>CM068313.1:2441403-2981403 GCA_034766995.1 Acanthacorydalis orientalis | reverse complement strand
GTGCGACAGAGCGAACGTGCGCCGACGACGCACGGACGAGAGCGCGACAGAGAGCGACGAAAGCAGCGGCTGCCTCGCAGTCGAGAAAAACAATATTTGTATTGAGTTCGCTTCATTTCGTAATCCTCCGTCGACGCCGCGGCGAGAAATTATGGTCCATTTTAGACGTCAGCCACTGTAGTTCATCCGTATATTTAATTAAAATGTGAAATATATTACGGGAGCTTTTTCAGCAGACGCTCATCCGATACTGCGACGACGACGACCGCTAAGCTAATATTATAGCTATTAAGTGATACGTATGTTCGCCGTTGTATGTTCGCGGCCGCCGTTCCGTTTTAATTCGTTGTACTTTTTTTTTCTGAATGTAGCAGCTACAGCAGTTCACATTTTAGTGCACACGAATCGAGGAATGGGTTCGCGCTGCATCTGAACTTGTTGGGGATTTTTTTTTGGTGCACGCTTGTGATTTAGAATATTTGGTTTCAATCTTTTTTCAGCGTTCTGGTACAACTAATTGAAATTCAGATTTTTAATTTAATCATATGTCACTATTTTCTTGTAATACACATGTACTATTGATAATAATCGGTGATATAAGGATTGACTTTGATGTTCAACTAATTAGAAGTCTTTCAATTCTTCCATAGATGAAAAATGTTAGTGGTAAACTGTGTTTTATGCACTGGTACGCAGAGTTTTAAAACGGTACAGGCCTAAAAGAGTTAACTGTGGAAAAAACCTCAAATTATATTCGGGATAATACGGTATCAGGTCGTCAGTTCGTCCCTAATGATAACCAGAAATACCGAAAAACATTGGCCATCACCTTCTCAGCCGACAAAAGGGTCGTCGCCTTCTTCGGCTCATTTTCACCAGTCTTTGTCAACTGCTTTGACTCAGGTCTGCAGCGTTGGATTCATGTTTCATCCACGGTGACGAATCGACGCGAAAAGACTTGTTCGGTTTTTTATCTACTTCTGCGGCAACTGCTACAATGCTCGTTTCAAACATTTGTAGAACGTGAACGACACGTCGGTTCTGACTGAAGTTTCGCCTATGCTAGTTCAAAAAGTGATAGCCGTGTCGTTACCAAATAAATGGAAGCGCCGTTTCATAGAAATTTACCAAACTTATCAAACGATCACGTATTTTATCAACTTTCATGATTTCATCTAGTTGGGATTCAATTGGTACAACTGAAACTATGGACTTATGATAAATGAAATATGAAATGTGTATTTTGGAGATATCACGAATTAGGTCCATATTCATACTTAAATTAAGTTTTTCGCGTTGAAAATTAACAATCGGTGCTGAATTGATATTAAAATCTTCACTGAGAATGATGGAAAGTTTCTCCTTTGTCAGAGAACGCTGCACCTACATGTGTGTATGGTGGGAATGAACAGTGTATAAAGTACATTGTATCATCCATTTTTTGATTCGGAGAAATATAAATCGTTACAATTACAATAGTTTTCTATCTTCATTTAACATTTACATTCACCGACTGCTGTCGCACCAAATAACTGGGATTGTGCAACAATGCCAGTTGTTTGAACTGAGTGACAATGTTAACTAAGCAGTCGCTCGATTCTGCCGTCTACGCATGACCCATACTCTCTCGCTACCCCCTTCTCCTTTCACAGAGTTATACTTTTTCGTCTCGACCTTGCAAATTTATTCTCGACGCGTCTAAAGAAGTTTCACTTCAAAAAAAGTACATAACACATTCGTTTCTATTTATTTTGGTGTAAGAATCAATTATGTGCACAGCTGTTAAGAAATCAAAATTATTTATTATACACAATCGTCTCAAGTCCACGAAATCGATTCAGTAGAACTGAACGTGTCTCCGTTCGATACCCGACGTCCCCGCGAATCACACATCTCTCTCTTGCCACGATTCTCCTACCTGTGCAGATAGTTCCAGTGATTCGATCACTGCAACCACACACAGAGCGCATTATCCTCTCGAACGTACGTTCGTCGGAAATTATGTCTGTCTTAATAAAACCTCGATTGGCAATCGGAAATTATTTCGTTACAATGCAGACGTCGCGGGTTCACTGGGCACAGACACTGTCAGACGGATCCCGTATACACTTTAACGTACGTACATTCGGAATAATTCAGAGCGGAGGTCGGTTTATCCGGCGATGCACGTGGAGCAGTTGTCAGTTTACTGTTACCGTTCGCCTGTACATCCACAATCGGATGAATTTATATTAGAGAGATTGTCTTATTCCACTGATCCGATGTAACGGATCAAACTGTTCTGATTGCCGGTCCCACGATTCCCTAATTACGTTCTGTGCTCTGTGCAGGATTTGTGCCTCTGGATAAATGTAGATTTATAAAAGCGCGGATTTGGGTAATCTTTTATGGATCGAAATACAAATTTAATATTTGTTAGTACGATTTTTTCTGCAGGAACACTAGAAGAATAATGCGAGTTTAGAGCTGGATTGTCCATTAATAATTGCGGTTTATGATTTTCGAATTCATATACATTTCTCTTTAAATTTTCCTATCTGTTTGAAGCGGTCCAAAACTGTTGGATGAGTAATACAAATCTTAAACACGAATTGTCTATTAATAACATTAGGTTGATAGGAAAATTATTGCGGTTTATGATTTTCAAATTCATGTACATTTTTCACTTTTTTGATTTTCTTTGGGTGGTCTAGAACTGTTGGATCAGTAACACAAATCTTAAACATGAATTGTCCATTAATAATATTAGGTTGGTAGCAAAATCATTGCGGTTTATGATTTTTTCTGCAGGAGCACTAGAACAATAATTCGAGTTTACTGTAGAATAATTCCAGTGTAGAACTTAGAAAATATTAAAAAAAGATAATTCGTTCTCGAATCGAAGACAATTCTAAACTTTCGATTTAAATATTCCACGATATATTTTCATTGTTCCATTTCTATCAACAATATATCTCTCCCCCATACAACTTGGTTTTCACAAATGAATTCTTTTTGACCGCACAGATCACAAAACAAATTGTGACCAAGAATGTTCAATAGATGTTTAATTGTTTCCTACATGCATTTCGAACGTGATCAATTTTTATTCAGTGTGACTGAAATGGCTATCTTTGACTGAGGCATTGTTATTCTTTGTTTCTTTTATTGGGGTTTTCTGTATTCTTGCGTACTATAGATTATAGCATAGTGATAAATAATAATCAGATATCATAAAATTGCTACAATGCTACCCAGAACGGGGAAATAATTGTTCCTGTTCAGTCTGAGAGATATTATCACTTAACAGCTGCTCAGTCTCCTCGTCTTCAATTTTTTTCGATTGTCTGGCATGTTCTCGATCAGAAAGATAAAAATGACCACTCCAACTTTTTTAAAACCATTTTTTGCATATTTTATGCCGCACAACAACTTCCCCCATATAGATTATATAATGGTATCGTTACTGAAACCCATATAAGTGATAATATGATGTTATAAAATTACTGCAACGCTGCTCAGAACGGTGTATTGATTGTTCCTGTTCAGTCCGAAAGATGTTATCACTTAACAGCTGCTCAGTCTCATCGTCTTCAATTTTTTTCGATTGTCTGGCAACTTCTCGATCAGAAAGATTAAAATTACCACCAAACGGTCCAATAACGTTACATAATAGGCTCCTGTTATCGTTTTTCTCCTCGTTAAGTGGTCGATCAGGTTGTTTCCTTGAGAATCCCTAAAAAAAGCACCTTTTCAGACGACAAAACGTTCTTCTTCTTCTTTGACACATATTTACCAGTCATTATCAACTGCTTTGACTGTTGCTTCGACTCCTGGATCCATGTTTCATCCACGGCGATTAATCGACACAAGAAAACCTGCTCGTTTTTCCCATTTTTGCGGCAACTGCTACAATGCTCGCTCCAAACATATGTAGAACATTCAGATTCTGGCTGAGATTTCACCAATGCTAGTTTGAAAAGTCACACTTGACATCCGTGACTTCATCAAATCAATGGCGGCGCCACATCAAACAAATCTACCAAACTTATCGAATGACCCACGCACATATATTTTTAAGATTTTTCTATATAACACTTTCTATTGAAACGCGAACCAATATTTTTTTTAAATTGTTTTCCTCGAGGAAAAAACGTGTCGTCTTATAATCGGGGTCATGTTATGTTCGTACCAATACACAGCATGCATTTCTGTTTAAAATCAAACGACGAAACGTTCATATCTTTCCCGTGACGTGCCTTTTCGGTCGACGCGCAACAAATGCTCGTTTCCATACAAAACAATAAAAGTCTCTTTCATGGAAATCGATTCGATCGTATCAATAGATTTCGACCGGTTTATCGAAACTATTACCGATTTTATCCGCGCTATTTGCATCGCATGGAAATGTAACACGAGTAAAAATAATCATGACCACTAATAACAATGCACCGATCGGCCGGCGAATCGAATAAAATGAAACCGATTCAATATACGATTAAACAAAGTACACACACACACACGGATCGAACACTGACGACGACAACATAATAATAATAAATTCTCAGAACGGCATGTTAAATTTATACCCGCGCGAGTGTACAAATTGTGGCCCATTAAATGAATCAATTCGTGTGTGTATAAATTGTATGCGACCTGCACATTGTTCCAACATAAATATAAACCGTGTTTCGCCACCAACAATACATCCAATTCTATCGACATGATATCGATTCGATATGTGTGTATTGTGTTCCCGGTCGCCTCGATACACAAATTCATTTTCTTTTTTTTTGTGTGTGAATTGGTGATCTGACAGTGTGCACAAAAGGTGAATGTTTTGATTGGGTGAAAGGGCCGTAAGACTTTCGAGAAGTCAGACAATGTGTATGTAAATACGAACATGGAACGATTAACGATTCGATTACACAGTCTGGTTTCATTAGGTTGGTAGAGAAATTATTGCGGTTTATGATTTTCGAATTCTTGTACGTTTTTCTCTTTCCTGATTTTGCTAGCTGTATTTATGTGGTCCAGATTTGTTGGATCAGTAACAGGAATCTTAAAAATTGATTGTCTATTAATAATATTAGGTTAGTGGAAAAATTATTAAGTTTATGATTTTTAAATTCTTGTACATTTCTCACTTTTTTGATTTTTTTGGGTGGTCCAGAACTGTTGGATCAGTAACACGAATCTTAAAAATTGATTGTTTATTAATAATATTAGATTGGTAGAAAAATTATTGCGGTTTATGATTTTCGAATTCTTGATTTTTTTTGAATGGTCCGGAACTGTTGAATCAATAACACAAATCTTAAACATGAAGATTCTATTAATAATATTAGGTTGGTAGAAAAACTATTTCGGTTTATGATTTTTGAGTTCCTATACGTTTTTCACTTTCTTGATTTTTCTAGCTGTTTTAAGCGGTCCAGAACTGTTGGACCAGTAACGCAAATCTTAAACATGGATTGTATATTAATAATATTAGGTTGGTAGAAAAATTATTAACATTAGAAAATACTACTTTTTCTTTTCTTATGTGCATATACACCTAAAATTGATACATTTTATTATTGATTTTTAAAAATGACGATACTACATTATTTATGCAAAAATGTTCAATGAATGATAATTGATCATTTTAGATTTTTGATTAAAAAAACCGCAATTATTTTCTTTACAACCTAATAGAAAGAATATAGAACAATCTGTTTAACATCGAGGAAAATAATAATCAATTATACTTAAAGATTTAAATGTATTTATTGAAAAAAAAACTATTTTTTATTTTATTATTTGCAAATTTTCCTAAAATTAATACATTTTATTATTGATTTGTAGAAATGACGATTTTATATTATTTGTTCAAAAATGTTCAATGAATGATAATTGATCATTTTAGATTATTCGGATTCAGATATCGATGGTATTATTCCCAGAGTACTGGGGATACTTCTAGATAAAATATTATCGAAAGTTACTTTAAAATGTTATAAAATTCTAAATTAAGGGGACCCGGTGGTCTAGAATTTTCGAAAAATCAATTTTTTTTTTCGAAAGTATAGTATCTTAAAAATATACTGTTAAAATTTGATGACGAAATTCAGAGTATTTCAGGATCTACAGCCCATTAGAAGGTCAGGTAGGTAGAAGAATAAATATAAGAATAATATACTTGCTTGAAACTTTAAACGCGTTTATCTCGAAACTACTTTTTTTCGTCTTGCGGGGGCCAGAAAAAAAAAACTACTTGACCGATTTGTCTGAAATTTTAATATGTTATTCTGAATAGTTCTAGCTCTCGCTGGAATGTAAAACTAATAGTTTCCGTAAAATATTTATATTTTTTTTATTAACAAAACATTCAAAAATACTGGTCGTTTTCAAACTTGTACTTTTGACTACGCGCCATTTTGTCAAATTTTTTTTTTATTCGCCTTCCTGCGATAGCTATACTTATACTAATTAAAAATTCGTCAATTGTTTTATTTCAGATCAGAGGGAGAGATAAATCATCATTCACCACGCAATTCCATTTTTTTAGAGAGGGAGACTTCAGCATCATTTTTCTAATTTAAAAAAAAATTTTTTTTTGTCTTTATTTTCATTTTTGTGTAGTTTATTAGTAATAAAATAAGTGTAAAAAATTTTGAAAGCATTATTCATTACCCTCATATAGAAAAAAAATTTTTAAAATAGTTTAAATTTTAGGCCGCTAGACCACCGGGTCCCCTTAAAAGAAAAAGAATGTTGTGATTTACAAAGACTGAAGCTATCAAGTAATTACACCAATAAAAGACAAAAACTTACAATTCTACTCAGACATTTTTACAAATTTCTGTTTTATTTGTATTTGCTTTCTGTGCCTTAACCCTTTGTACTAGAGAGGTGATAGTCATCACGGCGTTTCATACGGCAACTCTAGTGGTGAGTGAGAGGCGCCAGTCTTTGTTTATGTTAGTAGACTGGCGCCTCTCACTCACCACTCGAGTTACCGTATGAAACGCCGTGATGATTGAGAGTCACCTCTAGATTGCAAAGGGTTAATATAGCTTTCTCCATATCTCATCTATTTGAGAATGATTGTATCTCCATTAGAATGAATATAACTCAAAAGTAAATATTATCAATAAACATTTATTGAACATTTTCGATGACGAGACGAGACAAATTCCTTTATGAAATCGAATTTAACTAAAGTTCCGCATCTACATTGGACCGATTTTATAGACAAATCATCATCGTTCAGTTTGATTCAAAACTTTTTGCAACATATCCATGTGTTCCTTTTTAATCCCATTGATATTGATGTTCAATATCGAAAACTTTTTGACCATCTGTCTGAATTCTTCCAGAAGATTCTGCTGATGCGTCGGTCCATAATACCGTCTGATATCAAATTCCGGATCGGTCTCTTTGACGTTCCATTCCCTACCATCTATGTGAATGTCGATGCTCGAACTGGAATTTCTGTTGTCATCGTTGAAGGTTACATCGACGTTAGCTTTATCTTTCATGTGATTGATACTTCGACTTGATGTTTCCATACCAAGTGAGGATATTACTGTATTGTAAAATATTACACACACACACATATATATATATATATATATATATATATATATATATATATATAAATGTATATATACAACTATGTCTAGTATTTTATGATGACGAATATTAGGTGCAAAAATTAAATCGGTGCCTTTCAATTGATACATTCATAACCCTGTTCTGGATTTAAATAATTTCATGTCGTTTTAGCATTTTGAAATGCCAACCTTAAGATTTAAAACCATATATATCTTGGATAAACAGTAGGCATAATCTCATATAACTGTATTGAATACATTCTCATATATATAGTATTGCAAACTTTTCCCATTTCAGTTGAAAAAAATGTTTCTGCGGCCCCAAAAATGATAACTCCAGATTTATTGTGACATACGATACATGCAAAAAATGTTAAACGGTGGAAAAGTTCCAAAATACATATACTGACAACTACATCAATTCAAAGCGGCCATTTTTTTCGGCAAGGGATCCGTCAGTTATTCTACACATCGTGTAAATTTATACAAAATAGTGACGGATGTTTTGAGGACTTAAATGTATTCCGTTTTTCCGTTAAATAAACACTCACTTTCTATAAAACGAGGCACCGAATTAATTTGTGCATCTTATGTATTACCCTGATCGAAAAGTTACAGAATTTCTATTTTAAAAGAATTGTGTAAAACCAACGTTAAATTTTTTTGAATGATAATGTTAGTCATCATCTTATTTATACGGTTGGTAGAAAAATAATTGCGGTTAACGACCTCTTATTTGATTCTTTTCCATCTTTAATTCAATAGCACGAGTTGAAGTAAAATCAATAATAAAATCAAAGTCGATGTTACCAACATACAGACTGAAAAATGGGCCTTAAAATGATATTCCCATGAACAAGATGAAATGACACTTGCATTGAAATAAATAAGTTTAAAATTTAGAAAACATAAACAGTAATTATTTCCTATCAGTGTAATAGAAAGAATATAGAACAGTATGCTTAAAGTTTAGTAAAATAATACTCAATTATAATTAAAGACCAATGTATTTAATAAACAAACTATTTTTTCTTTTCTCATTTGCATATATATCTAAAATTTACACATTTTATTATTGATTTGCAGAAATGGCGATTTTATATTCTTTATTCAAAAATGTTTAATGAATGATAATCGATGATTTTAGATTTTTGATTATTCGGATGTAGATATCGATGGTATTATTCTGAGAGCACTGGGGATAGTTGTAGATAAAAATTTATCCCTCTTTAATTCAGTAGCTAAGTTGGAAGAGAAATTAATAATAAAACCAAAGTCAATAATATCCACATACAGAACGAAAAATGGACTTTAAAATGATATTAACATGAACACGATGGAATAACATTTTCATTGAAAAAATTATGGTTTAATTCAAAAAACATAAACCGTAATTATTTTCCATGAAACGTTATAGAAAAATATAGAACAATATGTTTATTGTTGAGGAAAATAACACTCAATTACAGATAAAAACTTAAATGTATTTATTAAAAAAAATATTATGTCTCTTTTTATTTGAATATAAACCTAAAATTGATATATTTTTTATTGATTTGTCGGGATGACGATTTTATATTCCTTATTCAAAAATTTTCAATGAATGAAAATCGATCATTTTAGATTTTTGATTGTTCGGATTTAGATATCGATGGTGTTGTTGTCAGAGCACTGGGAATAGTTATAGATAAAGATGTTTCAAAAGCTACTTTAAAATGTCATAAAATTCTAAATTAGAAGACAAAGGATTTTGTGATTTACAAGCACTGAAACTACCAAGTCATTGCATCAATAAAAACAGAAACTTCGAATTGTCTTCAATACTTTTTACAAATTTATTTTTCCTTTTTATTTTCTTCCTGTGCCGTATAGATTTTATTGTTATAGATTTTTCAATATATTATTTATTTGAGAATGACGGTATCTCCATAAAAATGAATATAAGTATATTTATAAGTAAATTTATACATCTTTAATTCAAGAGTTCTGTTAGAAGCGAAATTAACACATTGTCGACCGCTTATGTTTTGCTAAAATTTTCTATGGGACACATATACAATTATTTTGAAAGGTCCAAATTTTCTCAATCTTTTACTGTTCATATTTTTTCCAAAAATCGGCGTTTCAATTAATGGATTGAATTAATGGATCACCTGACACATTAAAATTATAATACTAAGAAACCGCTTCATTCCGGGACTAGTGACACCAACCCACTTCAATGTATTTCTCACAATTTTAATCTATGTTCTTGTAGACGGTAGTATCTATTTGTTTCACGGCACAAATATAAAAAAAAGTTATCACTGAACAACAAGCTAACAATGTCAGCAAAGTTTTCCGATTTTTCAAGAATTATAACCATTCCTCGACTACCTTTAAATGATTCTAGTTGTGGTGGTGTATCAAGTTCATTCCACACACAATTACTCTCAATTTCACTCTAGTAATGTTTCGATTCGGATCAGAATCCCTGTCTGTATCAGATAGAATACGAGTACGCCTTTTTCTGATAGGAAAAATGTCGCTGTCTGATCTTTCTTCTATCTCATATCCGAATCATCGTTCTCACTTTCACAATTACTCGGTACATCTGAAAAGTATTCACAAAATTCCTCTGCAAAAATGTCTTCATTATCTATTATGAAAAGTATGAAATTTTAAAACAGAATTAATTTTTACTAGAATTATTTGAACACTTTTATGTATTCCCCAGTGCCTCCGAAGTGAAAAATCAAACTGAAAATATCCCCAGTAACAGGATTGTTAATTGTTCGAAAGTAAAAAAAAATACCATTATCTGGAAAACAATCAAGAAATCATGCACATCACCTAAAACGAGAAATCTCGTTTCTGGTCGCCAATGTGTTAATAATAAAACCAAAGTCAATGTTACCAAAATACAGACCGAAAAATCCACTTTAAAACGATATGAACATGAATACAATGAAATGACACTACCATTGAAAAAAATTAAGGTCAGAATTCAGAAAAAAAACCGCAATTATTTTCCTACCAACCAAATGATTCACACAAATAATAAAACCGATTTACTTACAGATAAACATACTAAGATAACAAACACTCCGTACGTCCATTTCGGCCGACGTTTCGAATCAATCGGCTGTTTTTCACTGCTGATTTCAAATACAATGTCGTTTCGAAAGACGCTGACATTTAATGACAGTCTCTTTTCTGTTTGACGACTTTAATGTCTCATAACTAATAGCAGTTTCAATTAAATATCAGCTATGCACGCAATATTTGTACGGATATTAAACATAAATATCGAACGTAAATGATCTTTGTTATATTGTGTCGCATTTATTGCATGCATTGTAAGTTTTATTTTTCACAGTTGAGGCTCGATTGGAATTTCGAGTCGATTGAATAGGTACTTAAGAATAAGTGTTATGGTTATCGATTCATAATCATAAATGTGGTTTTAATTAGAATCAGCAATCATATGTGTCAGCTGTAAATGTGATAGTCCGTTTTTGAATACTTGATGAAATATTAATCAGTGTGATAAAGCTGTTAATATTTTACTACATGAAATGTCTAAAATGTCTAAATGTTAATATATCTTTGAATTACTACACAGTTTTAGTACTGTGAACGAATTCATTTTCACACATGAATTCTTTTTCCATTTTTAAAATCAGGAAATCTTTTTCTGGTCGAACGTTTTCAATACATTAGGATTTTATTTACCTTGTCATCTCTGAAGATCGAGTCATCATCAAAATACTCCTAAGTAATGATCGAAAATGATTTATTAGAATATTTTTGATACAAAAAGAAATTGTTAATATATGGTATGTTGGTATGTGAAAGTATTACAGGACATATTTGCAATTTTGAAGTATATTGCGCACAAGGATATACACTGAACTCGACTATATTTTTATTATTAAACCCATGTGTAAATTAATGGAATTTTCAAGTAATTATCCATATATTTATAGAGACAATTACTATAACAGTGCACAAGTCGCATAACGATTATTACAAAGTGGAACAGAATAACAAAAAACAAGAAAAACAAATTATTTTCCCATTAACATAGTAGGAAGGATACAGAACAATCTATTTAAGGTGGAGGAAAATAATACTGAATTATAATTAAATACTTAAATGTGTTCATTAAAAAAAAAATATTTTTCTTTTCTTATTTGTATATAATCTAAAATTGAACTATTTTATTATTGATTTGTATAAATTACGATTTTATATTTTTTATGAAAAATGTTTAAAAATGTTTTTTATTATTGATTTATACAAATTACGATTTTATATTTTTTATGTAAAAATGTTCAATAAATGAAAATTTATCACTTTCGATTTTTGATTACAAAAACTGCAATTATTTTCCTACCAACCTAATAAACAGAATATAGAAAAATCTGTTGAAGATGGAGGAAAATAATATTCAATTATAGTTAAAGATTTAAATATATTTATTAAAAAGAAAACTATTTCTTCTTTTCTTATTTGCACTTATACCTAAATTAGATACATTTTATTATTGATTTGTAGGAATGACGACTTTATATTCTTTATGTGAAAATGTTCAATAAATAATAATTTATCATTTTAGAATCTTGATTACAAAAACCACAATTATTTTTCTATCAAACTAATAGAAAGAATAAAGAACATATACAGTTAAATATACAGTTATATGTATAAGGTCGAGGAAAACAACATTCAATTATAGTGAGGGACTAAAATGTATTTATTAAAAAAAAAAACTATTTTTTCTTTTCTTATTTGAATATTTACCTAAAATTGATATATTTTATTATTGATTTGCTTGAATGACGATTTTATATTCTTTATGGAAAATAATCAATTACAGATAATTGTAAATTTTAGATTCTCGATTACAAAAGCCGCAATTATTTTCCTACCAACCTAATATAAAGAATATAGAACAATCTGTTAAGGGTTGAAGAAAATAATTCTCAATTATAGTTAAAGACTTAAATGTATTTATTAAAAAAAATACTATTTATTTTTTTATTTGCGCATATGCCTAAAATAGATACATTTTATTACTGATCTGTACAAATGATGATTTTATATTCTTTATGCGAAAATGTTCAATGAATGATAATTGAGAATTTTAGATTTAAAAAATTGGAAATTACTTTCCTATCAATCTCATAGAAAAAATATAGAAGATATATATAGAAAAAATATATATCTGTTTAAGATGGTGGAAAATAATACTTAATTATAGTTAAACACAAATATATTGACTGAAAAAAAACTATTTTTTCTTTTCTTATTTGCACATATACTTAAAATTGATACATTTTATTATTGATTTTTAAAAATGAAGATTTTAAATTCTTTATGTAAAAATGTTCAATGGATGATAATTGATAAGTTTAGATTTTTGATTACAACAACCGCAATTATTTTCTTATCAACCTAATATATATATATATATATATATATATATATATATATATATATATATGAATTTTTGTAAAATCAATTGCGAATATTTGTTCAATACATGCGAACACTAACTCTTTACGGCCGTTTCATGTGATCTCTTGTGGTGCCACAGAACGTGACTCCGCAGATGAAAAACGCATATAAATTCAGTGCTCCACACTGGGCTTCGTACGAACGAACGAACGTACTGACAACAATGTGTTTTTCGTCGCGTCGCTACATTTCACGACGCCACAAACGCTGCGACACTATTTATCAACTTTCTTAAACGTTTAATAACTGAAAAGGATCGAAATTACACGTTCCATTGATTTACCGCGCCGATTATACGATATTTACACTCTTGTCGGAATGCCGAACGGGGCTGACACAGTACATACATTAAGAAAGATAACAATTCAGTGTAATTCACTGCACCGCATCCTCTGTTATAGTCTTCACGCCATCAACTTAAATTTACGACCGCAAAATTATGATGTCAGCTTTGTAATACCTATATATTTCACGTGCTCGTACATCTCGGAGGCAAGCTGCAGCACGTTTAATTTCAGCTGCTCGTTAGTGAAGTGTGTTTAATGATGACAGTGTAATGACTCGGCGAATATTTCACGAACGGGACGCTGTTTAGTTTTTTTTCCTACTTCTTCCTTCTCGTCATTGTTGTTCCATTTGTACCAGTTTGATAATTTAATCGTTCTTAGTTGGGGGGCACGGATTAGATCGTTCAAGCGTTTTGAACGTATGAAGATCTGACAAGAAAGTCAAAGAGAATAAAATTATAGTTCTTTTTTCAAAAAAGAAGCAGAACATAAAAATCTAGATGCTGCAGAAGAAATTTATGAAGATTTGGAAGATACACAAAAATCACTGATTGAATCAGAGGCCGATGATGAAAATTTGATTGAAATGAAACCGGAGCCAAACCAAATCTATTTATAAAATGATAGCACAAATGGAAATTCTGAAGATTAATTTTTTTCTTAAAAACCATACGAAGTAATAAATCCTCAGAGCGGCAATGTGCAGACAAATCTGTGAAAGTGAGTCAGGCACACATTTGTGAATGAGAATTTCGTGACACAGCGACAAAAAACGATCCATTTATGAGAGAAAAAAGATATTTATTTATTATTAAGCCTGATTAAACTCAGAAAAATTAATATTCGAAGCTTTTAAATTGAATCAATCATAACTCTGTTTGATATTAAAATATTTTCTTGTCGATTTTTGATTTTGAAGTGCCGAACTTAACATTTAAAAATACTACATAGCGGCTAAGCAGCTGTAATAACCTCATAAAACGGCGGTGGGGACAATGGCGTCAGGAAAGCAGCATATTAGGCATATATTTTTCATTCCAGTTAGAAAAAAATGATGCCGAAGCTGCAAAAAAATTCTTTCTGATTTTTCGATAGAGGAACGAAACAGTATTCCATATATGTGCACCCTAGTCGAACACAAATACTAGAAAGTGCTTAATCTTGACGCACGGCTGTTTGTGCGGCGTGATCTCGCAACAGCGAAACGAACGTCGAGCCGTCTTAAAAGGATAATGGATTCAGTAATGACAATTAATACTACCCAGTGCACAGGACCTGTTTACTGATGTATGTAATTAACAACGTGAACGTCGTAATACGACACCGCCGTATGAGCATCGCGCCAGTATCCGTCATGTCGGCGGTTCGAGCGCGCGTAACGCAGGATCCGAGCGTTGCGAGTCCTTGTTTATGTGCGCGCGCGCGCTCGAGAGAACTGCGTTTCGGACACGACGGCGGGAGCTTAATTCAAAGACGCATTGTCGTGCCAGATTATCTGTTTTGATGTGCACTGACGTGTCGGACGGGGTCTCGTCGGCAACGCGTTTCTAAGCCTCCGGACAGTCCGGTCTGTGTTCCGGGGATTATGACGTGTACGATGTTGTACTGTGCGGAGGTTTGTCGAGGGAAAGACGGTGGATGGAACGTATTCAGGGTGAAAAGAATGCGGTGGCAGTACGACTAAATCGCTGTGGAAGAATCGAATAAGTGGAAAACAATATTCTCTTCTTTGATCACAATTTATTAAAAGAACGTTTTGATGTCGAATGTCTGTTTGTATCAACAACGATTCATTCTCATTTAATGCTTCATTTTAAAGGCAAATCGAACGTTAGTCAATCCTTCCATACATTTGTTTTAATTTGAGATAACGCACAGGAGTTGCGCTGGAATTACATGTTTTTTTATTGCAAATAAGAGTTGAGGGCATGCCACTTACAAGATGGAAAGGAAACTAAAAAAAAGGAAGTAAGTCAGAAATAGATAAAATATATATATTATTAAGTTGGTATGAAAATAATTGCGGTTTTCGTTTTCTGAATTCTGACCATAATTTTTTTCATTGAAAGTGTAATTCCAAGGTGTTCATGTCAATATCGTTTTAAAGTGCATTTTTCGATCTATATTTTGGTAAAATCGACATTGGGCTGGTTATTAATTTCACTTAAAATTGGACTATTGAATTAGAGATGATCGGAAAAGAAATTCGTAGTTTATGGATTGCAAAAAAATCATTCGTGAACCATAATTGAACTTTACTTGACGTGAAAGATGCTCAAGTAGAAGATTTTTTTATGTTAAGATACAATTATTAA
Organism: Acanthacorydalis orientalis; assembly: GCA_034766995.1. Lineage (NCBI taxonomy): Eukaryota > Metazoa > Arthropoda > Insecta > Megaloptera > Corydalidae > Acanthacorydalis > Acanthacorydalis orientalis. Next base: position 2,965,722 of record CM068313.1, on the reverse strand, counting down.
AAATTAATATTCGAAGTTTTTAAATTGAATCAATCATAACTCTGTTTCAAATTAAAATATTTTCTTGTCGATTTTTGATTTTAAAGTGCCAAACTTAACATTTAAAAATATTACACATCGGCCAAGCAGTTATAATAACCTCACAAAACGGTAGTGAAGACAATGGCGTCCGGAAAGGAGTATATTAGGCATATATTTCCAATTCCATTTAAAAAAAATGATGCCGAAGCTGTGAAGATTATTTTTCCAGCTTTAGTAGAAGGTTACTACTGTGCTCTTAACATGATATCTGGATTTCTTGTAATCTTTCCCAGATGTAAGTTCGTGATCTATAAATTCTGATTTGCTAAAACAAGTTTCAAGATTACCATCACTACACATTCCAGTTGTGGGGGCAATCCGTCTCAAGTGACTGAAACTACATTGAAGGTTTTAACATCTACCTGAAATCAGCATCACCAAATTATCCGAAAAAAAATTAACTACTGTGCCTTAAGAAGTTTCACTTCAAAAATACATCGAATCAATTTGAACACTTAATATTTAGGTCTGGAAATCGAATCTTATTCGGCTTCATCACACAAATTTGACCGCGAATTTATTGAATACTCGGTCAGATTTTGTACGGTACCGGAATGAACTCATTGGGGTAAAATAGAACTTGTTCAATCATGTTTGTTTAAGACCATATAAAATAATACTATTTTAATTACAGTCTGCACTATCAGAATGAACTCTAGAACATAATCCAATATCCTACACGTACGTTCACACAGCTATCATTATTTAAGACTGATCGTATTATACGCTCCAATAATTATCACAACGTCCTTATAACCAAAACTGTCTCGCACGCATTGAAATCGGTAAAACCTTATGGAACTGCTATTGAACATTTTTTTTCCACATATTAAGTAAAAGTGAAACACTGAACTCTGTTCCGAGAGCCCTGCTCCGTAATAATATGTATTTAGGTATGGCACATGTTTATTATGGCACACATATTTCATATACCAATTATTTATTTATTTATTTATTTATGGCTCTGTATGAAATTCATATTACGGACATATTTTCGCAGGGCGTATGCTGTTGAAAGCAATGACCGCCAACGTACAATCGAGGTGCGAACACAGCCACGGGGCAGAATTGCACATTCAGTTCTATTTACGACGGTGCATAGAAACGTTTCAGCCTGTTTCGAAGAAGGTTTCAGATAGAGTTTTCGTCGCGCGGACGGACGGGGAAAAGGACGTCGGAATAATTATATACGAATTAAATATGAATTACATTGAAATTAACAAACAAATAAGTGGAGGTAAGCGGAAGGACACGGCCCAGTCGTCAGTTCGAATTTGAATAATGACTATTATTATTATTATTGGTGTTATTAATAGATACGGCGATAAGGTTGAAAGTCACGGTTCATTGTTGAGGTTTGTCTCGTGCTTAATTGGCTTGTTAGACGGTCCGTTCATTTTTTTTTCGGTTGCGTGTCGAACGGAAACTGTTCTGTGTGCCGATGGTCGAGGATAAAGTCGGTCGGATTCGTTTTAAGTTTAGATTCGGTTCACGAATAGAGTTATTAAACGTTTTAGTAGTTTTTTTTTTGGTCTTGAGAAAGTGTGATAGTTGATAGTTAAATAAAAATGAAAAGCGTTTATGGTTAAATGAAAATGGAAACTAGTCGACTCTCAATATTGTATTCCTGATAATATCCTGTTATAATTTTATTTTAACCTGTCGAATTCGAGATAAATATTGTATGAAATTATTTTTCATTCTATTGACATTTTATTACAATTGTTTGATTTGGTAAGATTCTATTAGGCCATGTAAGATCAGGTCAGTTATAATCAGGTCCTAATAATATCCTGTTATAACTTTATTTTAACTTGTCGAATTCGAGATAAATGTTATATGAAATTATTTTTCAATTATACTAACATTTTATTACAAATGTTGTTTGATTAGGTCATGTAAGATCAGGCCAGGTATGATTGGGTCACAATAATATCCTGTTTAATTTTATTTTAACTTGTTGAATTCGAGATAAATATTGTATGAAATTATTTTCAATTATACTAACATTTTATTACAAATGTTGTGTGATTAGGTAAGGTTCGATTAGGTCATGTAAGATCAGGTCATAATAATATCCTGTTATAACATTATTTTAATATATCGAATTCGAGATAAATATTGTATGTAATTATTTTCAATTATACTATCCTTTTATTTGTTGTTGGAATAGGTCATATAAGATCAGGACAGGTGTGATCAGGTCATAATAATATCCTGTTATAACTTTATATTAACCTGTCAAATTCCTGATAAATATTGTATGAAATTATTTTCAATTATGCTAAAATTTTATTACAATTATTGTTTGATTAGGTGAGGTTCGATTAGACCATGTAAGATCAGGCCAGGTATGATCAGGTTAAATCCAACCAGGCCAGATATAATTAAGTTACGTTTGATTAGGTCATATTTAATTAGGTTAGCTTTGATAAGCCCCCATATTAATTGAGCAGAACTCTTAGATCGGATAAAGATATTTACTCAAATACTGATAATTTCGGGTCAAGTCCGATCGACCGAGTCTCATTAGATCATATATTTATAAAGGTCAATTTTCCAAGATCAGAACAAAATAGTGTTCCGTTCCGCCACTTCTTAAAAAATTATGTAACAAAATTTCTTTGACACTAATGAAAAATCAAATATCGAGTTGGTGCATGAAAATTTACGGTCTTTACGGGACATCTGTCACTGCGGACAGCACAAGCACGTAGAGCCATCTACATGTGAACAGCGGTTTTGAATGCAAGCTCCTATTGCATATGACGATTATGGTATCACTATCGTGATTGCGCATCACCAATAATCAAATTGATCATTGATCGATGACTGAATATTTCGAACGAAAAAATAAACATAGCGTGAGGATCGAAAACCTCATTCACGAATGATATTTCAGGCTCAATACCAAAAAATACGTTTTTCTATACCTTCTTTACACATTTTTGAAATAATTCACGCTCTACTTTTAAAATCAAGATCATTCATTAAGTAATGCATTTTTACTTTTCAAATATTGCAAAACTTTCAATTTAAATGTATAATAAATGAGTATATATATATACATATATATATATATATATATATATATATATATATACACCTGTGTCTGTGTGCGCACACACTACCCAAGAGAGAATTTAATTAAACTAACTTCAATATCAAACTTTCGAAATAATTATCGCAATATTCGCAATAACAATTACCTGAATACAGAGTATCAGGATTCAATCACTTAATTAGAATACTATCATATATATATATATATATACATCAATTATTAACGCATACATCACTTAATTAAGTGCAGCATATCGGCGTTTCATTAAGTTCCTTACAGATTGTTCTTTAATTAAATCGTCGTAACTTGTATTTATTGAGCAAACGGCTGTGCGTTCGTTTCGTGGCGTCTATTTTTTTTTATCCTGTCGTAATTCGATTAAGCCCTGTCATAAAATGAAAAATATACGATCTCGCAATGTTATTATCTCGGGCATGTATTGCTGCACTCGTTCTCCATAGGTCAATGTAACTGGGTTACATTGATTTGTCTATGTGACTTTTTATCATGTTTCATCGATTCCAATAGATATTGATCCGTTTAATAATGGTTTCATGTAATGTGAATAATGTTTTATAACCATTTCTATACTATTAGGATATATATATATATATATATATATATATATATATTTATATATATATATATATATATTAAGCACATACACACACATACACACACACACACACATATATATATATATATATATATATATATATATATATATATATATATATATATATGGGAAGAGAGAGAGATGGACTCCAGAGATAAACTATAAGTTAAAACTTTCAGAAAATGTTTATGTCTCATATATCAAATAATGTACACTTTTAATGTGATAAAGCAATGGAAACGTTTCAAAAAATTTACAGATTTAAATGAGGTACACATTAGAATAAAAATAATCAATTTTATAAAAATCGAATTTATAAATTATCTTCTCGCTGGAAAAGGGTTTTTCAATGCGAAGGTGGATATTCTGAAGAATAAAATTATTTTATGTAAAAATACACAAGTGTTTTATTCTTAATTCAAAAACGACAGAACTTTCTTGATTGCCTGATATATATATATATATATATATATATATATATATATATATATATATATATATATATATATATGTAATAATTTGATTAACTTCTCAGGATAAATAAAGTACATTGAAAACTAACAATAATATATATACATTTTAATTTAAAAAATCCACTACTATTATTTCTAAATTTTAAGAAACGCATCACACAAGCACGTCATCTTACTGTGCTGTCCTTTAAGTGAATTCTCTCCACCATACCACTTGGAGGTTTACAAACAAGATGTTTTATTATTAGTATTTAAAATGTTAAGCAACTGTGAACTATCCTACCACCTGAGGCAAACTACGCTGTTGAGGTCAGCGACCTGGCCGCCGTCATGGACGAGGTCGAGGTTGTTGGACTCCAAGGACTCTACGGACTCATAAACATTAAGAAAATCCGAAAAATGAAAGCCAAATTGGATCGCTTCAGCGATCGTCCTTCTTCTACCGAACCGTCTTATAGAATGTTTGTTTTAATATAAATTCATACTAGATATTTATATATTATTATTTAAATCAGGTATACAAGATTCTACACTTATTATAGAACCTTGATTAAGAAAAATAAAAAAAAAATATCTTGAATAGAAAAAGGAACGTCGTTTCAAACAGACGACCTAAACACCATCAGCGCAAACTCTGAACAATATTAATTTTTATAAAAACCAACAACCATATACTCAATCTGTAGAGACATGTCAGTTCATCCAACCATCTTCCAGCATCGCTAGTTTTTAATTCGAAAACCAGTTTATAATCGCATTACTCGCTCGGTATTCCATCTCACGGAACAGAACGGTGAATTACTTAAGCAAAATTAACAAGCACCCGTTTATACACATATATAAACATATATATATATATATATATATATATATATATATATATATATATATATAGGGGAGACCGGGGATAATTGAACCGTTTTTTTTTTTAAAAATCGTTTTTCATTAATAAAATAAATGTTTCTCAAAATAAACTATGCTATTGCAAAGGTCAAACCCTTAACTACAAAAATATGTAGACAGTTTTAATATTTATTTTGTTTTTTTCTCGTCATTTAAGAAAAAGTGACGACGTGCAAAACTTGACATGTCAAAAGTTCAGGGACTAAGTGAACCTCCCTCTGTGGCTAAGTGAACCACTATATTAAAAATTGATTAAAAATAAAAATAAAATTCTTTTATCATGAAAAATATAGCCCCGGTCGCATTAGGTTCATTTGGCTCCGTGTGCATGTTTGAAATTTAATGGCAAAAAGTGTATTAACATCCTAAATATGACAAAAATAAATAATGGTAATGTGTTCCCGAGGCCTTAAAATTTCATAGTCACTTAAATTCAGAATTGTTTACAGCAAACATTTCTAAATAATTAAAATTTTCCAATAGAACAAAAATTCACTTTACATTGCTGAAACACTCAAAGCGCAATAAAATCGGAACCGCTACACTGAAGTCTACTAAACTCCGTTGATAACGCGGGGACTTTAATAGTAGCCTACAGTACTAAAGGCGAGTTCATGAAACATTTTTATCTGGGTCAAAAAGCAAAAGTTCACTTATCCCCCTTGTAGTGCAGTTAGCTCCGGTCTCCCCTATATATATATATATATATATATATATATATTTGCATACATGTGTACGCGAAGCATCAGCAGAAGATAGGTAGATAGAGCGTCAGACAATTTCAAAGAAAATATCTTCACGTCGCGAGCCCGTTCCCCGGCGTCGCACTAAAATAACTCTTCGGCGCTCGCGCGCCCGTCTATATCCTCTCGGGTCCCGAGCGAGCCTACCGTACTTACTCTTACGTATGATTTAACACGCACACCCTTGAATAGTTTTCCGCATGGCTGAATGACACGATCTCCCGGTGATACACTACCGCGGGTCTATCTCATGTCTGTAATTGCATCTCGACTACCGCAGCCGTCAGTCTCTCCGCCGGCGCGACGACGGCGCCCCGCGTGACCCGCAAACATATCTACGATCGACCGAAACGGCACACGAACTTATCTTCATGCTCTCTACGACAGAGACGCGTATACATGTTTCTGTTCTTTGTCGATTGTCCGGATGGAAAAATCGAATATCTTTCATTTAGAATGATAATATCGAATCGCAAATGAATTCTTTTTTGAAGTGAAACTTCTTAGGTGTGTAGGATATTAGATTATCCACTTCCAGTCTCAGTGGAATGAAGCAAAGATTCTAGCCATCAGAATGGTCGGTAGACAGAGTGATGAGGTCAACAGTTACCGGCCGATCAGTCTGTTATCAATACTCAGTAAAACGCTGTATTAACAAGAATTAAACAGCACGAAATGGTGGCCAATAACATCAGACCCGAGCAGTTTGGTATATAATTTGCACATTTGCTATTTTATATGAATGTCATATGAAGTGTTGAAAAAGATCCATTCATTATCTCTCTTTCTCTCTGTAAACATTGATGCACACCGCCTACTTGTACATTGTGCATGAAATGTCTCCCGTTTATGTTTCAGTTCTTTGTGTTGCACATTCATCTGACATTTTACTATGACTGCTTGCATGCGCGCTGTACACGTGTTCCATACACAGACAAACATCTCTCTGTCTCTGCACGTGAAATGTATATATATATATATACATATATGTAATATATTTATATACACCCGTCCCTCAATTTACGCGCGACTTTTTTTACACGAGTTTTTTTTACGCGGCAAATTATACCTACAATTCGATACCGCCTTCGCTCAAAACATGCTTTTAAAAGTAGATCAGATCTATTTGAACCCATAACCGATACTGCTCGACTTCATGAGACAGTTTAATGGAATATTTATTAAAAAATCAATGATTTCAATCGATGTTTCAGCTTGCATTTTGACAAAATTCTTTCGATATTTGTATTTTTTATTGGGGTTTTAGAGCGCTTCGACAGCTTAGGTCATTAGCGTCCTTAAATTTTTTTTTGAAAGTCTCAGAAGAAATAACACATTTTTCTTATTGACTTCTTATTTCTATCGACCCGACTGAACCGATTCCCAGTCTTCTCCACCACCTACTCTGCAATTCGGTCCCGTCATAGCCCCATCCACGCAATTAACACTCGTTCAGGTCCATCTGAAGACACGGCCGGTACTGTTCGCCGTCCCGACGGGCGTCGTCCTTAACGGCGCATGTTTGTGCGTTCCCTCCGGACTGTAATTTCGTTTTATTCGACACATAAAACTATGAGCGCGGTTTATATGCGGAACGGATGTGAAACATTTTGAGGTAAATGTTTTCTGACACGGTTTTATTTTTCACACATAGTTACTGCGCGACATTAGCACTTTGATTGCTCCGTGCTTCTTCGCTGTTTATGTCCGTTTGGTCGTAAAACAGAAACAGCATACGACGGCGTACACGTGACGGTACGAGGAGTCGTCGTGGGTGTCAGATGCGGTTAAATGATGGATTGGAAATTAATAAACGGGCAGATGTGTGATAAGATTCGTGTATGGTCCCTGGCCGTTTCTAGATATGAATTTATGTATTTATTCGAAGGTGAAATTTATTTTTTTATAAAATCAGAATTGAAAAAATATAAAATTTTATTGATATTTTTTCGATTTAAACGTCTGCATCATAAAAAATACACCGAGTAAAGAAAATAATGTATCATAAATGATTTTTCAGCTTTTCACAAGCTATACAATTGCTTTCAAACTGATCAACGGATAAATAATAAATAATATCAAGTTCTGTACGTCTTCACTTTTTCTTAAATATCGAGAAAAATACAAAATGATTATTAAAACTGCCTACATATTTCTGTAGTTAAGGGTTTGACCTTTGCAATAGAATAGTTTATTTTCAGAGACACATTTATCTTATTAATGAAATACGATTTTAAAAAATGTTTCACATACCTCCGGTCTCCCATATATATATATATATATATATATATATATATATATATATATATATATATATATATATATATATATGTATATATATATGTATATAAATATAAATATTTTTCATGATAAAAACGCTTGACTTTTATTTTTAACCAATTTTTGATATATGGGTTCACTTAACTCCAGGAAGAGGTTCTTTTAGCCTCGGAAATTGTGAGATATCAAGTTTAGCATGTCTTCACTTTTTCTTACATATCGAGAACAATATGAAATGATTATTAAAACTACCTACACATTTTTTTAGTTAAGGGTTTGACCTTTGCAACAGCATAGTTTATTTTAAGAAACACATTTATTTTATTAATGAAAAACGATTCAAAAATGCTTCACTTACTTCCGGTCTCCCCTATATATATCTATCTATCTATCTATATATATATATATATATATATATATATGTAGCATAGTTTATTTTGAGAAACAGATTTATTTGGTTTATGAAAAACGATTTTTAAAAAGAACGGTTCATTCAGCCCCGGTTTTCCCTACTAATAATAATCTACCTATGTACATTATAATGTAAATTAATTGTACTTTTTTAAACAAATGTATGTAATAATGTAAATAAAATGTTAACTTCCCTATTTTACTTGATACTTAAGAGAGACGCTCCCCTCACATCACAATTTTTGAACTCATAATTTTTATCCCTGCTGTATAGGTCGCACCCGAAAATTGTAACCAATTTTTTGAGGTCCAAAGTGTGTCTTGTACGCCTAGATATACGGTATATATTAATATATATATATATATATATATATATATATATATATATATATATATATGTGTGTGTGTGGGTATGTATCTATGTATGGACAGGAGTACGAATGTATATTTATTAATATTAAATCAGCCAATACATAACATTTGCACATAATAAATCACCGTTTGCATACAATATTCTAACCCCAAGTGATATTAGTTCGAATCCGGATTTAAATTAATTGACTTCAATCAATTTAACTAATTGGCAAGCGTTCAATATTGTATATGTTATAAATAGTTGGAATTAGGGACTCGTACCGCAATTATGCAAGAACTGACATAGATGAATATGTTTAGAATACAATAAGGTTTCAATAAAAAAAAGAAAGAACAATCAGCTACCAGACAATCTTTAATTCGCTCTGTATTCGTGTCGCTGTTTCGTTAATACTTTCTGTAGCAAAACCAACCAGTCTTCGATACGAAAGAATCCGGCGAATAGACCGTACGAAAACCTACGGACTGTATCAAAAAATGTATGCATATATAATTTCTATCCGGAACATAAAAGTGAACAACAACGTCCGCATTGTTCGAGTCGCCGCGTCCTCATCACCGTCGACGCGTCCCCCCGCCCCGCCGACACTTTTTTCGTCGCCGTCGCCGCTCGCTCCGGTTGAAAATTAGATTGTAGTCAAGAAAATGATTACGTCAGCGACGAGCTCCAAATTTTAACGTGTCAAAAAGTTATGACGACACCTATTAGAATACTTTAGCATCGTAATAATTTCTCTCTTTCGGTTAACTACGTCGTTAACGCGTTGAAACGTCTCCAAAGCATCTCTAATGTTGGGTAATTTAAGTTCGAGTCTTGTAAGTGACAGTTCCCGGTTTGGCGTGTTGATGCGAGCGCGCGCGCGCCCACATCCCGCCCGTCCACCCACCCGGGCTCGAGACGCACACGACGTCACACGTTACTGATAAAATTAAAACCGTGTTACAAAAATTTCGGGCGCGCCATCCACTAGCGGGTCGCTTAATTAAATTTCAGTAATTTATTAGAAATATTCGTACGTGTGTGTGTGTGTGCGTGCGTGTGCGCGTGTTTCTTTTTCTCGAGTGCAAGTAATCACAAGAGGATATTTTATCATCAAGCGACACAGTTCTTTTTTATTATGGCTGCATGCTGGCACACATTCCTGTCTTAATGGAAGTAGGGTGATTATACAAATTAAAATATTTGTGTAATTAGTTTTATGCTTAAAAGGGATAAGGATGTTTGTACAACTTGAACATATATATATATATATATATATATATATATATATATATATAATTTGTACAAATAAATGGAAAATCATGAAAAGAAGCCTTATCCAGCAGTGGATTAACAGGGCTGAAGAAGATGATGATGATGATATATAATTTAAATATATAATCAGTGGGAAATCGGTTTGATATGTGGAACTAATAATAGAAAGCTTTTCTGTTTATTCACTACTGTTTCATGAGGTAGGTAACAGCACGGGCCTGAAGGGTCCTTATGTATGCGCTTACGACTCGAGTCGCTCACATCCCTTGAATGTTGCGTGGTAGGAGGGATTATCACTAAGTGGTGGAGCATTTTCCGTGGCCCCCTCCAGGAGGCCTCCTCTTGATGACGATTCAGCGGAGCTCCAGGTCGGCCGGCGAAGGAAAACCTCTTACTGACTCTCATGAGGTTATACCGTTTGGCCAATATATGTAAATTTTTAAAGATTAGGACTGTCATTTTAAAATCCTAGGATGACAAAAAATGTTTGAGTAATGATTGATTCAATTTAAAGGCACCGAATTAATTTGTACACCTAATATTATTTGTTTGATTGATTTATAGACTTCTTCACGTTTACTCATCGTTTTAGTATTTTTTTTTTCTAATTTAATACCTTAGGATGATGGAATCGACATCGAAATATATATAATCAATAATAAAAATCAATATTTAGTAATTTATTAAACATTGTTGATCTAAAAAATGTCTATGGCCTGTGGGATGAAAGGAAACCATGTTTGTGAAATAGAACAGAGATTCTCTAATTTTTTATTTTTAAAACAAGCTATTTATAATCAGTGAGAAATCGGTTTGATATCAATATATGTCCAATCTATTTCTCTACCTAGTTTCCATGTCTAATCGAACTCTTTTCATAGCAAGAGATTAATGATTGAAAATCGTCGCGGTAAGAAATGTAAAATCGTGCAGAAATACACATCTCTTGATTTTTCTTCGAAACCTTTTTCAATTTTTAAGAAAAGTAAACCAGTTTTTTTCAATTCGAGTAACTGGTAAAAATCTGAAGGTGTTAAATAAAAACTGGAAGAATAACGTGGAAGAATAACCGAGTTCATTGATATATAAAAAGATTGTAGAATAGATTTACAATTTAGGAAGATTAAAGTTAATTCATGAATGTTATTGATTACCAGAAGATTTTTATCTTCAGTTAAATAAAATCGGTATCGGTTCACCTAACAAAATTGAAATATAGAGAGAAAAATAATCGAAAAACGACTGTTCGTACTGATTTTTTAAGAATTTTATCATCTTAGAAATTTTTTGAGCTTTTTAAGATTTTAATTTGTGTGAAATGTCTATAAATATAAAATTAGAATTTAATAGAATTAAAATTTGATTTCATGGCCGTTCGGTTGAAAAATCTAACCCACTTTCTATATTAAAAATAGTATTAATCCAGGTTATGTTACTAAAATTTCTATTTATGCTCTTCAACTAATTTCATTTCAACAATTCATTACTTCTCTACTGTTTTGTGAGGTTATGCCAACTTCTTAGCGAATATATACAGTGTTTTTAAATATTAAGTTTGCCACTTCAAAATTTTTAAACGAATTTTTCATTTTAAGATTTTTTGAGCTTCATACGATTTTAATTTACAAGAAATGTTTATAAATGTAAAACATATATTTGATAGAATAAAAGCTTGATTTCATAACCGTTCGATCGAGAAATCTAACCCACTTTTAATATTAAAAATAATATTAATCCAGGTTATGTTACTACAATCTACATTCATGCTATTCTACTGACTTAATTATAATACTTCACTACCTCACTTCTATTTTCTGAGGTTATGTCAACTGCTTTCTCAAAATATATCGAATATAAATGGTAAGATTGGAAATTTAAAATTATTTAACGACAAGAAAATATTTTAATTGAAAACAGAGTTATGATTGATTCAATCTAAACGCACTTGACTAATTTTTACTCCTAATAATAAGTGAATCTACTCATTTTCAGTGATTATAAATGAACTATTAGATTATTTTGCATATAAATCGAAAACTTTTACATTCATATCAACAATAATAGAAATATCTGTAAAACTATACAATTATTAACGACGGATCCGTTCACATTGTCCATGTCCTATAAAAGAGTCTACCGTTCTTCACATTCTTTGAAGATACAATTGAAAACAGTTATTATTGACTTCGATATAACTATTTCTATTATACTAATCATTCGCTGTTTCTATTGTCACAAATTATTTAATAAAGGTGAAGGATGCAATACTGAGAGATTTGCAATAAGAGTAATGTAGGTAAACGGCTTAAGAGGATTAATACCGACTGCCTGTGATTATATCTCGTACGTGTGTAATTATTTGAATCTGAAAAAACATTAAATCCGAGGCGACACCTTGACACTTTCGAATAATAACAACAATCATCTCGATGTACATTCCAGTGCCCTTAAAGAGCGTCGACACAGTCGTACGAAACTCAGGAAGTAATCGATTTCCCATACCCCGTTGCTCATTTCATAACAAAACGTGCATCTTCCACACACAGACACACGTTCGTCCGATGATAGATAGACATTTGCACGTGTGTGTGTGTGTGTGATATATGTACGGATAGGAATCGAGTGAAAAAACGAATCGTAAACTTGGTCAATGCAATCCACTTCGAGTACGAGACGACGGCGATTATGAACAGCGTCCAATCACGGGATCAATACGATCGGATGACGTCAGCGAAGGTGTGCTGTGAAGATACTGATTGGATATTATTATCTTCGAGTTTTGTCGCTAGTCGGAGTACGGGGATTTTTTTCCCATTATTTACCGTCGCATTAACGAAAGATCCACGCAGACGTTTCTGTATAATAAGTTGTACGGTGACACGTCGAGCGGAACGATTATCTGTTTGTGTTACGCGTCGGGTCCTCGGGATAATAGGATGGAATGGAACAGATGATTATCAGTTCTATCAGTATATATACATACATATATATATATATATATATACATATATATGTATATATATACATATATATAAAAGCTCGTTCGTGGATGTAAAATCTGTACAAAAAAATCATATCGGTGCTTTGAAAAATTCAAACCGATTTTCTCTCTATGACTGAAAAATAATCATTTGGCCGCCGTGCGAGACTTTTATTCGTACTCTGATTGGTTGATATGGAACAGATGACTACTATCAGTTCTATCAGTATATATATATATAAGCGTGTTCGGGGATGTAAAAACCTATACAAAAAAAATCATATCGGCACTTTGAAAAATTCAAACCGATTTTCTCTCTATAACTAAAAAATGATCCTCTGGCTGCCGTGCGAGACTTTTATTTGTCCTCTGATTGGTTGATATCAGTCATGTGGTCTCTGTTATGATTGATCGATCTCAGTTACACGAACAATGTTGTTTCACGGTGTACAATGAAACAAGGTATTCGATCTCAGGGTAAAATTGATAAAACATTTATTCAAAATGTAGCATTTTCACTGAAGATTCTCATTTGGATTTCAATTGGATTATGTGTTTAAATACAATGTTTGATATTTTTTAAACTAAATAATTAATTACATACGAATTAGGAGCTAATGTTTACAATTTTGATCAGATTGAAAACATAAAAGCATAATTTTTATTACTTGCATATCCGCATAACGTTTTTTTTAAATTATTCATAAGTATGTATTTAAGTATATATATATATATATATATATATATACATTATATATGTGTGAATGTATATTATTGTCGACATGTAATATTATGGACAGAACAATCGTCTCTCGAACTGTATATTACACCGTCGGTGACATTCTGTGAAAACAAATCGGTCTCCTGCAGCACGTTCTAATAATTATCCGTCGATGTGCTTTCTATTAATGACTGTCATTAGTTAAAATCGTGACAAAGATGATAGATGCAAATTATTAGGTACATAAAAGGGGACTTTCATACGCATATCATTGAAACAAACACTGAATACTGAACAGTAAAAGTCTTACCGTTCGTCTGTTTCGTGAACAGACGTCCGTCTAACTCGTCATTAAACATTTTTCGATCAGCATGTCGATATTATAGGTTTGATTTCCTCTATTTCGTATCGGATTTCTTGAAACTGAGCGTTTCATAGCTGACGAGTGATCGTTTATACAGTCAATCTGTTTATAAAACCGAGTTTACTGTTCGCATATTTTCCATTCCTTTTTCTTTTTTATCGAGACATTGAAGCGAGGGATGCACGACACGTTACATATTATTCTAGGAAGTGGAAATTTAGAATTAAACGAAACACATGTTTTAAATCGCCGTTAAAAAGTTTAAGTAGAACTGTTGGCTCTAGTGCGTGCCAACAGTTCAAACATCTGTAAAAAAAATAATCTGATAAAAAATATTCAATAACTGAATCCTGATCGTTTTCGATCAGAAAAAACTCCTTATATATATATATATATATATATATATATATATATATACATATAAATGTATATAAAGAGAGAAAAGGAGAGGAAACATTTGAGAAATAATATTTATCATTTTATATTCATTGTTATTTGATTTTTTGACGATACACAATTCAGACTTGTCTCTTTCACTATGTATGCACGTGTGCACACACACACTTATACATATATATATAGAAAGAGAGAGAGAGAGATAAAGATACAGAGAGAAAGAGAGAGATGGGATCTGATGTTTTATTCTGTTCTTTGTTTTCTTTAATAATTCACATCTGAAAATCTATTTATTTATCTATTAATCTCTCTCTCTCTCTCGCTATATATATATATATGTAAACAGAGAAAAGAATGGAAAAGATTTGAGAAATAATGTTTATCAATTTCTATTCATTGTTATTTGATTTTTTGACGATACACACTTCAAACTCTTTCCTCTTTCCCTATGTTTGCACGCGTGCACACACAAACACACACAAACATATATATATATATATATATACACATATGTATATATATACATATATATATATATAGAGAGAGAGAGAGAGGAAAAGAGAGCCTTGAGATCTGATGTTTTAATCGGTTTTTTTTCTTTAATAATTTTCATCTGAAAAATCTATTTATTTATGTATTAATCTCTCTCTCTCGTATTATATATATATATATATATATATATATATATATATATATATGTATATATATATATATATATATATATATATATATATATATATTTATAACGAAAGAAAAAATTGGGTAACATCCCATGAATTATATTAGCAAACAATCCAATTATTCTAGTTTCACAATAAATCAATTCGTTTATAAATCAATCATCGATAATTTATTAATAACCAGACCGAAAGTTAAACTTACATTATTGATAATTATACGGTAAAAAAAATTGTAGTCGAAACATAATTAATTTTATGCAACAAATATGCAGAACAATGGTCCGCTGATTGAGTTACGAGGAAAAAAAATGTTAAGCCGCCGGCAATTATATTGAAATGATTTCGGTGGAATTGATTCGGACGATTTTACATAATCGTGTAGTAATGTGTTTGAAATATTTCTTTTTGAAAGTCGATTTTCATTTGCATTATTTTATTACACTTCCGGATGAATGTTCCGGCGGGAGCATCAATCCGTACACGAGTGTGATCTGTGACGACTGGCCTGAAATTCGATGGATGCCTGTTAATGTTTTCAAATACTTTAGAATTGCTACACAAGAGAATAAAAGAATCAAGTGATGTCAGTCAAAAAATTGTCCTGAACACGAACCGCATTAAATGAAACTTTTGTTCAATGCATTTGTCTACTAGTAGAAAATTTAAGGGGACCCGGTGGTCTAGAATTTTCGAAAAATCGATTTTTTTTTTCGAAAGTATAGTATCTTAAAAATATACTGTTAAAATTTGATGACGAAATTCAGAGTATTTCAGGATCTACAACCCATTAGAAGGTCAGGTAGGTAGAAGTGTGAAGTAGTAGGTGAAACTTTAAACGCGTTTATCTCTAAACTACTTTTTTCGTCTTGCGGGGGCCAGGAAAAAAAACTACTTGACCGATTTGTCTGAAATTTTAATATGTTATTCTGAATAGTTCTATCTCTCGCTGGAAGTAAAAGTAATAGTTTCCGTAAAATATTTATATTTTTTTCATTAACAAAACATTCAAAAATACTGGTCGTTTTCAAACTTGTACTTTTGACTACGCGCCATTTTGTCAAATTTTTTTTTTTTTATTCTACTTCCTGCGATAGCTATACTTATACTAATTAAAAATTCGTCAACTGTTTTATTTCAGATCAGAGGGAGAGATAAATCATCATTCAGCACGCAATTCCATTTTTTTAGAAAGGGAGACTTCAGCATCATTTTTCTAATTTAAAAAAAATTTTTTTTTGCCTTTATTTTCATTTTTGTGTAGTTTATTAGTAATAAAATAAGTGTAAAAAAATTTGAAAGCATTATTCATTACCCTCATATAGAAAAAAATTTTTTAAAATAGCTTAAATTTTAGGCCGCTAGACCACCGGGTCCCCTTAACCCTTAACGGTCCAGAAATATTTTGGGTTTGCTTACTATTGTGTCCAAGCAATTTTTTATACAAATAAAAATTATTCGCTAAGGATTTCTCTATCAGGTACAAAGAAAAAAATATTTATTTTTAGTGAAAATGCAGATAAAGATTGGAAATGAATTAACTAGAAGGAACCGACGTAGCGCTTAACATTTTAAATGACAATATAATAATAATGATGAAAATGATAAAATGATTTTTTGGTCCCAATATATGCGGCATTCGACCTAATAAGTAAAGGAGCTATGCCGCGTATATTGATGCATTGGTCCGCTAAGGGTTGAATCAACAATCTCCCCTTGTTTGAAGAAAAATGTGTTTGATCAATGAATACTACCAGTCCTTATCTACAGAAGCGAAACATGGGTGCTTGACGCCCAAATCATTCAGAGATTTCGAACAACACAGAGAAATATGGACAAATATATGCTAGGAATAACAGAGAGAGATAGGAAAAGAATAGAATTGATACGAAAACAGACAGGAGTCACAGATGTACTAAGAAAAGTGAAGATTCTGAACTGGAAAAGGGCGGGTCGTGCCGCAAGAATAGAAGACAACCGATGTACAAGAGAAATTATTAACTGGTAACCAAGGAATATAAAAAGACCAAGAAAGAGACCAATGATAGGAGACCAATAGAAGGGATAAGAAAGTTAGAATTTTTATTGGAAATCAGTGGAAATGAAAGGCATTCAATCGTACAAAATGGAAAATCATAGAAAATGCTTTCATCCGATAGTGGATTCATAAAGGCTGAATCCAGCCTCTATGAATATATATATATATATATATATATATATATATATATATGTGTGTGTGTATGTGTGCATACTGTAGAGAATTAAATTAATTAACATGTCTTTTCTTCAAAAAAAACATCATGTTTCTTCATCTGAAATCAGAGGCATTCAATCGTTCAAGATGGACGGAAATCATAGAAAAGGCCTTCATCTGGTAGTGGATTCACAGAGGCTGATGATATATATATATATATATATATATATATATATATATATATATATATATATAGATATATGTCTGTGTGTGTATGTGTGCATACTGTAGAGAATGAAATGAATGAACATGTCTTTTCTTCAAAAAAAAAAGAAAAGACCAACCGTAAAATTGAACGTGTCTCTACAATTCCGATGACGTCGGCACGTCGAAACTTTCGAATTAATTAAATGCTAATTAAATTGTGTACCGAAGAATTTTTATAAGATATTTCATAATTTGTTTCGCGTCGAAATCCCGATACGAATCGCATAATAACGAGCGACGGGACGATTATTATTGTTATTAATTTTTTTCCTTGTACAAACAATAATTTCAGTTCTGCGCGCATCTCAATTTCGACAGAACCGTATCATTCCAATTGTAATTATACT
Organism: Acanthacorydalis orientalis; assembly: GCA_034766995.1. Classification (NCBI taxonomy): domain Eukaryota; kingdom Metazoa; phylum Arthropoda; class Insecta; order Megaloptera; family Corydalidae; genus Acanthacorydalis; species Acanthacorydalis orientalis. Next base: position 2,947,575 of record CM068313.1, on the reverse strand, counting down.
CCGGTACATGCGCGCACACACACATGCACACGGATGTACAAGTGTTCGTGCCCACTTCAATATATTTGTATAATATAATTGCGCTGTGTACAAAACTGTAACCATTTTACGAGCGGACGAGCCGTCGTTTATGCAAATGGCGAATTACGAAAAATGTTAATGTTTTAAATGGTCATGACCTTTCGTAATTATAATTTGGATATAGAAACGATGTTACGACATGTTTGTGTACTGAGATGGAATTACAGGTGTATTGAGTCGAAATTCGAAGAAAAAAATGATTTATGAGTATTGTCAATATCGGTTACTTAATAATTAAAAAAGATATGACTGGTCACTAGAAAAAATCATATGAACAGAACGGAATAGTGTTATGAAAGAATCTAAATTTTTTTAAAAAAATAAGAATTTAATTATGAAGAAAGATAGAATTATTTTATGATTGAAAATTATTTCTAATTATATGAACTGAATATTTTTATAAAGGAAGATGGAACTGATGATAGATATGTTATTAAAAAATTTTTATTTGAAAAAAAAATAGAGAAGTGTGATGAAATTATGATTCAAGAATATAAAGTTGAACGATGTATATAAGATTGTTTTTTTTTTTTTTGTATCCGAGTTCGATTATTTAGAACATGTTTACTGAACGCGATGAGAATTTTGTTGGAAATTTTCAGAATTACTTGGAAAGAAATCCAAGATGATTGGTTTGTTAATTAGATCAATTGACTATTTATTTTAATCGAATTATTTGTTGTTTTAATTGGCTCTATGCCTTTAAATTGAATCAATTATTATTCTGTTATAAATTAAAATTTTTTCTCCTCATCTTAAGAGTTTCAAGTGCCAATCTCAACATTTAAAAATACTGTATATATATATATATATATATATATATATATATATATATATATATATATATATATATATATATAGACTAAGCAGTTGATTTAACCTCAAAGAACAGTAATGATGTGTTATAATATAATCAATAGAATAGTATAAATATAAATTATAGTAACATAACCTGGATTAATACTATTTTGATATAGAAAGTGGGTTAGATTTTTCAACCGAACGGTCATGAAATCAAATTTTAATTCTATTAAATTCTTGTTTTATATTTATAGACATTTCGCACGAATTAAAATCTTAAAAAGCTCAAAAAATTTCTAAAATGATAAAATTCTTAAAAAATCAGTACGAACAGTTATTTTTCGATTTTTTTTCTTTTTATATTTTAATTTTGTTAGGTGTACCGATACCGATTTTATTTAACCGAAGATAAAAATCTACTGGTAATCAATAACGTTCACAAATTAACTTTAATCTTCCTAAATTGTAAATCTAGTCTACAATATTTTTATATATCAATAAATTTGGTTATTCTTCCACGTTATTCTTCCAGTTTTTATTTAACACCTTCAGATTTTTACCAGTTAGTCGAAATGAAAAAAACTGGTTTACTTTTCTTAAAAATTAAAGAAGGTATCGAAAAAAAATCAAGAGATGTATATTTCTGCACGATTTTACATTTCTTACCGCAACGATTTTCAATCATTAATCTCTTGCTATGGAAAGAGTTTGAATAGACATGAAAAATAGTTAGAGAAATAGATTAGACACATATTGATATCAAACCGATTTCTCACTGATTATAAATAGCTTGTTTTAAAAATAAAAAATTCAAGAATCTCTTTTCTATTTGACAAATATGGTTTCTTTCATCCCACAGGTAAAAGACATTTTTTAAATCAACAATGTTTAATAAATTACTAAATAGTGATTTTTATTATTGATATATATATATATATATATATATATATATATATATATATATATTTCGATGTCGATTCCATCATCCTAAGGTATTAAATTAGAAAAAAAAACACTAAAACGATGAGTAAACGTGAAGAAGTCTATAAGTCAATCAAACAAATATTATTAGGTGTACCAATTAATTCGGTGCCTTTAATTTGAATCAATCATTACTTCAATATTTTTTTATCATTCTAGGATTTTAAAATGATAGTTTTAATCTTTAAAAATTTACATATATTAGCCAAACGGTATAACTTCATGAGAGTCAGTAAGAGGTTTTCCTTCGCCGGCCGAACTGAAGCTCCGCTGACTCGTCACCAAGAGGCGGCCTCCTGGAGGGGGCCACGGAAAATGCTCCACCACTTAGTGATAATCCCTCCTACCACGCAACATTCAAGGGATATGAGCGACTCGAGTCGTAAGCGCATAGGCTTGGAACTAGAATTCCGCAACGACCCTTCAGGCCTGTGCTGTTACCCACCTCATGAAACAGTAGTGAATAAACAGAAAAGCTTTCTATTAATAGTTCCAGCTCTATAATATTTTAGTATAAGTGTATTGTTTATGTGCCTATTATATAATTTTCATATTTAATTTCCATACTTATCCGAGATATTGAATAAACATTCATTGTCAAATCTATCATCCATCAATAAATCATATTCCATTCACAATATTTTATTAACACTGCCTTTGATTTTTATTTTTATACCAAATATTCTCTAAATAAATACCTCGATCCGATTCAAATCAACAGATGTTTCTAATAAACAAGGAAGAAAACGACGAATTACGTCACACAAAAATTCAATTTGTTCATAAAAAAAAAAACACTTTCCTTTAAAAAATCTGATAATTCTGATTTATTACTTGAACCTGTTAGACATCTAAATCTTACCACTTTTACCTACATCAGCCGAAAAGGAATGACTTTTTCACTTAAGTTTTAAATCACATTCTCATATAGAAAATATATCACGGCGTGAAATTCATAGCTTCATCCAATATTCTTAAAGTAGTTCGAATAACTTTTAATAGATCAGCATATTTTCAACGCTCTCGCCCTCACTTACGAAATACCTGCTTTTACACATTCGAAATTCTACATACATATATATATATATATATATATATATATATATATATATAAAATATGAAGTGAAACTTCGTCTGGCGAAAACTCATTTACAAACCGACTGCTTACAAGAATAGTAAGAACCACGAGACTGTGAAATAATTCAAATTTTTTCGTCTACTTATAAGATTCCACATAACCGTAAAATTTATATTATATCCAAGATACACACACACATGTTATATATGTATATGTATACCTACATATGTATTTATGACAATTTAATCCCTAATGAGCATCTAATCTCTTGTAATCTGTACATATTCATGAACTAATTCTAATTCAGAGAGAATTAGAATTATACGCGCTGTGTAATATGAAAGAAATGTTAATTCTACACACTGTTCAGAAATTAATGTTCAAAAATATCACTGTACCTCAAAAAAAAAACGGTGCACATATGCGTTAAATATTATTAATATAATCGTTGTTAATTTGTGAAATTAACACTTTTAAATTTCTGATGGACAAACGTTTTCAATTACAGATATTATCATTACATATTTATTTATATATATATATATATATATATATATATATATATATATATATATATATATATATATTGGATAGATCCTTCTCCCTGCTCCTGGTGCGAATTGTCACAGGACACGGGAGACTAAGCTACCACGAACATATATAAGGTCGAAGGACGAACGGGACGTGTAGATGGTGTGGGGGAGGGCAACGAGACCCCCATTCACCTCCTCGCGGAATGTCCGATATGGGTCAATTTAAGGCGACGATGGTTGAGGGAGTTCTCCTCACCGCGGCCGAACTAGGGTCCATAAACTCGGGCAGGCTGGTAGGCTTCTGGAAGGCAGCGAAACTTCTCGAGTAGTTTTGATATATATTTATATATATATATATATATATATATATATATATATATATATATATTTATGTGTGTATATATATATATATATATACTTATAGAGAGAAAGAGAGATAAGAGAGATAAAATAACATAACTACTGATAAAATAACTACTGAAGCCGATGGAGCTTATTTCGATTAAATATATTTTATTTTGTTAAAAATATTGCGTTTTAATTCTCACCTACGAATTCCACAATTTCATATGTTACACCCTAATATATATATATATATATATATATATATATATATATATATATATATATATATGTACTTATATATATATATATATATTTATATATAGAGAGAGAGAGAGAGAAAGAGAGATAAGGTAACATAACTACTGATAAAATAACTATTTGAGCCGATGGAGCTTATTTCGATTAAATATATTTTGTTTTGTTAAAAATATTATATTTTAATTCTCACCTACAAATACCGCAATTTCATATCGTACTCCCTAATAAATATACATACGTACATCATAAACGACCACCAAAAAATGAGAAGAAAGAAAAAAACAATACATACAACTAAACAATTTCATTACGAGACCACCTTGTAAGTCCCCAGTTTATGTAACCGTGCCAAATCACACATTTGCATAGTTAATTGTGCACACGAATACGCTTTGTCAATAAACGCAATTAAATTTCTAATATTCAATTAATTTCGCGAAATTGGAAAAAAAAACGGGCACACTCAGCTGACAAACTAATTAATGCTGTATTTGATTATAGACTTTTTTCCTCCCCGACATAGAATGCAGGTTCGATTTCGAACGCTCGACTTTAATTTGAAACAAACTGTGGACTCTGCTAAAGAAAAATCAATTGTAATTATATTATATATATATATATATATATATATATATATATATATACATGGATATAAAGGATCGATGATTAATAGCGATAGGTTATTCGTTCCGACCTGAGTAATTTAAACGTTGTGTTAGTAAAAGCGATTTGCATTAAAATGCAATTTATTTATTTTAGGTGAGCGTCACGTATCGGGCGGTGGCATGTGTGTAAAAAATACCTTAGTCTATATATATATATATAGATATGTGTATGTAATTACACAATTTAACATTGTAAATCGAGTTACAAAAGTGCAGAGTTTCCTAATCGATAAATATTTACCATACGCTCCAATTTCTCTACTGGAATTTCATTGTCTTTCACAATTAAGGTCCGAGCAGCTGTCGGAAAGTGAGCGTTCGATCGAATCGGAACCAAATGTAATATGTGTATAAACAATTCGCAATTATTTTATTTTTTTCGTCCGGAGCCTTCGCGCCGATCAGATATGCGTTTGTGGGCGCGCCGTGTCACATATCCGGATTGCTAACACATCTGGCCGTAGCTGATCGCAGGCCGAAATTTCCGGACCGGTCTGTAGATTGCGTATCTCGTCTCGTTCAAGGTCGATCGACCGATTGTCTCGAGGAATCTGTGCGCAGTTCGGTACTGATGTGACTGATGAATTCGCATTTGGGTACTGTGGAGGTTTTTCATTTTGGAAGAGAGATGTTTTTTGAAGTGAAACTTCTTCGAGAGTGAATTGTCAAAGACGAGACGAAAAGGTGTTACGGAAGTTTTTCCGACGTGGACTGTGAGGGGGAGGGTAGAGAGAGAGGATGGCTCATGCGTAGACGGCAGAAGCGAGTTAACATTGTCATTCTTTTCATAGATATGACTGCAGCACAATCTCTTATAAAAGATATTTCCATAGATTTGTGAAGTGAAACTTCTTTAGCTGCGTCGAAAAGAGATGAATAAGAAAGAGATGAAAAAGTGTAACGGAAATTGTTATGACTTGTGAGGAGATGGGGTAGAGAGTGAGGATGGCTCATGCATACATGGCAGAAAAGAGTGTTTAAGTAATTTATTAACAAAATTAATTAAATTAATTAACATTGTCACTCAGTTCATAGATGATTGCTACACAATCCAAGTTAATTGATGCGAAGGTGATAACAGTTGGTAAATTCTTAATTGATGAGTGTAAAATAGAAGACAGAAAAACTATTATAATTGTAGTGATTCGCATTTCTCCGAATCAAAAAAAGGATGATATAATCTGTTTTATACACCGTTCATCGCTACCGTACCTTCATGGAGATTGCAGCGTTCTTTGGCAGAGAAGTGGAGAAACTACCAATGAATCTCTAGCGTTATGAGGTCTGATGTAATTGAAGAAAATTTCCTTTCAATTAGCTAAAACTGGACGCTTTTCCTCAATTCAAATTGTTCGATTGTTGATAATACTTATCAGAATTGATCGTTTTGTCAATGAAAAGCAGTTCATAAAGATCAAACGTTTGCAATTACAAAAAACATAGAAAACATAACATTCAAAGGATTAAAATCAGATTTTGACATAGACCAGCGCTCTTAAAACTGTGTTCCTCGGAACCTTGGGGTTCTGCGAAACCGCTTCAGTGGTTCAGCGACACAAATTCAAAATTCGAAAGAATTTTCGAAGAAAAAAATCCAAAAAACCCAAAATTGAAAATAAATAATTCATAATAATTTCTTTTATTCCTATAACTATTATTATGTATTTAAACTGAATTTATGAGTACATATTCCGAGCCCGCTCAATCAGATTTAAATAATAAAATTTGGTCATGTAAGAGAGCTGATTTTCCAAACTTATAGGATACGCATCTCGAGTTAACTCAATTTGCTTCCAACGAACAATTAAAATAGAGTCATCTCGTCCGGCCATTTTATCATCCACTAACGAAATTATGTATTAGTAGAAGAATTTTTAACACAGATTCGATAACATCGAGCAACAGTGTAACTTTCTCGACATCAGACTGGAGGGAATCTGCTTTAAAAAAATTTTTTTAAATAAATTATACTCTTAAGTGTGAACCGATTCGGAAAAGTTTCAGGATACCTGACAGACTGGCCGCGTTTATTCTTCTATCTCCAAAGTTGGTTTCCATTCCACAGTGTCGTCATGGATACATTTTTCGTTTTCCGTCACTAATCGATAAAAAAACGGATCTATTTTCATTCATCCTAGCAAAGAATTGGACAAGAAGCTCGGTACATTCTGTTCTGTTCGATTAAATTGTGTGACACCCAAAAATTGTACTCAAAATCTTCTTAAATGCAGAAATTCGGCCGATCTATCAACCTTCAATCTCTCAAGTAAGCGTTCGATCTTCCATGTTAAATTCACTCAGTTTAAATCTTGTAAAACATCTCTCACAGGTTGGAATTAACAGTGCTTTCTCCAAATATCTTGCAAATATTTTTCACGGTATTCGAAATGCCAGTTCCATTTCGAATTTCTTATATCTAATTGCATGTAAATGGACTTTATCAATATTCATTTTCAATTTCACTTCGACACAATTAAATCAACTCAAATCCAACCAATTCCTGATTGAAATGACAGCTTAGAGTGTGATCTTTCGAATTATATTATTATATTAAATCAGCATGTTTGTCAGTGTTGCCATATAAAATTGTATTAATAAGACTTGTATTAGAAACCTATCTAAACTTTTACACTCACTCAATACAATAAGAATAAATAATTTCTTAAATTACCATTAATCGATTCATTAATAATTTTCAACTATATATATATATATATATATATATATATATATATATATATATATATAGGTGTAACGGCTGAACAATAAAATAAATATTAAAACATTCTAATTAATTTTAATAAATACAATCCGGTTCCTGTACACTGTTTTTCCGAACTGATCCACTGATCCAGATAAAGAATCGCTGATTAAGTTTTGTGCGATTTTTATCGATCATTTTATTTATTTATTCATGTGCGCCATATGGCTCATTATATTATAAAGTGTAATTATAATAATACTATGGTGTATAACAATGATACACTTTCAAAATAGTCACACGATATAAATAAATAACCTCGATGGTTTCTGTAATGGATCAAACGTGACATTTAGATCGGCTTATGCATTTGGGAGTTCTCGTTCATTCATGACGCGGTGTCAATTATTCCAAGGTCATATCGTGCATACTCTCTGGAGTGAACTCATTGTAAATTGTGTGTGGTTGGAGACACGGTCGTGTTTTTGTATCCGTTATTGTTTTTTTTTTTTGGAAGTTATTCGTTGTCGATTCATAGAATGGAATGATCGATCACACTTTGTAATTGTTTTCAGAATTGTTATTCATGTTTACGATGCTGTTTTTATGTGATGTCTTCAAAACATACATTTTAAGTATCAGTTATTATAAGTCAATTGTATCAGTTGAATCCCTACTAGATGAAATCATGGAAATTGATGAAATATATTAAAAAGATGTTAAATTTCTAATTCAATTCTTATTTTTTTATATTTACCGTCTTTCTCTTATACCAAATTCCACCTATGGTTCTTTCTCATATACTGATACTTAAAATAATAATAAAAAAACGAAAACATTCATTTAAAGCATGGTACCATGCTTTAAAACTATTTATATTTCGACCGACGGCAAAGAAGTTTCACATCTGGCCCACGCACTGTGTTACACGCACCAAGTGAAACGTTTATATCGAGGGTAAACCTGTTCGAACGCATCACAAAATCTGTATTGCCTCCATGCGACACGAAATCTTAGTCGTGGCGTGAGGATCGATGGAAGTGATGGGTGAAAGTTGAGTTTTCTGTGCCATCGACGAGTACTGTATCGGTGGATAGTAATTTAACACCTAATGCACGTCGAATGAGGTGATATTGAAAATAGAAAAAAGCAGAATAGTCTCCCAGAATACTTAAAAGTGCAGACTAATGTGCGCGGGAAGAAAGCGTTGCTTGAAAGTGGTCCTCCGTCAGGATTTATCGTCGAGACAGCTGTTAACAGTGGCGCTCGACCTGTAGATTTAAGCAATTATGAAAGGTTTCCAGTACCAGGACATGGCAATTAGCCGACGATAAATGCGAGTGAACTCAATACTCATGACAAGAAATTTCAGTCATCGTAAAAAAATGGATATCTGTGCTCATGTACACACGACAGAAGTGAAACTTCAGCACAGATTCCTCAGCGAAATATATCTGCACGTGGTCTCTCTCGCACTCATGCAGTCAGATTTTCTCCATCTCACTCGTTCGCTGCTATGTTCACGGTAACGTTTTTCGTGACACGCCGTATGATTTTACCCCTCGCTAACGCGCCCATAGAAGTTTCACTTCAAAATGAACAATTTATTGAACATTCTTGATCAGAAAAGACATATTTTTGGAGTAAGAGAAGAATTCATTTTTGAAAATGAATTCAGCCACAGTACCAGAATTTTCTTAGAACAACCATATAAGACCGAATATAAGATAATTTTTTTTCCACAGAAACAAGTGCCGTTCCATATTCGGATCTTCAAAAGTACAGACTCGCACGCCACTGTACGCGTTTAAAAATTATATTCGTATAATTTCTGTAAATATTACTTTCAATTAAAAGGTAATTCGACATTTTTTTATCGTTTTCTTTCGGAAATACTGCGTGCCGTCTCACAATCGATCAAGAAAGAAATGCTAAATTCTTAATTTGTTTGGAAACAACGGAAAATCGTCTCATATTTGAATTAAAACCGTATTTAAAATCTGTATACATTTATGGCTGTCATATTTTGTATATTTTTATCAAAGATTGTACCACAAACACATCTCTGAACCGGTGAAACTTAATAAGCCTGAAAAGAATGAAATTTTTAAACTCGTGTGTTAGTGTTTTCTTTACATCTTATGAATTTATATATATATATATATATATATATATATATATATATATATATATATATATATATATATATATATATATATATATATATATATATATATATATATCTTACAAAAAAATAAGTATGTAAGATAATAGTAAGGAATGAATGTTTAAACGTGACAGACTGTAATAAAATTCCTATCGCTGTACAATTCCCGAGCTAAAAACAAACGTACACGTTTCGAACAAACAGACAGCACGGAATGAAGATAAAAAAAAATGAAATACTCCCGTCGTACGTATCCAAACTCTCGCCATATCACTCACAACACTATCCAGTTTAATTACAATAAAATCTCGAACTAGCGCCGTCTACATTGAAACATTAACTCCGAGATGTTATCACCGGTGTGCACGACTCCGTCTCGACCAGACCCCGTTCATTCTTTCACAACGAATCGTACGGGACGTACTATCTGGCGTAGACCTGTCTGATACAAGTAGCACCGTCGGGACTTAATTGTACACACACACATACACACCAATAAAGCATAACAATTTCCCTTAAGATTCAGCTGCAATTCGATTTCTCATTTCATGACGTCGTAGACCATTAAGCTTGGCAATATCACAAAATCACCAGGTAACTTAATTACATGCTATTCAGTGGCGCTCGCTGCTCCCGCTGCACGGTACGTTCTCCTTATCTTGGATGCATGATAAAACATTTTATATGCATGTATATTACACGGAATTATCTTATTATCTCGGAGACGAGACGTACTGAAACTTGGCAGCAAAAAGTAGACGCAGGTCGGGTGATTTCTTTTTGTGTAGGCATATGAAAATCGACATGTATGTATATATACTCCCTCCCTCTCTCTCTCTCTCTCTATATATATATATATATATATATATATATATATTAGAGTGTAACATATGAAATTACTGAATTTCTAGGTGAGAATTAAAACCCAATATTTTTAACAATTAACTGAATATTAGAAATTTAATTGCGTTTATTGACAAAGCGTATTTGTGTGCAAAATTAACTATGCAAATGTGTGATTCGGCACGGTTACATAAACTGGGGATTTAGAAGGTGGTCTCGTAATGAAATTGGTTAGTTGTATGTACTGTTTTTTTTCTACTCATTTTTTGTTGGCCATTTCTGATGTATGTATGTATATATTATAGAGTGTAACATATGAAATAGCATATGAAGGCTGATAGGCATCTGGAAGAAAGCGAGCCTTCCCGAGTAGTTTTCATCAGCCGAGCACAGCACATATTAAACTATTTTGCACAGACATATTTAAGGTGAGAATTATTTTTTAAATTAAAGTGAACAGTTCGAGTTTCATCCAAAAATTAACAGTAGAACACATGCTAATATAACTGATAAATAATTCTTGTAATTTTGTCTGATAACAAGTGTAAACATTTCTTGGAATTATTTTACGTTATAACAACGAGAGATCTATCTAGCTTACCTAATATTAACCATGAAGTAATATTGGAAATTCCAGTAAAAATTGTAGTGATTCCTTTTATATATAAGAAATTTTATTTATTCCGGGACAAATTTGGTATGTTTTGGTTTTCTTTTTCCTCCTCGGAATTATTCCACAGGATTCAACAGAAGTCAATTTGAACTTGAACTGAAACTTTCCTGGTTATCTGATATATATTTACATATATTGTCTATGTATATGTTTTAAATTTTTATCTACATATCAATATAAATCCACTATTTATGCTTGAGGAACAGAAAATAACAGTATTTAAAATTTAGTGCTATTATATTTTTCACAAATTGATTGTTTTCAAGCCAATTTAATGACATACACTAATGTGTACCTCATTTAAATCTGTAAATTTTTGAAATGTTTGCATTGCTTTATCACATTAAAAGTATACATTATTTGATATATGAGACAAACATTTTCTGAAAATTTTAACTTATAATTTATCTCTGGAGACCATGTCTCTCTCCTCCCACATATATATATATATATATATATATATATATATATGTGTGTGTGTGTGAGTGTGTATGTGCTCTCTCTCTCTCTCTCTCTATATATATATAAATATATATATGTGTATGTGTGTGTGTGTATGTGCTTAATATATATATATATATAAATAAATATATCCGAATAGTATAGAAAGGGTTATAAAACAGTATTCACATTACATAAAGTCATTATTAAACGGATCAATATCTATTGGACTCGATAAAACTTGAAAAAAAGTCACATAGACAAATCAATGTATCTCTGGAGTCCATCGCTCTCTCTCTCTTCCCTTAACTATTGTACGTTATATCAACAACAGAACTTTCTTGGTTACTTAATATATATATATATATATATATATATATATATATATATGTGTGTATATATATATATATATATGCATGACAGTGTACGTCCTGGAATGAAATTTTAATATGACATCGAGATAAAACCGTATTAAATCATACTGAACGACGAATGAAACGCGTCCGGCCGCTTCGACGTCCGAACTCGAAATTGAATAAAATGTTGAAACCAATTAGCGTGAGGAGCGCGGCCCGCCCTCCGCACGTTCAAAAATCATAATTATTAATGTCGGCGCGCGCGTTCGCATCTATCGGCGTCGCGCAGAAACGCGAATTTAGCGAACGGATCACATGAATACATTACGCGGAGAAATTACGGCCGAACCCTTTAGCCGTTTGTAAAACATCACATAAATAATATTCTTTTTTTTTTATTAAATCATCGCCGAAAAACAAGAGGTTACATTCGCTCATAAAACGCACCCCCGGCTTGTATCAGATTATCTATTGTTCTCACACACACACACATACGCGTGTAGTCTCTTCTCTCTTCTCTTCTCTCTTTCTCTCTCTCTCTATATATATATATATATGCTGTGTGTATGACTGAGTGTGGGTGTGTACCTGTTTGTGTGCGTATCTTCATGGTATTTTTTTTTGTGAAGATTTCGTTCCGAATGCTTTTACATTATACAATAGACGGTGGTTGTTGGACACCGCGGGTCACGTTCTAAATTATGCAAAGACCTCTGCATTATTTATGAGCTCGAGTGGCGGTTGTGTGCGGGAGGTTCTTTTTTCCTACCCTCCCCCACCACCCCGGTCTCCACGCGACACGCCCCGCCACCTCTTCGAAGACCTTCAAGTTAAATGAGACCGAGCTATGATTTACAGCGTTTTACCAATAATAACGTCGTTATTTATTCTATCCGGGGTACGCGCTCCACGCGCCGGTGTCTATTAACGAATCCACCGCCGACGACACGTCCTGTCCGTGTGTACACAGGAACGGGGATAGCTCGTTTATACGCACTTTAAATATTTATCCCGCGCGCTGAATTATTCGAGATTATCGTCTCGAAACGGAGTCGCGTTTCTTCTGTCGACGGCGTTTTAACAATATGTGTGCGTTTGAGTGTGAGAATACATGATATCGTCAAGAAATCAGATTGTATGTAGAGGGATAAAAAAATAATATTATTTTTTATTTCTCTATCTATATTTTAATTTTAAATTCTGTATAAGACTCAACATAGTTTTTGGAACGGTCTCTTAAAACAGTTACTACTCTGAATACTTGTTCTTTGTGTTTGAAATCGTTGTGCATAGAAGCTCTAACACTTGCCTAATAATTCGATTTCATTAACCCATTGAGCGCCGCTGTTCCGTACAAGTAACATTAATTTTAGAATTTTTTTCTCTGCTAAAACTAGATTTTTTTATTTTTTTTTTGTATAACAGTAATCATTGATTTAATACCAGTAAAACACAATTATTAACATTTTCGATTTTTGAAAAAGTGAGAAAAAAAACAACTATTCTTAAAACAAAGAGTGTTCTTTGTTCGAAAGTTCTTCAGTGGAAAAACTGTCTTAAGAAATCTTTACAAAAAATATAATGGACTTTATATAGAATGATAAAATTAAAATTTGGATGGAAGAACAGAAAAAAAATACTTTTTCTTGTCGATTTTTAAATAATTTAGCATCGTATGATTTTTTTAACTTTTCCGCGATTTTAATTCTCGTGATTTTTTTAAGGTTTTTAAGGTACCATCCTGATCGACTACTTAACGAAGGAAGAAATCATAACAGGAGCCTGTCATGCATAATTATTGGATCGTTTGAAAGAAGAGATGAACAAAAACTGCTAAGATTGGGGCACAAAATAGTATTCTTTCACCAGGATAACGCGCTGTCCTATAAGTCGACCGCCACAATTGGAAAATTGCATGAATTATGCTTCCTCTTCTGAAACTTGAAAATTTGGCTCAGTAGAAAGAAATTCTTGTTGAATGAGGATCTCATCGTTTCCGGCAATGCATATTTTGCAGACTCACCGAAAGAAGTGTATAGCTCTCAATGGAGGCTGTGTTGAGAATTATAATCATTTTTTTCCAAAAAAAAAAACGTGTTTAACTTGCTTTTTCATCATACTTATCAAACGATCCACGTATGTATGCTATTCTGAAGATTTTAGCATAATTTTTTTTATTATTTTAAAAAAAACCTGACATGAACTGGTTTATTTTCAACAGTTGTCGAAACGGTCATCAAATATCAATCACTCTTCCTCACAATCGTTCACAGAGACCTACAGACATCGTTTCGTCGAATTCAATATCATTACCACGACGAACCACCACCATCGACCCGAACGTGCCACCGTGTCATGACCGTAAACGTATGAAGAAACCGATCCTCGAACGCGTGACATTCGGCGTCGATCGACGAGCACACGACTCGCTGCTATCACAGATCGATGCCGCGCTGTAATTAATTAACGGCGTGAGAATGTCACACCTTCGCGAATTGCACGGCGCACCTGGTGTCGAGAACGACACGCGGTACGTGGGTCGCAACCGATTGTTGTTTTCGTCGGTCGTGATTCATGCGGACGTTCGATGCTCTTCTTACACGAGCGCCCTTGAAGAAGAACCGCGCGCGCATAAACAATGTTCCATTATTGTGTCTTTAACCTCAATCGACTTGTACTTTCTTCTATTTGATTTTTAATCGATCGTGTATACAGATTTAAATCGATCCGTTTGTAAATCATAAGACGTAACTGTTAAATAACAATAAGAAATGTTAATCGGTATGAAAAGTTCAAGAGATTTCTGTTTCAAGTACAAGATACGTTGAACATTTCTCGGTTTTATTTATTACTGGGATATTTTTTCAAGCAAGTGAATGGTATTGAAAAAAATGTAAGAAAACTCATTAGTAAATAAAAACAGAAAAATGTATCCATTTTTAAAATCAAAAAAACAAAATCGTGGGCATGACAAAAGAATTAATTTGTGAAAATGAAGATGAATTCACAGATGTTCTTTATATCTACTTGGATTTTAAAGACTAATGATAGACCTTCACTGGAATAAATACAGGCTGCGCTAGATGAACAGGAAAATTGTAAAACGCAATAATTAAATGGATTTTTATTTTTACATAATTTCCTTGATGTGTGCCTGTAATTATGACAGTGGTCTCTCATATATTTTTCATATTGAGACCATTCCGTTTGTTTGTAATAAAAAATAAATTTCGATTATGTTTTAGATTGGTGCAAAAATAATTACGGTTTTATCGTTTTAAATTTGGCGTCGATTTTTCTAGTTATCTTTTGTTATAGTCATGTGATACATTATTCTAAACAATGAAATTAGCATGATTTCATATTATGTCTATTAATTTCATTCTGTGGCATTTTTGGATAGAACCGCTTAAATAAGTCATGGAAAAAAAACAAATTATCGAGATTATCTTGTATCATATTTGAAAAATTCAAACCGATTTTCTATCTACAACTAAAAAATAGTCTTCCAGTCGTCATGCGTGGCTTTTATTCGTACTCTGATTGGTTGATATCGGTCATGTGGTCTCTGTCATGATCGTTTGATCTTAGTCACACGATCAGTGTTCTGTTTCACGGTGTGCGACGGAATAAGTTATACGATTTCAGTGTAGAACTAATCCTCCATTAATATTTTTCGTTCTCTTTGTAATTGATTTATCTAGAATTTTTATTTTTTAATAGCAATATAGTTGTTCGTTTTGGAGCTTTAAGGAAAGAATTGGACTTAACTAAATGGTTATTTATCTTGAAAATAAATATAGTTTTATAGAAAAATCAGATAGGTACATGGATTTTTCTAGAAAAACAAAGTATACAGAAAAGTGACTCAGTCCGCTATCAAAATAAACACAAACAGAATTATGTTCATCGACCAACTTTGCAAAGTCGTTGAACGGTACATTATTTTTCCAAGTTCTTCTAGATTATTAAAATATAAATAATTTTCATATAAAATCAATTTTTTCACTTGATTCCACTGTCCTGATTGCCAGCGCATATATCCGGAATTGAAATGTTTCCAAAAAATATAAAATGTAGGTTCAATTGAATTAGTATTTAATTTCTTTATCATTCTGAATGAAAATTTTATTTCTTTCATATATTGAGAACGAGTGAGAGCCCAAATATTGACAAAACTCTTTTTTCTGTACATTAATGCTTTTGAGGATGATGAAATCGGGATCGAATTGCACATAAGTAATAATCAAAATGATCAACAATCAATTATTGTACATTTTTGGTCACAATGATCTTCAATGGTTTGTGGATTGAGAAAAGAATTAATTTGCGGAAAATTTTATTATTAATTCAATTGATATTTGATTCAATTCCTTATACGTTTCAGTTCAAACTTTAAACATAGAATCACTAACACATTCTCACGATAAAATTCTTCCTACTTATCAAACCGTCAATTAAATCAAATCCACGTCTGCCGTGTCGACAAACTGAATATAAACTCAATACAGCCGATACCGTTCGAGAGAACGAACGGTTTCTGTCGAATGGTAATTCCGTTTTTATGAACCAACTGGTAGATTCCGGTACACGTGTTCGAAGCGAAATGTACGAGTAATTGTGCATGTTGGAATACTATGAGACATGTAAGAAATGGAATACGTGAACAATTTAACCGTGCATAAATTTAATGATTGATAGGTTCTATGTTACCCCGATTCTTTATGACTGTGTATTAACGTGCCTTCTGTAAACTCATCAATTATGAAACCGAGCACTCAATAGTACATCAGTTTCAGACAATATCAGCAAAAACGCACACGCATGCGCGCGAGAACGAAATGTAATTTTCTGAGTAGAACATTGTGTACAATTATTAACACACACACACACATACATATATATTATATACGAGGGTCGTTTGATAAGTTTGGTACATTTCTATGATGTAGCGCCGTCATTCATTTGGTATCAAGTGTCACTTTTCAAACAATTGGATCAGTGCAAAAGTTCGTACACGATTTTAAATTGAAACTCACTTAAATTGGAACATCTGATAGACAAAATTATTTTGAAGATTTCACATAAAAGTGCATCGAAAAATATTAAAACTGTCTGAGTTATCGTGCAAAGAGTGAGGTGGCGTACTTTAGTGGTGGTAGAAAGAATGTCAATTAAAATAAAATATTTAATATGAAAAAATTGTAAATATTTTTTTTCTTATGCCCAAAGGACCAATAAATAATGTTTAATGAATATTTTGTTTTACTGTTTACAGTGCACCTTATGAAAAAATTTTCTTAAAACATTATTTATTAGTCCTTTAGGTACAAGAAAAAAATATTTACAATTTTTTTCATATTAAATAATTTTTTTTAATTGACATTCTTTCTACCACCACTAAAAATATATCGCCTCACTCTCAAGCACGATAACTCGGACAGTATTAATATTTTTCGATACACTTTTTTTTTGAAATCTCAAAAATACCTTTTTCTATCACATGTCGAGCGTTTTCTTTTTGATATTTTCTTCAATAAAATTTTTATAGACAATTAAAGAGCGAAATCTTCCATCTTTTATTTTAGAACGTCGTACCTTGTTTACTTTTTGAAATTACAAAATTTGACTTGGCACATGATTATGACAACATTACAAGAATCTTCATTAATTTTACAAAGGAATTGACAACAAAAAAGATATCATGCAGACAGTGAGGCGGTATATTTTTAGTGGGGGTTGAAAGAACCTCAATTAACATAAATAATTTAATATAAAAAATTGTAAATGAATTTTTTTTGTACCTTAAGGACCAGTAAATAATGTTTAACGCATATTTTGTTACATTTTTTACAATAAACATTCTATAATTTTTTTCCTAAGAACATTAATTTTCTCTCCGGCTGGAGGTGTGTAACCCTTTAAGATGAACACGATGCAATATTCATTTCACTCCCATTCACTCTCATTGAAGAAAATCTTTCACTTCCATTGAAAAAAACCAAAATCGGAATTCATAATACAAAAACCGTAATTATTTTCCTACCAACCTAACAAATAATAAATCTGAAACAGGTAGATAATTTCTGGTATCGAAAGTATTACTGCGTACGTGTCAATCAACTGTCCTGTCGCCCTCCACGTTACACAGATGTCGATAAATTATAAATAAATAATTAAATCTGTAATTGCCCAGATATTTCGTTTAAAATGCGATTCCAGTGCCCTACAAAACTCAACTCGAACTTGCTAACATTTTTCCTCTCGAACAACGGCCAGTCTATGTCGCAACGCTGTTGCACGCCGATGTGGGCACAGAATCTAGGTAAAGCGTTTAAATACCTGACCTATGCATATATACGAGTACACGTAGTGCACAGAAATTTATTGTAACTACTTTTCATCTATCATAAATCCATATTATCTCGTATCGATCATTAACGGAACGATCCGACGACAGCGTAATGTGTATGCACGTTGCGATCGAAACGAAAGAAATAGTTTAACATCAGATAACCCGACGATCCGAGAGGACGAGGCCGCGGCTGTAATGTTTTATGGGCAATTTCTGGCGCGATGATCGTTTAATAAAGTCAAGGATTCTCGCTTTAAAGATCCGTCCGATGGATGAATGCATGCACGCGCACTGGCCGATCCATAACGGCCGCTCGCCGTAATTGATGATCGCCGATGCTTTATTTACAGCCGCATAACATTTATTTAATGAACTGGCGTCGAAATATTCGCATGGGAATTGATTTCATTAATTCTTTTGTACGTTTTTGTTTACATTCGACCGGATTAATGATCGGTTCGACGGCCTTCGCCGCTCAATGACGGACGCACAATTATTTATTTTTTTTCTTTTATTGTTGTTCGTCGGTGGTTACGATGTGCGGTTCGAGTATAAGGTCAGAATCTATTGATTTGAATAGTAAATGGACTGAAAATTGAACTTAGGGTTTTAGAAGAAGGTCTTGTGGCACGTTATTTCAATAAAAACATATATTTAAGTCAATCATTTTTTTTTAACAACATGCTGTAAAAACCTTAAGCTTTGTATATTTTATTATTTTAATCTCATTGATAGATTTCGGTGCTTATTTCCATTATGTAACCTAATTTTGTAAAATTTAATCATCGACTTAAGTAAAAAAAATGTCTTATTTTCTCTTTGGAGAATTGAATGAGAATTTCTAGTTTTTTCTTAGTAAAAATGGTTGCTTCAGACAAAATAACAAATTTTATATATAAATTATTCATTGAGATAAAATTAGATTGTTATATTTTTGGATATAGAAAGAATTCTATTTAAAAAAATCTGATTTATCGAAATTGTCAATTTTTCAGTCAAAATTTTGATTGAAATTTTTATTTTTTTTTACTGAAAATGGTTATTAAATAAATTACAAGTTTTATATGTAAATAATTCAATGAAATAAAATTGTATTGTCTTATTTTTGGATATAAAACGAATTCTATTTAAAGAAAAAAATGATTTATCAAAATTGTCACTTTTTCAGTCAAAAATCAATTATTTTCATTATCAGGGATTTTTTGATTGAAATTTTTAATTTTTTTTATTAAAAATAGTTGTTAAATACAAAATAACAAATTATGTATGTAAATCATTCACTGAAAAAAAATTTTATTGTCATATTTTTGGATATAGAATGAATTATATTTAAAGAAAAAACTGATTTACGAAAATTATCACTTTTTGAGTAAAAAAATGATTATTTTGATTTTCGGAGATTTTTTAATGGAACTTTTTAGATTTTTTTACTGAAAATGGCTGCACAAGATAATAAACAAATTTTGTATGTGAATCGTTCATTTAAATAATGTAAAATTATTTTTTTTTGGAATTTTTTTAGATTTGAGGGAAGATTGAAAATTTCAAGTCGATTTTCGACTGAATAAAGTGCATTTTCTAATGATCAGAGATTTTTTTTAATAAAAGTAATTATTTTCGATGAAACTATTAGAATTTTAATAAAAATAGTTTGTTTTTACTGATTGTCAAATTTATTAATTTTGGGACTACACCTGCAGTATACAAAATTTCAAGAAATTTTAACATTTTTAAAAATCTATCTTTTTGGTTTAAAATCAGGTAAGAGTCGGTTGAAAAATCAGAAATCAACAACTCAAATCACATTTTTAACCGTAAAATGATTTTTATTAACAGAAAATTTGGATTTTGCAAATAATCACTTATTTAGTCAAATATTCAACCATTTTCATATTCTAAATATTTTTTAATAGAAATTTCTAATTAAAAATAATGATTTTTGGCTGAGAGACAATTTTAATAAATCAGATTTTTGTAAATAAATTCGTTCCATGTCCAAAAAGTACAAGAATTTAATTTTATTTCAATGAATCGCACATGTAAAATGTGTTATTTTATTTCGAGCAACCATTTCCAATAAAGAAAACTGAAAATTTCTTTTAAAAAAATCGTCGATAATTAAAATAATGGATTCTTGACAGCAAAGTGACAATTTCGATAAATCAGGTTTCACTGTAAAAATAATTCTTTCTAAATCCAAAAATATGACAATTTAACTTTGTTATTTACACGAATAGAATTTTCGATCAATTTAATGAACAATCAGATAGTTAAATCAGAAGAGAAGAGAGAAGGAGGTAAGAAATGTAAAGAAACATTCACCGCGTGCTGAAACACTGATCAACTGTTCATCGTTCTTGAAAAATGTTGTAACGTGCTCGAATATCTATCAATACCATCACTTAATAACATTTTACGATAGGTTAGCCGTTTAGAACGGAACTTATTACCAAACGAACAATAAATCTGATCGAACCGCTTACACATATTAGAAAAAAAAAATGTGTAAAATCCGACGATACGAACACCCATTCAGATAAGAAACGATCCCGAACGTGCTTACATATTTTTTGGCATTTACTAAAAAGTTTATTACCGTAAAAGTACACTCTTTTTTTTCATATCTGATGAGTAATAATTATTAATAAGACATATTAGAGAAACAATACGAACCTTGAAATCGGAAACGTGATGTGTTAATTTTCTTCTCAGCCTTCGGTCGACGGGACCGCCGTTTGAGCGTGCACGGATTGAGGAAACGCTTTTGTTCAATTACAAAACCGCAATTCTTATTTATATTATTATTATGGATTTTTTTTTACAGCCGTACTCTGTGTGAAAATGTCATACGGTCGCGTGACACACATACCGTGAAATATCAATTGAAATAGTTGGAATCTAGTGGAAAAAATTAATAGAGATTTAGTTGAGGAAAAAACAAACGTCAGATTGAATGTAAAATGTTGTACGGATTTTATGGAACCGTTTTTTCGAATTAATTTCAGTTGTATTTTTTTAAAAAAATTAATTGAGATTGAAACGTTTATGTATTTGCATTTATTTCGTTTGTATTGAGAAAATAAATATAAGAAGAAACCTGTATTAACTGTACCTTGTCAAATTATTAGACACATCGTCTTATATAATACTTTTGACATTATTTATTTTTATTTCGAGCATTATTGTTTTTTTTTTATTTTTAATAATTGCTTAAGAGAATTTTCATAGCGATGACATCATTCTTGAACCATTAAAGTATAGAATATTGAGAATTAATTAAAATTTTGTCTGTGTGTCATTGAAAAGATATATTGATAATTTTAAAAGAGGAGCATCAACAATTAAACAGATCATGAAAATAGTTACAGAAAATCAAGAAAGATTTTCATAAAAATGATTTTTTTTAGTCAAAAAACAAATGAAAAATTCTGATTAAAAATGTTCAATGATTCGTTATCGATTTGGCATGAAATAAAAAAAAGATAATTACACTATAAATCCTCGTCAAATGAAACTACAGTTCATTCCGAGAAAAGATGATAAGAGTATGAGAGAAACATTTTTTTAGTAAGTATTAAAGATACAGAAAGATCTCAGAAAGGCTTAGATTTTCGAACATCTTGGTAGTCTGAACGTACTGGAATGATTTTGAAAGCAACAATCATTAATGATCAATAATCGTTCATTGAATAATTTTAATAAGTGTTTTTTATCGCTTGTGAGATGAAGAAAAAGTTATTTCTGAAAGTGAATTTAGGTACAGTGTGAAAATTTGTTCTTAAAGAGAAATATTTTGTATATTTGTCGAAGAATTCATTGAATCTTTCTGGAATATTTTTGAAATATTAGAGAATTGTTTGAAATTTCAAAAGAATATATCAATTGGATTTACTCTGTTCCACAAATGAATTTTAATTTCACAAAAAAAATCGATTTTTCAGCCCACAGATTACAAAAAAATACAAACATTTTTTTTGTCGAAAATGTTTAATAAATTTTTAATTGATACTTAAATAACGATTCCATCAAGCTCAGAGTACCAAAGTACAGACCAATTTTAAAAAAGTTCAGATCTGAATGTAATAGCATCATTCATCAATGATCAATAATCATTGATTGAACAATTTTGATAAGAATGTTTTATGGTTTGTGAGATGAATAAAAATTTGTTTCTTACAGTGAATTTAGTAACAGTGTCAAAATTTATTATAAAAAAATAAAGAATTGGTATATTTTTCAAAGAACTTATTGAATATTTTTGGAATATTTTCGAGAAATTGACAAATAAATAAAAATTTCACAAGAATATATTAATTAGATTTATTCTATATTTCACAAATGAATTTTTCTTTCACCCCACAAGCCACAAAACAAGTTTTTCTCGTCGAAAATATTCAATAAATATTTAATTGTTATTTCGATAGCGATACCACCATTCTTAGAGTATAAAAATACAGAACAAAATCAAAAAAAGTTAGATTTTTTATATATCTTGGTGGTCTGAAGATAACGGCATCATATTTAAAGCAACAACCATCATCATTTATTGAACAGTTTTAATAAGAAATTTTCTATGGTTTGTGAGATGAAAAAAAAATATTTCTGAAAGTGAATTTAGACAGAGTCAAAATTAATTATAAAAAAAGAAAGAATTCATATATTTTTGAGAGAATTTATTGAATATTTTTGGAAAATTTTCGAAATATTGGCAAATAGTTACAAATTTCAAAAGAATACATCAATTAGATTTATTCTGTTTCACAAATGAATTCTTATTTCAACCCACAAACCACCAACAAAGTTTTTCTCTTCTACAATGTCCAATAAAAATTTAATTGGTGTTTCGATAGCGATTCCATCATTATTAGAGTACAAGATACACAACAAATTCAAAAAAAGAATAGATTTTTTATACATCTTAAAGATCTGAAGGTACTGGCATCATCTCAAAAAGAACAACCATCAAGGATTATTAATCATTTATTGAACAATTTTGATAAGAAATATTTTATGGTTTGTGCGGCGAAGAAATATTATTTGTGAAAGTGAATTTAGACAGAGTTAAAATTGATTATAAAAAAAGAAAGATTTCATATATTTTTGAGCGAATTTACTAAATATTTTTGGAAAATTTTCGAAAATTTGGCAAATAGTTAAAATTTTTACAAGAATATACTAATTAGATCTATTCTGTTTCACAAATTAGTCCTTCTTTCATCCCACAAACCACAAAAAAAGTTTTTCTCTTCTACAATGTTCAATAAATATTTAATTGCTGTTTCGATAGCGATCCCATCATTATTAGAGTACAAGATACCGAACAAACTCAAAAAAGAATAGATTTTTTATACATCTGGATGATCTGAAGGTACTGGCATCATCTTAAAAGGAACAACCATCAAGGATCATTAATCATTTAGTGAAACATTTTGATAAGAAATGTTTTATGGTTTGTGTGGCGAACAAATATTTGTGAAAGAAAATTTAGTAGCAGTGTCAACATTTATTATGAAAAATAGAAAGAATTTGTATATTTTTCAGAGAATCTATTGAATATTTTTTGGAAAATTTTCGAAAAATTGGCAAATAGTTAAAATGTTTACAAGAATATACTAATTAGATTAATTGTTTCACAAATTAATTCTTCTTTCATCCCATAAACTACAAAGAAAGCTTTTCTCTTCTACAATGTTCAAATTGATTCTAAAAAAAAAACAATTTGTGAATTTCAGAAAATTCCAGAATGATTCATTTAAGTTTTCTGATACATTTTTTAAAAAAATCAGCCAGCAGTTCAGGACATCACAAGATCATATCGAAAATATTCAAGATATCGCAAGAATATATTCGAGATATTCAAGAATAGACAATTAGATTCAGTCAGAGTTTTAAAAAAAAGAAACGAAACTTATTTATGCAATCGAGGGAGAACGTTCCGTCGCCTCTGTATTTACGTTACCTGTCAGCCGGAACCTCACTAGAACGTTACTCCATCATAACCGAAAAACTAATCTTTTATATACTGTCAGATAAACAATACCCGACCACAACCCGCGCCCCCACGTCCGCAGACATTCCGCATCGATCCACTCTCCACCCGAGTCCACGATTTCGAAACGACGTCGACCTACACCCATAAACAGTCCGCGTCTCGTCGAAAAATGTGGGCACATCGATTCCGCACATTCCTTTCCGTTGCCCTTTTATCATCACCGTTACCTTTTACACACGAATCGATATGTTGAGAAACAATAGGTAGGTTGGGTTCAATCTCGTCGCACGTCTTCGACGAACGTTCTCTCCGGATCATTCTCTTTATCTGTCTCTCTGCGTGCGCGCTGTGTCTAATTCACAGTTCTCGGATTGAAAAGCAATGGAATAATAGCAGTAATAACAGTGATTCGATACGACGACCTTGAGACAAAAATCCTTTTTCTTTCGGTGCGTGCACAACAATGTAACGTGCACACGACCTTTCACTGTCATATTTTCGGTTCACGTGGCCCCACTAGCACACCCTCGCCGTGGCACGTTTCCGATGATTGTTGGTCAACGTGGACCCACGTTGATCAACATGCACTTTTTGCAAACAATCCGACAGAAATGTGTACGGTTCGCCCCTTCCACACGAATTCCTCACATCTAATCTATTGTCTACGAACCACGTACAAAATATTTACAATACGTTATATTGAAATTGAGTAATTTGCCTGTCATACTTTCTACACTGATTATTATTCTACATAAATTTTAATTATTGTCTGTCCGTTACAGCACTGACATGAGATCAAAACTAGTTTCGTACAACGATTCAGATACGCTTTATTATAATTTATCTATTGTGTACAGTTCAGACGATGATCTCGTATAAAAGAATAATTAGATCGGATCGTTCTCTCTCTCTCAATCGCACCCGACACGAGCCCAGCATCGGACGCATGTTTATTTATGATCTCGTTTCGTGTTTCGGCTACTGTTTTATATATTTTCACTGATGTAATTATATATTTGTTTTGGGAATCGTTCTAAGGTTCGAATAATTAAATCGTCTGATGTAACATCCGACCATTCAATTATCACAGAAGGAAATTAATTAGAAACATTGATAATGTGTGTTCACTGAAAACGATCCTCTAAGGAACATATTTTATGTTTTCAACACAATCTTTTCTTGCGGATCCGTTCAAATATTTGTATATTGAAGAAAGTTGAATGAAAGTCAATCATGAATTAATCCGTCATTACATTACATGTTATTCGAAACGTTTTTATGTAAATTTCGTTTGAAATAAAATTAATATACAATTTATTTAACGTTTTCTGTTTTCATTTCGTGCATAATAAGCTGGTTTCTTGTCATTATCCAATAAAATAATTGGTTAAATAAACGAATCACCAGTTTTAAGTGTTTTCAATTTCGCATTCTTTCTCTGTGATGCAAAATATTCATTTTTTAATATTTAGAAGGGTTTAAGAATCGCGTTAGTCAGTGAAATCATACTTTCTGACATCCTTTCTTATAACAAGTATTTTATTTTAATCAAATCGGTTCGATTTTGTCTTATCAGTTTTTTAAGTGTTTAAATATTGCAAATATCATCTAAAATTGATTGTAAGCAGATGTACATCTTTCTATATTATAAAAATTAAACAGTGATGTCGTTCCTGTGACTTTTATTCGTTCTCTGATTGGTTGTCATCGCAGTCTGTGTTATATAAATCGGGGACTTGATAAAATATGGTTTTTATTTTGTGTTTTTTACACTGATAAACACAGTTTTTAGCACATAAAACGTTTATTGTGTTTGTAACTGAATTCGAACACACAATCAAAATTGTTCCAATCACCCACACTTTTTGTACAATTACATTTTTTAAGATCTGCTTTTTTCTGAATTTAAGGTATTTTTTTCAGTGATAATTAATGTACCTAAAACAATATCTCAAAACAATTAATATTAAAAAGATAAAATAGAGAAAATCTTTTTTATTTCTTAAATTTCTGCGAATCGCCACCGAAACGCTTATAAGAAACAAACAATCTGATTAATAATCAATTATTAATTCTAATTTCTAATAATTTTTTGAAAATTCAGATCTCTTATTTGGACATTCGATTTTAAACGTTCCTGCAAAATGTATCAACAGCGTTTCTCAAACTTTATCATTCATCATACAGGACTTTGGTGTATTTTCTATTTTGATAAAGATCTCTACACAAATTTAAAATTCGTGTAAGATTTCAATTATTCCAAGAATGTTCCACTGAAACTTTTAATATGCAACACAATGAGACGATTCATATCTTTAGTTAGTTGTAATTACAATTTTAAACGACCACTTGAACATAATGAGTTTTAATAATGTATTTTGTGATATTTGTCATAGTTAGTGATATTCATAATTTTTTATTTTCATAATATTTTCTGACAGAATTCACTTTCACAATTTTTTTTTTCGTTCGACCGTCTATAAAAAAATTCTGTTCAACAATTGCATATTAACTATTTACGAATGCAACTTATCCACTTTTAAATTAAGATTCCATTATTTACAAAGTCTTAAGATACAGAAAACTTTTACATTTCCTTCATTTTTCAAACAATTAGAACGTGAAATCATTTTATACTTCTATAATGGAATTGTAACACCTTTTGGATTTATCATCATATAAAATAATGAGATCTAATAAGACTTTCTAAACATTACACTTAGATCAACAAATAGAAACGATTCCAGGAAAATTAAACAACAAAAAAATGAAATAGTCAAATTATAAGGAGTTTTTTTAATTATTAAAGCATTATTTTATCAAATAAAGAATTTTTTTTGTATTATAAGATTAATTTTTAAAAGCATTAATTAATTTATAAGACAAATGGTTTACTGTTCGAGGATATAATAATAAATTGAATACAAAAACATGTATGTGTATTAAAAAATGTGAATTAATGAATAGTTGACACCGTTTCACGCTAGAGAAAAAAATGTTTATCATTAAGAGCGCTTAGTGTGTATAATAACACGAATAAATCTAGGTTAAATAGAATCTGTTTGACAATTACACCGAGAAGAGAGAATCGAGTGAAAACGCAACGATAAAAAACCAACAATACCTAATTTACGTTCATTTGTCGCCGTGATGAAGACAAAAAGTGTGTACTAGAATCCGCATCTGGTACGACACGAACAGGTGTTTCTGTCCGAACGTCATCGTCGTTGCGGACCTCGCACGTCGGCCTCTCGCGCGCGAATGATCGAGTGATATCAACGCCCGATCACCTCACAGCCCGTACCAGATAAGAAGTGGTAGAAGTGTTGGATCGGCGATGGTGGTCGGTGAACGACGACGACGTCGTTCTTTATGCACAACACACGAATCAGTTACGGCGATTGTCAGTCCGCTTCAGTTGTTCGATGGCCATCGTGACGATAACATTTAAATTTACCACCACTTAATCCTTCACAGTCATCGACGTTCGCACACATACGTTGCTGAAACAATCGGCTACCAGTGACAACTACCGCGCTTTAGTCGTCAGTGATACAGACGGGACGTGGTTTGATACCCGAAAGAAAAAAAAATCGAGTGTTGACATTCAGAATACATTTTTTTTCAAGAAAAAAAAACTTGTAAATTAATCGAGTTCGGTTATTATTCTCGCTGAGCAGAAAAAAAAACGAACAATCCGAGTGTAACTTTTGGTGTATTTGACGTGATATTCCATCTCGAAGGAATCATATTTGTACAGTGTTGTTGTTCTTGTTAAAGATTGCGTGTGTTGTTCAACGGACTGTGTTTGTGTGGGACGATCTATCGTACAGATAGAATAACGGTAAGTCGTTGAAAACAATAACATTGAGAGTACTCAGATTGTATCGTTTCTCTTGTCGTGTGCACGGTTCTTGAACTACAGTCGATGGTCGAATCTATTCGATCCATTTAAGCGATCCGATTTTACTTTTCATGACCGACCTGGTTTAGTTTCCGGTCGACACTGTTCAGTAGTTATTTTTTTATTGCTTCAAACGAGCATTGTTTCAGATTTCGATCGAAGAACATTTAAAACAGTTTAATTTCTCTTTACACACACATATTTCTATCGAATACAACGATTAATCTTTCAACAGTCGTTGAAAAGACCATTAAATAACTCTTATAAGATTGTTATACACATCTTTTCACGTTTTTCGAAAGAATTCTCTTTTTATCACACAAATTAAAAAAAATCCGCTCATTTATGATCATTATTGATCGTTGATTTTCTTTGAAATAACAATCAAAAGTTATTTATTCGACATTTATGATAAGAAAAAAGTTTGATGCCTGTAGGGTGAAAAAGAATTAATTTGTGAAAGTGAATTTAATCAGAATCAGAATTGTATTTTACTCTTTTAAAGTAATAAAAATATAGAATTATTAAAATAGTTTTTGAAGAAAAAAACTATGAATTGATGAGATTAATTCCGTTCAATTCTATTTTTAAACCATTATTGAAAGGATATTTCCATGACTGGTATATAAATCGATTACCAATCTTTAGAAATTCAATTAAAATATAAAAACACAGACATGAAATAAATTGATCTTCAATCCTGACTGAATACCGAAATAAACATCCAAATAAATAATATTTCAAGCTGATTCTCTAAAAAAATCTATAAAAATGATATAAAAATACTATAAAATGAAATTTATTTTAAAAAAAAAACGAATCTATTACGAAATTCGAATAAAACGAGATTCTATTGTGAAAGAGAAAAATTGAAAATTAAGTAAAAGTCTCATTCGTGCCGTAATTCGAATATTTGAAGATCAGAAATCACTTTCTAGCTAATTGAAAGCTAGAGTTTGTGTTGCAAAAATTCTTCTTCTAATAAAATATAAATGTCTCGTGTCTGGTTTGTTTCCAACTGATCGTTTACTAACAACTGATCAAATGTCAACTCAGTATATGTGAATACTTTCAAAAGTTTACCATACGTTACATGCTTGGAGTCGTGTTCATTTTTAATTTTTATATTTGTGTTAAGTCAGTTATGCGGCTTTGGAAAGAAGAATAGTAAATTTTTATATCTTTTTTTTAAAAAAAGAAAAAGAACAGATATAAATTTTATATAAAATCTATTCGAAAAGAAATTAAACATGAATGATAAATCATTTAAAAATATACAGAAATTCTGATAATTAAAAAATGTTTGTTAATGTTAGCACACTTAAAATAGATTCGAAAATAAAATAATGAAGATTAAGAGAAATGTACAATTCAATATTTTATTTTCTATTCATGCAAAATCAGCAATTCGAAGTTAAATTAGGAATAGAAAACTTTTATTCATTTTCTTGAAAAAATTGAGGTTACCAAAAATTACTATAACGAAAAAAATGGGATATAAATGGGAAATAATTTAAAAATATACAAAAATGATGATAACCAATATTTTTTTTTGTTAGAAGAGAAGAAACTAAAAGGAATTAAAATAAATACCAAAATAATAAAATAGAAATTAAGAGAAAAATAAAATTTAATATTTTTTTTTGTTTCTGGAAAATTAGAAATATGAAGTTAGATTAAAGGTTGGAAAAAATCATTTATCAATCTAGAAAATTGACATATATATATATATACATATATATATATATATATAAATATATATATATATATATAGAGAGAGAGAGAGAGATTTATTAAAAATGTTTATCGCTTTTAACAATAAAAATATCTAAAGTAAACTAATATAAATATTAATAATGAATAATTTAGATAAACTTTTTATTCTCTCAAAAAGCTTCAAGAAAATTTATGCATTTTTTGTGGTGTGAGTGGAAAATGAATTTCTGAAAATCAATTTTTATCACAGTATCAGAAATATACTTATGATAAAATTTCAACTATAAAAACAAAAATCGATAAGAAAACAAACTCATTAGAAAATAATAAAAAGAAAGTGACTTTATAAAGATTTAAGAGTTAAAAAATAAGAAAAAATTACAGTTTAATATTTAATTTTACTATTTCTGTGCAAGCAGAAACATGAAGTTAGATGACAGACAAGAAAAATTATTTAGGAAACTGGTAAAGCACGTGGTACAGGTTTATTGAAAGTGTTTATAATGAAAATCATTTTTCTTACTTATTAGCTTCATAATTCTTTTTATTAATTTCAATTACGTTAGTCAGATCTTTAACAACTAATAGAAAATAGTTTTCTTCCCTTTTATTTCTCTTCTGATTTTTTTCAAATATTTTATCACTTCAGTCAATTCAAATGAACATTTAAATTGGACATTGGGACTACAATGATGATAGAAATGAGCATCAAAAGTTGTGAAGAACGATCAATAATCATTCATTGAATATTTCTGATTAATAATTTTTTGTGACTTGAATAGAATAGAATATTAATTTCTGAAATTTCAATCAATTCAATATTTAAATATTTTTAACAATCTTAACATTTTTTCGAACCTATATTCTAAATAATTTATGCATTTTTCTCAATGACCAAGAAGTACAAACAATGTTCCTAGTCAGAAATGTTTAATAAATGATTTGTGATAATCTCTAATTAGTTTCCAATATTTATTTTAGATCTTGATTGATTTTTCGAAAATAGTTGTGTTGTCTTTTAGTTCCATTCTGTTTTTAAACATTTTATCACTTTATTCAATACAAATAGATGTTTAAAATAAACATTGTTGCTCTAAAGATATATGGAAATATTCATAAAAATTCATACAAACACGGTTTGAAGATTGAAAAAATAATTAATTTTTGAAAATAATTTCCAAACGTTTATATTTTTAATAATCAAACACAAAATTTAAACAAATTTAAATTTTTCATCGAATCCAATTAAACAACTGTATCAGAAAGAACAACACACCCATTTTTCTCAATTATAATTAACTGTCATTCTGCTACCTCATTTTCTTATTGAACAAGTTTCATGAACCTCAATACTGAATTAAATCCAATTTCTTTATACACCTCTATATGATATTAACAACCAAAAAAACTCGTTTGCTTATAAAACGTCCTTCTAAGATTCGAAAAAGATATAAGAATTTGTATTAAAAATACAACAGCTCTTACCGACGTGTAACCTTTCGAAACATATGATAAAAGTGTGCGTTGTTGCCGAAATTAGTTTTAAAATCTGTTGTACAAGTATCGTAGATGTATGACATAATCCGACAATCGGTTTTCAGTCTTCGTTATTCGTTTTTTTTTCTCGTATTTTATTATATTTTAAATATACATTTTCGGTATCGAATCGAAAACTGTGGATCAGACACAGATTAATTGAAGAATCAATTCATTAAAAACGAATTTCTATTGAATAATTTCTAGAAATTTGAATATAAATTATAAAAAATCTATCGAAAATCAATATTATTTTTTTTAATACTCTACAAGATTTAAAGACAACTTAAATAATTTAGAATGAAATTACACATGATCTTTCATAAATAAATTTTTCTTCAACCATAAAATAATTTTCTCTGATCAAAAATAATCAATAATTGATTATCAATCATTTTTAAATGCATATTTTACACATTTCGATTCCTCTGGCATTCTTCTCTACTCCTCTACAAAATAAATTTAGTTTTTTTGATTAAAAATGTTCAATAATTGATTATTGATCATTTATTTTTCATAAAAATCTACACATTCTCCTCTTGTGCACTTTAGTAGTCTAGAGATGATGGTATTATCATTAAAATACGCGCAAGTAGTCAATAAATCAATCAAGAATCAATTATCAAACATTTTTAATTGAAAAACACTTGTCAAGTCTGAAGAAGAATGAAGAAACAGTTTAATTGAGAAACTAATTCATTAAAAACGATTTTATATCTTACAATTTCTACAAATTTGATTATAAATTATAAAAAGCCTATCGAAAATCAATATTAATTTTTTTTTAATAATCTACAAAATTTAAAGACAACTCAAATAATTTAGAATGAAATTACATATGATATTTCATAAATAAATTTTTCTTCAACGATAAAATTATTTTCTCTGATCAAAAATAATCAATAATTGATTATCAATCATTCTTAAATGCTTCTTTTAACCATTTTGTTTCCTCTGGCATTATTCTCTACTCCTCTACAAAATAAACCTAATTTTTTTGATTAGAAATGTTCAATAATTGATTATTGATCATTTATTTTTCATAAAGACCTACATATTCTCCTCATTTGCATTTTAGTACTCTAGAGATGATGGTATTATCATTAAAATATGTATAAGTAGCCAATCAATTAATCAAGAATCAATTATGAAACATTTTTAATTGGAAAACACCTGTCAAGTCAACACAAGGGTGAAGAAATGTATACCTATCCATAGTTATTGATTTAGTATTATTTTAAAATTTTAAATGTCAAAAGAAAATAAACTTTTATTCAAGTTTTATGGGTTCAATTTTTCATTTTTTTGTCTTATTCATATTACTAAATCATATTTATTGTCTATAATAGCTCATTGTTCATGGATTATGGGTCTTGTACATGACAGTGTACTTAATTACCTCAACAACCATACTAAATTGTTTTAATTGAAAAGAAACCTGAACTGATTTTGCCATTTTATATTTTTAATAAAAGTATTGCGATTAAATGAAGTTCAGAAAGGTATAAATCATATCAAAAAAAATTAAGATTTATGTCTAATCGATTTTAAAGTACTGATTTTTCATTTTGTTTCTTTCAGAAATATTATGATTTTACAAAATTCGCAAATTAGTGATCTTCACTGACTTTAATCTGTTAAAAAATAATTAATTAGTTCCGCAGATTTTACAATTCTTTATACACAAGTATGATTCAACAAAATATGAAATTTTTGATTTTCTAAATCTCAAAAAAAAACTAATAAAAGGAACATAATTTAATAGAAAGCAAATATAGAAACACGTCACTTCTTCGCCAGTTCAAAATCTAAACACTTTTTTTACTAGACTTGTCGGTTTCGTTTTCAAAAAAAAAATACTACGATTTCACGGAATGTGGAATTCATGCATTTTTAATGATTCTAATTCATTAAAAAAAAAATAACGTGAGTATTCGAACACAAGCGTAGCTCCATAAAATATGTAAATTAAGTAGTTTTGATTCTACTAATCTCAAAGAAACTAACTTATTATGACATTAGGACATGTCCTATTCATTTAGTCTTAAATATCTGTTCTATTAGGTTGGTAGGAAAATAATTGCGGTTTTTGTTTTATGAATTCTAATCTTAACTTTTTTCAATGAAATTATCAATGTTAATATACACATTCTCCTCTCCTGAATTTTAGTACTCTAAAAAGGACGGTATCATCATTAAAATAAAAACAAAACGAATAATCGAAATCAAAACATTTTTTACAAATTCGTCTGTTTCTTTTTCAAAAAATCGAAATACAGAAATTAAATTAATATACACAAAAATATCTGTACAGAAAATAAAAACGATTGCAAAGAAACTGAGAAATAACAGAATTATACAAGAAAAAATTAACAATAAATATAAAACTATTAAAAATACATTAAAAACTAACAAATAAATATGATAATTATTTAAATAAGTATAATATAAAAGAAAATATATAAAAAAAATATTTAAAAATCAGTGACCTAATGGGAAAAAACACTACTATAAATTCAAATTAAATGGTAAAACTTGTATATTTTTGACAACATTTAGGGGAAAGAAAAATGAAACTTTGAACTTAACTCTAAAAAAATGTTTCAAAATCTGTGAATTATTTACAAGTAGAGCAGTTATTAATCGAATTTGTTTATAGAATATTGTATTTATTTTATAAGAAATGTATCTATATATTAAAAATTGATTATAAAGAGAATGAAACTGAAAAACTACAAAGCTATGCAAATCGTTTTACTGTTCTACTTTTAAATAATTTACAATATTCTACAAAAACCATTCATGTATTAAGTTCAATCTGTATCGTATTTAAAAACAAATATTAGTTGATTTGAAATTTTAATTTCAATAAAGAGATACAAAAAAAAAATGATTTATAAAACGGTACTCCGATCGAAACTAAAACCGAATCTGAATGAAACCGAAACCGAAATCTTTCCACTACATTTTTTTATAATAGTGTCCACATTGCAGCAAAAAAAAATCGAACGGCACCGAAACTAGTTCAATTAAAAATTCGGCACAGAAACCGTTTTAAGGCACATGCACATGCTTTTCGTTTCGTTCGAGTCGAACAGCATGTCATATTCATTCCAATACGTGCGATTCTTTTAAATAAATATTTATCAAAGTTAATCGAGGTCGAGGTTTTTGCTACGCTGAAATGCCATAAGAACTGGTTGTTGGTATTTCAGCGCGTTTGAATAACGTCGAAGCGGTGCATTCGAAACGATTTTCGTTAGATTCGACGATAGAATCGACGAGCCGGAAACGTGCGATAAGACTTGGCGATGAGTAATGCAGAAAATTGAATTGATTACAGGTGTGTGGATTTTTTGTTCACCGATTGAGACGGTGGGTTCGGTTTATAACTAACTAAAAATATGCATTTTATCGAATCGCAATATGTTTGTCAAATCGATGAATAGAATGTATAGAATTATATATTCAAGTTTTTTTTTATTTAATAAAACTGCCATTATCGAACTGTATGCGTCTTCAAAATAAATGACATTAAGTGTAGAAATTAATTCGGTGCCTTTCTTTCATAGAAAAATTATATTGACTGAAAAATGTAATAAATTTCAATCTTTAAAATATCTCCATAATCTTGTATAACTCTGGTCCATCAGTCGGGCAAATGACAAATCCCTGACCGAAAAAATATGCAGAATCTCGATTGATGAAGTGTTTATCCATTTTTGGACCTCTTCCACTGTTTTAACATTTTTTGCATGTTTCAAGTTTCACAACAACTCACCTCAAAGCTAGCAAAAATTGACCGAATTTCATTTTAAAATCCTTCGGAACTCACCGTATTTACCTGATTTCACTCCCTTGGACTTCTGTTTCCAAAACTCGAAATTTAACTAACTGGAAAGCGATTTGGGTGGAATGAAGATGCAATAGAGGCCGCAACTGACTGAGGATCTCGAAAAAAACTAATTCTGGGAAAGAATCGTGAAGTTGAAGGAATGTTTGGACAAGTGCGTGGAGTTTTTGAGTGGATTCTGTTGAAAAATTAAGTGTACTTTGAAACTGAAGCTGCTATTGCTAATATCTAATCAAGTTACTCTCCTAAATGCCCTCCTATAGGCATCAATATTTACACCATATATATATATATATATATATATATATATATATATATATATATATATATATATATATATATATATATATATATATAGTTATATATATATATATATATATATATATATATATAGTTATATATATATATATATATATATATATATAGTTATATATACAGTTATATATATATACATAGTTATATATATATATATATATAATATTCTAATTTAATTCATTATTTGAAGATATTGAAAATGAAACTTTTTTATTATTATTTATGATTTTTTCTCTGAAACTCGATTTCAAATATAATTAAGTTTTTTATATAAATAAATATACATTATATATATATATATATAATATTAATGGAGAAGAATATAATCAATATTTTTCTTCAATTCTCACAATTAAGAATACAAAGACCTCACAATAAATTACTCTAACGACTCAATAAGTTTCATCGTTCACATTAAATTTTGTTTATTTTTATTGTAATTCCTGTTTGAAAATTAACAACAGATATTAAATTTAGGCATGTGTTATGTTATCTTCTGAATAAACGAATCACTGTAATCGTTAATCTTTCTTTATGACTATTTGGTTTCTTTCATTCTTTATTTATCTCATTCTTTCTCAATAAAAGCATCAATTATTTCAACGCAGGACAATGCACTTTCGAAACGACGACATTATTTATATAGACTTTTATTTTTACTTTTTACCTTTTTGACCGTTTGTGAATATATCTGAGACAAGATTTGCTCGCCGGTTTTTTTCGAATTTCTCAGAATGTGGTTGAAAAATTTCCAGTTACATGGTCCATCTTACAGACTAATCATATTTTTTATAAGGTGGTTTGCATGATGAGACAGTCGCGAATACATTTGAATTGTTTGGAATCTTTTATCTGTAATTCATTATTTTTTTCTTCTACTGTGTAGTATTTTAATTTTTTATTATGTAAGGTCGAGCCAGACGAATCAGAACTTGTGTGAATATTCTGAACGTTTTCTAATCAAGAAGTACAATTGGTATGCACAGAAATTTGTGAGAAATTCTTCTATTATTTATTTAAACACAATTCGAGGTTGTCCCAGCGAGAAGTGCGCTACGGGTACAAGTGCGAGGTACATACAAGGACCTTTAACTTGTGCAGGTGGTGATGTTCGTCCCCATTGGGACGAGCATCAAATAATATACGATAAATCCAACTCTTTTTGAAGCAAAAAACGTACAAGAAATCCAACACTTTTTGGATCAAGAACGTACAAGAATTCCATTTCTTTTTGTACCAAACAATACATGAGAAATCCAACTCTTTTTGGATCAAAGAACATACAGGAAGTCAAACTCTTTTTGGATCAAAGAATGGACATGTAATCAAATAAGTCTGTTTACTACCAGCATGATTGTTTCTAGCTTAACATGTAATTAATTAATACCATTCACTTCACATTATGCATTTAATTAGTTGGAATTTATTTATAATTTAATGAATATAGACACACATGCAATGGATTTTTTTTAAATAATTTAAAATTAACATTGAATATACAAAATATATGTATACATATATATATGTATGTAAATATATATATTTATTCACTTATTTTAAAAAATGGGGGGTTGTATATGTACACAATAGCAGAAGTTTACAGTGAAAATGTTTCAAGTTGTTTAAAAATCAATTTCATCCTTTCAGATGGGATCAATGTATTTTTTTTCGAAGTCTCTGGCATTCGCTCTTCCTATACTTTACATTTTCTGCAGTTTCTTACAAATTCCTAAAACGTTTTTCTGGGCATTCTGAATTTTACAGATGTTGATAAATTTGATTTATGAAAATTTTTAACAATTAAATGTAAATATGATCTCTTCTTATAGAGTTTTGAAAGCTCTATCCGCAGATAGTTTAGTTTTTATCGTACGACGAAGATTTTTCAATATATTCACCTTTTAATGCTGACACAACTTGAAAATCGATGTTCAAAATTTGCAAAGTCATAACTTTTAATCTAATTAACGGATTTTAACAAATGAAGCTTTTTTTTGTTCAAAACTCTATTAGTTATTAAACACTTTTGATCCGATGTGAATCGGTTGCACGGTTGCGGCGTACTGAGCACGAATCTGCGTTACAGCATTTTATAACGCTTCCATCGCTAACAGGACACCTTGTTGAATGAGACATTAGACGTAATTCTACGTCAAAAAAATTTACTGCACGAGATGGATTGATCGAATATGTTTCTTGAATGTGTTAATTATTACCGTATTAGATCGAATATAACGCAAGATTTTTTCCCTACAGATTTTTATCCAAAAATCCAGGGTTGTCTTTTACACAGATCTTCAGAAGTTTATGCTGGCACGCCACTGTAGACATCTTAAATATGCATTTATATAATTTATATAAATATTACTGAGTACTAAAACGTAAATTGATATTTTTTATTGTTCTATTTGAGGAAAAAACTGCGTGGTGTCTTCTAATCGGGGTCCTAAAAAAATCTTTTCTTTGATTTCTTTGAAAAAAAAAGAACTGAGACTCGGTATATAATCATCATACAGTCAACTTATATTCGGACGATACGATATCATTTTGATATTTCTGTATGTCTTCTATCTTCTATATGTTTCTGTCTTCTATCTCAATTTCTATTTTCTAATTCTATTTCTGTCTTATGTCTCTATTTTTTAATCATTGTGTTATATTAAATTCCTTAAAACGTTAAGAAATTCAAGACACTTTCTTACATACCCGACTCGACCCCCCACCCAAAAAAAATCAAGTACAGTCATGCATGAATATAAAATAACAACTCAATCTCTTTAACAAAAATTTATCTTTAGATCGGATGTGTTTCCGTTCATCAATCGATAAGAACCTAAATTGAATTATCAACATGTTGAATAATCATTGATTATTTCATATCTGTTCGAATATGTCGAAACAGCAATAACAGCGCTCTCATACAACTCGAATGACACCTTTCTGCTCACATCTGTGTGATGTCTGTGTGTGTGTGTGTATGCATATAAATGTCGAACGTTGGTCTTGAACATTTCAATGTCTTAATAATTACCTTCACTCGCAAGCGAGATTAGACAACACTGTATCGATACTGTACGAAAATATATATATATATATATATATATATATATATATATATATATATATATATATATATATATATATATATATATATATATATATATATATGAATGTTTGTACAGGTTTAAAGATGTGGAATAGATGTTATAAGTGCTTGTGTATAGGACTTGAATCTAGGTATGGTTCAATCATAAGGTGAACGATCTTCAAGTATGCTTAATGTTGTCGTAGAGCAGGTAGAAAGTGCACATAAATGAGATGAAACAGAAATTTTGTGGTCGATGTGTGATGGTGACGTAGGAGGAATCGGCTGGTTTCTGTTCTTTTTTGAATAGTTTTGATAAAAATCGATGGAATGTAAATAGTGTTATAAGAACGTTGACTTCGTTTTATATATATATATATGTGTATATATATATATATATATATATATTATATACCGTATATCTAGGCGTATAGAACGCCGCTACTTATAAGAGTTGAGTTGAATTTAAAAGTATTTTTTTTCAATTTTCCTGGTGATATAAGAAGGATGATAATAATAAAATAATTTTAGCACAGGTAGATTTGTAAATCTACCTATAAGAAATTCCAAAGTTAAAAATAAAATTCCAAAGGTACATAATATAAAATAAGGTAAAAAAATGTTAACTTCTCTATTTATTTGATACTGAAGAGAGACACTCGCCCTACATCCTAATTTTTGAAACCATAATTTTTATCTCTATTCTATAAGGCTCAACCCACACGTAGCTTTTTGAAAAATTTTCCGGACTCCAGCTTTCAAAGCATCCCTCATACGCATTTCCTGAAACACGACCCTCTTTTCAAAACCGGTTCAAAAACCACGGCTAAGAAGACTTCGGACCTAACCTCAACTTCTATTCAACGCACAGCAATACGGCGTTGTATATGTAATCTAAACACAATAAAATAATTTTTGATTTTGATTTGATTTGACGTAGATCAGTAATTTAGTAGAGTTAAGTCGACTGTGAAAAAGTATATACAAAAGTAACCAAAGTGTGGAAAAGTATTCAATGCCTAAAATGTTGCTTTTCGGTCGCCATTGTCTTCAATACAGATTTGTAAGGTTATGTCTAGTGCCTAGCCAAGATGTATGCATTTAAGGTTGACATTTCAAAAATCCTATAACGATAAGAAAATATTTTAATTGAAAACAGAGCTATGAAATTCAATTTCAAAGCACAGACCCAATTTCCAAATCAAATATTTTATATTTTAACATTTTTAACAGAGAACTATATTTGTAAATCGTTCTTTTAGAAATCTTAAAAGTGTATTAAAACATCAGTATGCCGAAACACTACTTAAACTATTTTTAATAATTTATGAATTACGTTACACATTTCTCTTACAAGTGCAATATTAAAAAATTCGAGAGTACTAATTACAGTCACTTACATGTTAATTAATCTTCAAATAACTAATTAACTGACTCGTTTCCATCGCAATTGCGAAAAGATAAAATGTTGATGAGTCTCATTGTAAACCATTACATGTTTTTTAATTATCCTCTTCCTCGTTACATTCATTGAATAAATTTTCAATTTAGATGTAAAGAACGAATAAAAATTCACTATTTGATTACGGATTCCAATCCCTCAGTCTCACTTTCGACGTTCGAATATATATATATATATATATATATATATATATACATATATATATATATATATATATATATATATGTTTACATATGAATAAAAAAATGCACAAGTCATACGATGGCCTTCGGATGCACGCTAGCGTTTTCAAATCGTACACTCCAACGTTCCAGTCGAAGAAGATGTACGTTTGACTGTGCATTGAAATCATCCAGCACGTCTCGAACATATCTGCACGAATGCGGCGCTGAATGTCATCGCACACATTAAAAATAGAAATAAACTTTTAACGTACGATCACAACAAACTGCGAAGCCATGTTTTTGACATTTTCGAACGGCTGAAACGTCGGAGTGAGAGAGCGGTGTGGAATTCCGAGATGTGTTTCAGTGCTAGCGGACGGACATTACGGGATCTGTTACTGTAATTAAATGGCGATTCCTCAACAGTAATTCGTTAATTAGCGACGTCGATTGCGCACGTGATTGTCCAATCGATCATCGACAGTGAGAAATTCTGATCATTTCTTTCTATATTTTTTTTTTTTGAAAGTAATAAATGCGTTTCGAT
Source organism: Acanthacorydalis orientalis (assembly GCA_034766995.1). Taxonomy (NCBI): domain Eukaryota; kingdom Metazoa; phylum Arthropoda; class Insecta; order Megaloptera; family Corydalidae; genus Acanthacorydalis; species Acanthacorydalis orientalis. The sequence goes on along the minus strand of CM068313.1, from coordinate 2,906,723 downwards.
CGTTTCCCATCTGCACAATTATTTAGCAATCACTTTCTTTCGGATTTGCTCGGAAATTGTTTTGCGTCGAAATGGATAGTTGAGTTATTTAAATCATTACGAGATCGAAAGTCTTTTTTTTAATTAAAACTCGAATTCATTCGTTAATTGACAACTCGAAAATCAGATTTTTTAGCTGTGTATTCTTAATATAAAAGAATTTATATTAAAATGGGTAAAGAAAAAAAGAATCAAATTCAGATCTATTTAAAAATAAACCAAATTATATAAAAATATAACATGTAAAGTTCAACTTCTTCAATTAAAAATTTCAATTTAATAACATGAATATATTTTCTATCAGGTTGGTAGAAAATAATTGTGATTTTTGTGAAATGGATTCTAACATAATTTCAGTAATTATAAATGAAATTCAATAATAATTCCAATCATATAACATAAATATATTTTCTATTAGGTTGGTAGAAAAATTTGTAATTTCTATTTTCTAAATTGTATCTTTAATTCCAGTAATTATAAATGAAATAATTTCAGTCATATAACATAAATATATTTTCTATCTGGTTGGTAGAAAATAATTGTTGCTTCTATTTTCTAAATTCTAACTTTAATTCCAGTAATTATAAATTAAATTCGATTAATAATTTCAATCATATAACATGAATATATTTTCTATCAGATTGGTAAAAAATAATTGTGATTTTTGTGAAATGGATTCTAACTTTAATTTGCCATTGATTTTCTATTTCGGCCCCATGACGGAATTTTGTATCTCTTAAGGTGTGTTACATAGACCGAAAGAGATGGTAATCAGTGAATATCCAAAACACTGCCCACAACATATGCGCCCAGAGACATCTACACGTGAACAGCGGCTTTCAATGCAACCTCCTATTATATATATATATATCATTAATACACACACACACACACACACACACACATATATATATATATATATATATATATATATATATATATCAGTCATTTCAAATCATTGAAAGTTTCATAGTTATAGCTATTTTTATGGGATTTTTAATAGAGTTTTACGAATAGTTCTTTCTATTTTAATTAAATTTATTTAAATGTAATTACATGTATATATATATATATATACAGATTGATAGATTTCAGATAGAACGAAACGTCTTAATTAACTGAATATTTCGACTTCCTTATGAGTTTCCACCATTTCCGGAACAGGAAAGTGAATTTCAATATATATGTATATATAAATATATACATATGTGTCGAATTTATACATATATTCATATAGATAAATAATAAAAGAATAGAATATTACGAAATGCTCATTACACACGAATTCGTCAAAGTGTTAAACCGGTGGCAATCGAATTGTGTACTTTCTATTCATCGTCGACTGGTTTTTCGAATTTAAATTGTAAATTATTCGCAATAAAAGTCCGAAATGAATATTTGTGTGTAGAATTCACAAGCGGTAATAAATATGATGCGACGAATCGAATTAAATAATAAACGTTTAATTGGTGATGTGTGTTCCTTGTCTACGAAAATCTGTTCGTCGGAGAGAAACAAACGGTTCGTCCGACGATTATTAAGTTGTAAAAAGATTAGACGTGTTTTTCAGAATAAGATGTTTTATGTTTAAAATTTGTTACAAGATATTTTTGACACTGACTGAATTCAGTTAGATAAATTAATTCTTTTTCCATTCCATGAGACACAATAAAATTTTTCGATCGAAAATAATCAATGAATTATTGAATATTTTCGATTTAACAATTTCGGTGCGACTTGTGAGATGAAAAAATGTATGTTTAGGATTGTTGTTTAAAGAAAATGATGAGTATTGAAATAAACATTGTGATTATTAAAAAAGTGTTTCAATTAATGAGAAGAAATATTCAATAATTAATTATTGACCATTTTTAATCATTTTTTACATGCATTTCAGTGCAGATATCCTCATTTTAAGAGCGTTAATGAATGGAAAAATCTAACGATTTAGTCTGCACTTTCTTAAGATTAACACCGTATGCACCTGACTAGGCACCAGAGATATTGTTCTCAAAGGGAAACAATTTCAGGATGTAGAAGAGATATTAAAAAAATGTACCCACCGAATTAAAATCAGTTTTTTTTTGAATACCCTGGTCAATTGTTTTCAAAAACTTATAGAATTTTACAATAAATGTTTTAAAGTAAATAGAAATTACTTGGATTAAACATCAAATATGTTTCATATTACTAAATGTTTGTTTCTTTTCCATTGTGCCAATCTAGGAATTAAATAGCCCACCTTAGTTATATATATATATATGTGTATGTATATATATATATATATATATATATATATGAAATTATATTTTAATCAATTAAATTAAAAAGAACTTTTCATAATAATTGATTAAAAATCACATAAAAATGTCTACTTGTATGAATGTTTCAGTGATTTGAAATTCTTGAAATGTTATGGATATTTATATACTTATATATATATATATATATATATATATATATATATATATATATATATGAAATTATATTTAAATCAATTAAATTAAAAAGAACTTTTTATAAAAGTTGATTAAAAATCACATAAAAATGTCTACTTATATGAATGTTTCAGTGATTTGAAATTCTTGAAATGTTATGGATATTTATATACTTATATATATATATATATGAAATTATATTTAAATCAATTAAATTAAAAAGAACTTTTCATAACAGTTGATTAAAAATCATATAAAAATGTCTACTTGTATGAATGTTTCATGAAATGCTTGAAATGTTATGCATATTTATATACTTGTATATATGTATATATATATATATATATATATATATATATATATATATATATATATATATATGTACATATATGCATAAATGAGAATGTAAGTAAGCAAAAGTCAGAAGATACTTAAAACGTAAATTCTATAAAAAGATTTGTTTACAGCTCTCTCATCTGTGTATAATCGCACGCCTTGCGGCGAACAAGTCTGTGTTTTTTTTCTTCTACTCTTCGCACCAATGTCACTTTTATAGGACTTTTGCTGACAATTATCATACTTAAAATCTAAATGGATGTTTGGTTGAATGAAAACCTATCTAATCGTTATTTTTTTTATTATTGAATGAATAATCGTACACATCGAACATTCCAATCGAGCAATGCGTTACATAAAAGGCAATTATCGCTCGGCGGTCCGAGCTTATGATTCATTCGTTTGGCGTTTTTAATGAAAATAGTTCAATGTTTACATATTTTTATACATACTTGTACGTGTACGTTTTTATACAAAACTGAGAAAATTGATAACATATCTGTCGATTATAGATTAGAGAGTGTATTTCGTTATCTCTACTTTTAATTCAGACCATTAAAAAATTATCATAATTAAATTTCTGAAATATTTAATAAATTATTAAAACGATACAGAAATGAATTATTTTTCACTCAAACAGACCATAATTCGTTATTACAAATAGAATAACAACTTCAAATATTGACAAATTTTCTAATTAAAATATTTTATAATTTCAAGTCATTCATTTTGAATATCTTTTGGTTTCTTTTAAGAACAAATAATGATCAGTAATTAGTAAGTGAACAATTTTGATTATAAAAATGGTTTGTAGTTCATGACATGAAAAAACAATTCATTTATGAGACTGAATTTAACCAATCAGGTCTTTTTTGTGTCAATCTGTGTGAAAAAATTAAACACACTATTTAGTTCTTGTAGAGCAAATCGTTTTTATCCTGTTAAAAAATATATATGGTCAATTAATAGATTAGAATTGAGTCATGTATTATAAAAACATGTAATTTGTAATAAAGTAATGATATATTTTTTTCAATCTTGAATTATATATAAATCCCTAATCGTTTATAGATTGTTTAAAATTATAGCTGTATTCAAAAAAAGAATTCATCTATTCATAAATTACAGACAGAAAAAATATAAAGTTTTTACACTATCTTTCAAATTTCTCTTGATTATTTCATTTGACTAGACCTATTTCATGATAACACTTGTCAAAATACAACAAATTCAAATTATAAAGACTTTTCAAGGCTGAGTCTCGCAAAAAAATGATCTTAAATAGTCAAGGATCCATCATTCTCCTCACAGGAGTTCTATGTCCTGAATTTTGAACCAGATTCAATTCTAATGTTCCTAGTTTTCAAATATCCTTCATCTTCATAATGAAAATTGCATTGTGTACTTTTTAAATTTTTAACAGTTATTAAACATAGGGTTAAAATTCACCAGAGAGACATCATATCAATTTTTTTCTATTTAATTTCATGCTTCATAAAATATTTTGTTTAGTTGCATTGCGAATAAAATTACAACTTGAATAAAAGGCTCAATCAATCTCAGTGATATATTGAATTCTCTACAGTCTTAAAAATTAATGAGAGCTGTGTTTAAAAAAGAATTCATCTATTCATAAATGACATACAGGCCAAATATGAAACAATTGATACTATTTTTCAACATTGTCTTGTAAATTTTACTCGAATAGTCTCATTTTTTAATAATAATAATTGTTAAAATCCTATAAAATCACATTATCGACTTTTTAAAGATTAAACGAAATAATCTAAACATTCACATAAAAAGAAAAACTCTTTCAAGTTTAACAAATCGAATGAGAATGCAATTTGAATAAACCGCTCAAATTGAGTGATTTATTAAATTCTCTACTGTCTTAAATATTAATGAAAGCTGTGTCCAAAAAAGAATCCATCTATTCATAAATTACAGGTAGGAAAAATATAAAACGATTGATACTATTTTTCAACATTTTCTTGTATATTTCACTCGATTAGTCCCATTTTTTTAATAATAACACTTGTAAAAATACCATAAATTCAAATTATAAAGATTTTTTAATGATTAAACGAAATTATCTAAACATTTACATAAAAAGAAAGAACAGTCTTTAAAGTTTGACAAATCGGATAAAAATGCACATTGAATAAACTGCTCCAACTCATTGATTTATTAATTTCTCTGATATTGTCAATACCAATGATAGTTTTGTTTTTTTTTTAAAAAAAAAATATCTATTTATAAATAACACACGATGAAGATATAAAATTATTAATATTTTTTTCAATTTTTTTTCTATTAATTCATTTACAATGTTCATTTAATAATAACAGTTGAAAAACTACTATTAATAGGATTACTATAAGAGTGTTAAAGGTGTGTATGTAGTGTACACATATATTTAGATTATGAAATAAAGAAAAATACTTTATACGATCAGAAACAGTATCCAGGAAATGTAATCGATCCACAAGTGTAACATGAATAACTAACTATTTTTCAATCATTATTTATTATTTTATTTATTGAAAGGTTGCAATAGAGTGCTGTGAGAGGTAGTTGACACAAAACAATTATCGGTCGTGTTGCGATTGTTTCTAAAAATCAGTGTCGGGAATTGTGAAAAAAAAATAGAGAAACAATCAGGTTTTTTTATTCATAATCTCATCTGCTAGAATCTTTTTTAAGTTTTCTCTTATTAGATGGAGCTAGGACTTGTTTTCCATACTTGTGAAAATTGAGTACAAGGTGTTCAAGGCGAATAAATCCATTTTAAGTCTTATTACCAAGACAAAAATTTCCTTATGATGAATTTTTCAAGTGTTATGAAGAAAAATGCCAGATCTGATTATTGTATTCTCATTCTAATAGCAGTTTATAAGATTTGTCTAGAATAAACACTAATGTTAATTGAATTTCAATCGAATTCATTGACTTTTCATTACTCTTTCTTGTTAAAAGAATATTGTGCGATAGTACACGAGTGATTGACGGAATATAACGAATTGATAGACAGTGAAATGTATATCTAATGATGAAAAACATTATTTTTTTTCTAATACGGTATTCATTGAATTACTGTTATTATTATTTGATTGATTGAGTTGTATTTCTAATTAATTATTTAAAATTTAATAATTAAATAATGATGTGTGATTTCAGTATCATCCTCTGATAAATTTATCAACTATCATCTTTATATTCATTGCGTTTTTTTTTAATACTGATCGTTCATGATAGTTCTCTGTGAATCTTGGAGATTCATATGAGTTTCTTTCTAATAAAAAACTAAAAATTAGTTATTGAAGAATCCAAGTCATCCAGGATTCAATCAGAAAAATCAGAGAGTTCGTCATTTAGATATTAAATTTTAATGTTCTAATTATTAAATTCTACGACTTATTAAATTCTCTACTATCTTAAATATTAATGAAGGCTGTGTCTAAAAAAGAATCCATCTATTCATAAATTAATTAGAAATAGGAAAAATATGAAACGATTTATACAATTTTTCAACATTTCCTTCAATATTTGACTCGATTAGTCGCATTTATTTAATAATAACACTTGTTAGAATACTGTAAATTCGAATTATAAACACTTTTCAAAGATTAAACGAAATGATCTAAACATTCGCATAAAAAGAAAGAAGAGTCTTTCAAGTCTCACAAATCGAATGAAAATGCAATTTGAATAAATTGCTCTAATTCATTGATTTATTAATTTCTCTAATATTGTCAATACGTTGTTTTTTTTGAAAAAAAAATATCTTTTAAAATAATATATATACATATACATATATATATATATATATATATATATATATATATATATATATATATATATAAAGTGTAATTTTCTGTTAAATTTACCAATTATTAGATTTATCTTTATTGTATTTGATTGTTCTCTGTGGATATTAGAGATTTATGATTTTATTTCTTTTATAACTCTCCAGATTTGTCAATGAATAAACTGAACATCATTTGATTTCCAGGATTCATTCGGAAAAATCATAGATATTATCATTTGAACGTTTGTGAAAGCATTCATTTGCATTGAATGAATTTGATCGAAATTTGATTTGAATTGATTGAATTATGAATTATCTATGGTTAATCATTATATATATATATATTTATTAAAAGTAATTTTTTGGTAAATTTACCAATTATTAGATTTATCTTTATCGTATTTGATTGTTCTCTGTGGATATTAGAGATCTATGATTTTATTTCTTTTATAACTCTCCAGATTTGTCAATGAATAAACTGAATATCATCTGGTTTCCAGAATTCATTCGGAAAAATCATAGATATTATCATTTGAACGTTTGTGAAAGCATTCATTTGCAATGAATGAATTTGATCGAAATTTGATTGGAATTGATTGAATTATGAATCATCTATGGTTAATCATTTATATATATATATATATATATATATATATTTGTATGTATGTATATAATGAATGTACATAAATACCTATCGACTGTCCAGTTATTTGCAAATCTATATCTTTTTCCAATTATCAGAAAAACTGTTCCATACAAAACCTATGTGTGTTAATAACAACGACGACAAGATTTCAAGTATATACTCCAGTTTGATTTACGTGCATTGTCGTTCACCTTGACTGTGAATGATTATTTTTGCATAGTCCGAGAACGAGATACTTATATTTATAAATGTAACAGAACGAAAAACTTCCGAGAGGTAAAAGTTAGATCATACACACAAACACATACACACGGACACGTTTACAGAACACGAGACCTGAAATATTTTCACAGGTGAGTGTGTGTGTACGTACACATACTTTTATATTTTAATTAATTCACACGTACGTGTACGCATACATCGATATGTTATTCAATAATATGTAACAAACAAGCAGCAGCCAGATAATTTCCTAAACAGTTTGTGAGGATATAAGGTCTGTGTCGTATAAAACCGGATTGAGTTGTTATCAGGTCGGATGTTTTATTGAAAAGAACCAAAAGTTATTGATTTGTAGATTACTTTTGATCAGGGGCGGTTTTTGTAGTTGAGTGAAAAAAGAATTCAGTTGTGAAAGTGAATTTAGTTACAGTATCAGATTTATATTATAATTGTACTGACTGGTTTAATCTTTTTGACCAATTTTTAAATAACTTAATAATTAATCAATTTTAGCTGCACTTAAAACAAACGCCGATTATTTTTGATAATTTTTCGGTAGAATTATAGAAAACATAGTCTATAAACATAGTTTCAAATCAAATGTTTCCAAATTTCATAACCACACAATGAAAAAATATATTTTGACATTCACAACTGAATTCTTGTTTCATCGCATCAACCATAAAAAAACGTTCAGTCAAAAATCTAACATGGAGAATACTGGAACCGTCATCAAAATACGAATTAACAGCAATAAAAGAATTGATCAACAGTGATTTATCGAATATTTTTAAACAGAAGCAGTTTTTGTAGTCTGTTGGATGAGAAAGGAATTTATTTGTAGTACAGAAAACTGTACACACTTTTCATAATTTGTAGTAGTGAGAAAAGAGTGAATTTATGTTAATAATAATTGGAATTTCAATGGAGACTTTAAGAAATAAATCTTTATTTCGTTTTAAGAAGAAATGAGTGATATTTTCTATATGTTTTTAGAATTGTCCCTAAAAACTCATTTTTAATAGATTTTATCTATCTCAATAATTTGAAAATAAATGTATTGCCACTGACACACCTACAAATAACAATAAAAGTCAATAACAATCAGTTATAGAACATCTTTGATCAGAAAAAAAATGTAGAGTATTAGGTTGGTGCAAAAATAATTTCGGTTTTTACCATTTTAAGTTTGTATGAATTCAATTCGGTAGTAAAGCAACAGAAAATGTTCGAAACATATAATTTTTTTTGGAAAAGAGTCAATTAGTGAACGTACAGCTCAACACTGGTTCTAAAAATTTTTCAATGGAAACGAAATCCTTGATGATGAGTAGGGTCTTGGACATCATTCAGGTACAGATAATAATGATTTAAGAACCATTATTGAAGCGGACCTCGGTAAAACAACTCGAGAGGTTGCAGGAGAACTCAATGTTGATCGTTCAACAGTAATTCGACATTTGAGTCTAATTGAAAAAACAAAAAAACTGGATGAATGGGTCCCGTGTGAATTAAACGAGAATTAAGCAATGAGGTGATACGAAATCTGCTCTGCGCTCCTTTTGCATAACAAAAATAATACATTCCTTGATCGAATTGTGACATGTGATGAAAAATGGATTTTATAGAACAATCGGAAACGTTCATCATAAAGGACAGAACGAGAAGAAACACTAAAACTGTTTCCTAAACCGAATCTTCATGAAAAAAAGATTATGGTCACTGTTTGGTGATCGGAAAGTGGGATCATTCAACTACAACTTCTTAAATCCTGGTGAAACAATAACAGCAGAAAAATATTGTCAGGAAATTGAAAAAATGCATGAAAAGTTGCATCGTTTACGGCCAGCATTAGTCAATCAAAGAGGACTGATTCTTCTTCATAACGACGCCCGATCACACGTCTTACAAATGAATTTAAAAAAATTAAATCAACTGGATTACGAAACCTCACTTCACCCACCTTATTCTCCGGACTTGTCTGCCCCACAGATTACCATTTTTTTAAACATTTGAGTAATTTTCCACGAGAGAATGTTTTTTCAAAGGTCAAGCATCAGCTCAAAGCGTTTTCGATGAATTAATTATTTCCAGGATTCCACAATTCTATCTTGTAGGAACAAACAAATTTGTTTCTCTTCGAGAGAAATATTTGCAGACAAATAGTCTTTATTTTGATTAATAAATATAATTTTTAACTGATATATACATCCTCATAAAACCGCAATTATTTTTGCACAAAACTAATAGTACAACGACTGGTATAATCTTCTTGAGCATTTTTTAAATAGTGCTAACAATCTTAATCAATTTCAGGTACATTTAAATCGATCGTCGATTATTTTTGATCATTTTTAGTGAGAATGATTGCAAAAATAGTCTTTAAATATAAATTCAAATTAAATCTTTTCAAATTTCATAAACACACACTGAAAAAATATATTTTGACATTCACAAGTAAATTCTAGTTTCATCTCAGCAGCCATAAAAAAATGTTTAACCAAAATTCTAACAAAGAAAATGCTAGAAACGTCATCGGAATGCGAATAAACGATAATAAAAAATGATTATTAGTGATCTATTGAATGTTTTTGATCAGAAACAGTATTTGTAGTTTGTTGGATGAGAAAAGAATTCGTTTGTGAAAGCGAATTCAGTCAGTGTGTTTGTATTGTGATATATTTATATATTTTAACGTTATACACACTGTATTCACTTTCAGTAAATCTAGCTGATTACAGATTTCGAATTAAGAATTAACACAAGGTTTGAAAATACTTGTGAGATTTTCTAGGAATTGGTATTTGTGTGAGTTAACAGTAAGTGCAGAGAAAGAACACGTTTTGACAAAGTGATGAAGATACAATTGATTTTTATGGTAAAGAACTTCACAACCATCATTATTTCCCCCTAGTGGAGGTATTAGTATTGTTATTAATGAAGAGCCTCACCCTTTACTCGCTTCACTCGCCGATCCTCGAAGGGAGACCCTTTGCTCGCAAACGCTCCCTCTTCCTTTTTGAAAAATCTTATTTGAAAATATTAATAAATGTTAATGGTGATAATAAACACATATGACATCATTGTTAATCAATCAGAAAGTAGATCACGTGATCATCATCAAAGAATCAGAACAAAAATACAAATCATTTGACAGAAACAATAGAACTGATTTTTACTAATAGATATATTAAGAAAAATAAATTAAAATCCACAAAGTATAATTCAGATATAAAATACTTCTTGCATAATTGAAAAAAAGCAGTTATTCAGGGAATTAGTCATTCGAGAATTCCATCTGAATAACAGTGAAACGAAAATATATTTCTTAACGAATTGTCTACGTTAATAATTCGTTCTCAAACACACACACACACATAGATATATATATGAGACACGAACAGAAATAATATATGAAACAGTTAAATGTTGAACACAGGCAACTTTTTCAAGGAAACTTTGACATATCGAGCGGATACATAATTATAACGAAAAAAAATATATAAAAGTAGAATAAGTGAACGAGAAATCATTGAGATAAGTTGTTTCACACTAGAAACATATTTTGTACTTGTGTGTATAATTCTAGGCTGCTGACGGATAATAAATAACAGTTTTGACGTTGTAGGCAATTAAAGTTAAGTACAGGTGTTTGGATCGATTGAAATTGCAAGAGGTTTGTTCGGAAAAAAAACGATATGAATTTGAATTATTTTTATACACTTGTTAAATATTTATCCATACACACACACACACACATATATATATATATATATATATATATATATATATATGAGTATTTACATAATTGAGACATTACATCCGGTATCACAGTTTTTTTAGATTTGTTCTTTTCCAAGATTGATTTCTTAGGAATTAAACTAAGAAATACGTTCGAAAATAACTCCTTAATCGAATAAAAATCTCCAAGATATTGAATCACAATTCAGTTTTTTACGAACTTTAAAATCATTCTGTTCGATAGAAAGACTAAGACAGATAAATAATTAACTAACTGATTATAAAACAAACTCACCAGAAATCGTTGCGACGAAGAATGTCTGGTCCATTCTGTAAATAAATATGATTATTATTCGCATTGTTTAGATATAACGAAATTGGGCTTCTTACGGATGAATTATCTTAATTATAAATGACATAATGTGGTCGTACAGAGAGGAGTTGCATCATATCTGAATTAAGTATCGGCAAGTCGGTGAGATTTAATTAAAATGGTCGCAGTGATATACAAATGGTGGTTTTTATAAATGAAAAATAATATCGTGTAAGCAGATATGGTTTAATCTAACTGGGGAGTCTTGAGAGTAAAATTTATAGGACCTCCAAAATTTATCTGATGACTGAAAAAAAGGCTCTGTGTGAAAATATATTTTATAACATTTTTCTTTATATCTATATCTTTATTCTATAAATATATAAATTCTATCAAAATAAAATAGTCTGAATTACTTTTCAGTGAAATAAAGAAAATAAAACTTTCAACTCTGTAAAACTGTAACTGAGACCGTAACTCCCATTCGAAATAAAGAGATTAAATAAACTTTTTTCTTGATTTGTGTCGCGCAAACTCATGAATTATTTCCACAGTATCGATATTATTTAATATTTCTTGTTCCATATAAAAAAGTTCTTTCCTATTCAGCCTTTTCTCTGACATTATATTTCGAAGAGAGCTTTTCACTCCTTTAGCACTGAGTATTATTTTTTTCACGATACATCTGAAATGGGAATAGTCGAAAAAATTCTTAAATAATTTCAGCACTTAGAAATGTTAATGGAAACGAAAGCCTTGATGATGAGTAGAGTCTTGGAAGTCCTTCAAGTATAGACAATAATGATTTAAGAACCGTTATTGAAGCGGACCTCAGTAAAACAACTCGAGAGGTTGCAGGAGAACTCAACTGTCTGGTATATTTCTTGAATTTGTATCTATCTTCACATATAAATAGGAGGAGTGGTTCCAATTCATCATGAAAATGTATATCAGTATCAATTTACATTTTTCAAGCGAATTTATTATCAAAAGTTAGGACGTTGAAGTATAAAGGACCCCATAGATTATCAGTTTGTCATTCAGTCAAACCGTACAGTTAAATTTAAAGAGTTGTCACTGATCTAACTGTGGCTGTGACACATCCTTCTACAGCCAGCAGAATTGTATTTGGTCTTCAGTCCTTTTGGTTGACTTGAATGTTTATTTACCAACTATTAGTCTAGGAATGTGTATCATCATCATGTAGATGTTAAAGTCTCTAACATATAAGTTGATACACATGCGAAATCGATTTTTTTAAATACTTTCTGTTTTCAAAAAATATAAATTCATTCAATATAATAACAATCATTTTATTAATAACTAGCATTTATAACTATTCTTTATATATATATTACAATGACTAATCGGTTGAAAGTATATTACCAACATACAAATCGAAAATGTATATCAAAATCAATTTAAATTTTCCAAGCGAATTCATTTATAATCAGTTCAAAACAAATCAAAATCAAAAATAATTTTATTGTGATGACTTTGCACGTTACAACGCGGTATTAACTGTACGTTGAATGGAAATCGGGGTTTGGTCCGGGGTCTTAGTCGAGGCTTTTAAACCGGTTTTGACAGGAGAATTGTGTTTCAGGAAGTGGGTATAGTGGATGGATTCAAGTGATGGAGTCCAGAAAAAATTTTCAAAAAACCGGAAATTATAATCAATTAAGACGTTGAAGTATAAAGGATCCACATTCACTATCAGTTTGTCATTCAGTCAAAACGTGCAGTTAAATCTAAAGAGTTTTCACTGATTTGACTGTGGCTGTGACACATCCTGCTACAGCCAGTAGAATTGTGTTTGGTCTTCAGTCCTTTTGGTTGACTTGAATGTCTATTTACCAACTATTAGTCTAGGCATGTGTATCATCTTCAGGTAGATGTTAAGGTCTCTAACATATAAGTTGACACGCATGCTGAAAACGATTTTTTTAAATTCTTTGTTTTAAAAAAATATAAATTCACTCAATATAATAACAATCAATTTATTAATAACTAGCATTTATAACTATTCTTTATTTATATATATATATATTACAATGACTAATCCGTTGAAAGTATATTACCAACATACAGATCGGAAATGTATATTAATATCAATTTACATTTTCCAAGCGAATTTATTATAAGCAGTTCAAATCAAATCAAAATCAAAAATAATTTTATTGTGATGATTTTGCACGTTACAACGCCGTATTAACTGTGCGTTGGATGGAAATTGGGGTTTGGTCCGGGGTCTTAGCCGAGGCTTTTAAACCGGTTTTGACAGGAGAATTGTGTTTCAGGAAGTGGGTATAGTGGATGGTTTCAAGTGATGAAGTCCAGAAAAAATTTTTAAAAAACCTGAAATTATAATCAATTAAGACGTTGAAGTATAAAGGATCCACATACACTATCAGTTTGTTATTCAGTCAAACCGTACAGTTAAATCTAAAGAGTTTTCACTGATCTAACTGTGGCTGTCACACATCCTGCTAGTCAACAGAATTGTGTTTGGTCTTCAGTCCTTTTGGTTGACTTGAATGTCTATTTACCAACTATTAGTCTAGGCATGTGTATCATCTTCAAGTAAATGTTAAAGTCTCTAACATATAAGTTGACACGCATGCTGAAATCGATTTTTTTAAATACATTCTGTTTTCAAAAAATATAAATTCATTCAATATAATAACAATCATTTTATTAATAACTAGCATTTATAACTGTTCTTTATATATATATATATATATATATATATATTACAATGACTAATCCGTTGAAAGTATATTACAAACATACAGATCGAATTCACAAACTGCCTCAAACACACAATGTCAGACCTCTAAACAATTAGATTAATTAATATTTAACGTCCGCCCAACACTGATAAAAACTTGACATATTTATACAACGTATATATATATATATATATATATATATATATATATGTGTGTGTGTGTGTGTGTGTGTATGTATATATAGTACGGAAACATTTATTGAGAATTAATTGAACGATTTGTGAATAAATAATAGCCTGTACCTGTACACATAAATATATTTGTATAAGTCAGTTTCTTGTAAATAATTCCATGGCATTCCTATAAAGATTTCTTGTTTCTCTCTGTTGCAAACCGTTATAGATCGTTCATCTCCGTCGATGTAAAAAGTGTATAACTTGTTTATCTATTTGCAAGACATGACCGTCATGCGAATCGATATTTTCTAATCTTCAATGGAACGACAGCTTCTGTACGCTCGTCTTCTTTATGCAGATCTTTTTTTCACATCACTGTAGAATGAAGAGTGCATTTCTTAAGAAAATATCACGTCTGTTGACCTTTTGCGTACACTATGTCAGTTACAATGTCATTGTTTTGAAATTATGTCCGCAGATATGTGGCTTATAACAATATTAACATTTTTAAACGACGATTGACTTTCGCAAAAGCGACTCGACTTTTTATTATGATTTAGTGTTTCAATCTTGATATTTTAATGTGTCGTGTCGTCTGCATGTGAAGCCCTCAGGTTTATTTTAACGCGTCCAATGAAAAAAATTGCGAATTCTCATATTAAGTCAAAGGATTAGGTTGGTAGAAAAATAATTACGGTTTATGAACTTCAAATTCATATACTTTTTTCTATTTTTTGATTTTTCTAACTATTCTAAGTGGTCGAGAACTGTTGGATGACTAGCACATAACTTTTGTGTAAGCTCTTGAATTGTTGTGCTTGGTTCTGATTCAACTAACGCCTTCACTTGTTCGTTATGGACTGAAGAAGGACGCCCGCGACCTTCTTCATCTTCAGGACACTAGTAGCCAGGATAAAATTTTTGGGACCACTATTGTATCGTATGTTCCAACAGTACCAAAAATCTTCAACAGTTTTATCTCTTTTTATCCAATTTATAAGTGTTGTCCAATCAAGATTATGTATTTTACCAGCCCTGTTTCATTATAAGGTTTTTTCTCTCCTTGAGATCCTTATATAGATTTTAAAAGATTTTTTTATAAAGTTTAGCTATCATACAGTTTGAGTTTGAATGAAAGAGTGATTCGAAAGCAAGTACACAAACGGGGTGTGTTTTTTTCATGTATTCATGTTCGAGCACTACACTGATCTTAGTAGTCAACCCATCCTTAAACTGAAACTAAACAACTTGAACAGTAAAAAAAGTTGTATAATGTTAATGGAATTAACAATACAATGGCGTCCGAAAATCAACAAATTGCATACTTTTCACATTCAAGTTGAAAAAAATGCTACCGAAGACGTGGAAATGACTTGTTCATCTTTTGTGACACATAAAATATACAAAAAATTATAAAACAGTGGAAGAAATCCCAAATCTTCATCGGATCGAAGCATCACCATCTTTTTTTCCGACAATTGATCCGTCAGTTACCTGACAGATGGAGCAAATTCACAAAAAATATTGGACGATATTTCAAGGATTGAAATGTGTTCCATTTTTCCATAAATAAATATTCAATTTTTACAAAAAAGGGTACCGAATTAATTTGTACGCATGAGTTCTCTATTTTGGCAACTTTTTCTGATTGGACGTGCGTTTTATGTGATAATTTGTACACTGCTACTCAGGCAAGCTTTTAAGTTTGCTGCTGGACTTCTTAGTTTTGGAATCAAGTCCTGGGAATTAGTATACTTGTACCTCGATCCTGTCTTCTCGTTGTTCTCTTCTTTGAATATTAATCTTAATCTTGCATTCATTTTTCAGCTCAGAAAATTTTTTAAAAAAACCTAAGTATCTTCTGACTGCTCAGAATCATTTGCAACTTTGTATATGTACTGCTAAAGAAACCTACTTCAAAATGCGCAAACGCAAGATCTCCCTTACCCCTCCCATCAAGGCCGTTTCACGAATCTTCTCACCTTCCCTCGTACGCGTTTCACAAAGAATAAAAATTCCGTTCATGAAAACGAACCAACCAGAATACCAAATCCTATCTCTATTCGCTCTCTCCTATCGAACTCACTCCTCTCACCGCACCTGCATCCATTTTTACATTAAATTCAAACAAAAACCAAACACATAACAACACTAATTATGAAACAGTGTCGTGTGAACGTTTCGTATTATATTTCATAAAATATATATTAAGGATATTGAAATGAGAACAGTAATGGGCGCTCTGGCCTACGAGCACAATTGAAGGTTACTACACATTGTTTGCATTTACTTATTTGTATACATTTTTTTATACGATCTCATGAGAGTGCACTATACATTCTCAGTGCGAAAATGTACAATTATCGAATTAATGTTTTCGTAATTGCGTTCCTAATTCACTTTTAAATAAACGTGATTCGGTGATAAGATCGTGTGGTGAGATTACTTTGAATTATATCTTGTTATGTTATGACATTTCATAACTAATAATTAGATATACATGTAAACACTTTTTCTATCTTCTCTCTTTTTCTCTCTCTCTCTCTCTCTATATATATACATGTAGGATGTCAAAGCAAAATCCTTTACAGTAGATTTAAAGGCATGATTGCAGTTCTAGCCTGAGAGAAAATAAATCTTGCAACTAAAACTGATTTAGTGCATCGGAAAAAATATATTATTTTATACAGGATGTCATAAAAGTCACAGTAAAATTTCAGTAGTCAATAAAATACATTTATTTATTTTTTAATTAGTGGTTTTGATTTTTTATGGAGTCAAACTTGAGAAATGTGTGATTGAACACTTCACAATGGAGCAAAAATGTACTAATGTTGTACAATTTTATTTCTAAAACATCATGTTGGTTCTTATCGTAACTGTTGTTATTTTAACAGCAGTACTTCACAACAAGGATGGATGTTTTTTTTATTGTTCAATGGAACTTTTTAATAGGAAGGTTCTATGATTGATCATTTTAAATCTGTCATCCAACAGTTCTGGATCAATTAAAACAGCTAAGAAAGCTGTAGATGTGAAAAATATAAATGAATTTGAAGGTCATAAACCGTAATTATTTTTCAACCAACCTAATGATATAACACTGTTAAACAAATACATAAAGAAATTAAAAAAATAAAAAAGTAACTAGCTATTCAAACTGTATCGTTAATTTTTTTCCACTCTGTATATATATATATTACTAATAAGATATTTAGCCTGAGAGAAAATGAACGATCGATCCGAATCACCTTGGATTATTTAGAAAAAAATCACTTACTGACAGTAATAAAGATATTAATTACATGGTTGGAAATCTGTTCCTTTCATTTTCCATAAAATCAAACGTTATTTATACATTTTATTCGTTTTCTTTTTCATTTATTTGTTTTATAATTTAAATAAAGGATCAAATCGAAACCTATCACTGTTTTCAAATCCATCTATGTCTAGGAAATGAAACAACAGATTGTGTTAAATGATGATTTTCCTTCAATATTCCTTTTATAGTGTTCTTACTGATGATTTTAAATGGAAACAGAACGAAATGGAATGATTTTCAAATATATTATTTATATATCAGTATTATATGTCGTTTAAATATAGAAACATGTCGATAGGATGGTTTTAAATTAAATTTTTGGAAATGAAACAGTTCAGTTTCTGGAAAGAAATCCCCATTAAAAACTAATAATATTCTTGTGAAATCAAACAACAATTAATTTATGAAAATGAAATTAGCTACAGTGTCAATCGACTAGTTTCAATTTAATAAAAAATATATCTTATTAAGAAATATTCTCGAATTCAGACAAGATTTTTGGCCCGGTCGTATAAAAATTGCTCTAATTAATCGATAGTTTATGAGAATGAGCGATAATCTAAGACAGAGATTCCAAATCTGGAGTCAGATGACCCACAGAGGGCCCTGGGATCTTCCAAGGGGACTACAGGTGAAAATCACGTAAAAGGAGGGCACGACACGAGATTATAGGGCACAGAGACAAGTGAGAAATGAAGTAAACAGAGAAGTGATCGAGAAAAAAATGGTCACATTGATTTTTTTAAAAAACTTAAAGTATAAATTTTTATTTAAATATTGTATTTTGCATTAATTATAATAAAACATGTTCTATTTACAAAAAATAAATTTAAATAGCTACCTTTGTACCGGTAGGACAGGGAGGTCATGATTAAAAAAAAGTTGAGGAACACTCATCTAATACAAGTTGTTCAATTGTTCTGTTCATATTTTTTTATCAAGTTAAATTGAACGAGTATGTCATAATTTAGTTAATTAACGACTGGTGTGAGAGGCTGATGTTAAAATTGATATAAATTCATATTCCTCATCACTTGAACGTTTATTCTGGGACGACTGAAAAATTAAAATAATTTTTATGGCTTGTCCATCAGTAAATTTTAAATTAATTACTGAATTCATATTTTGAATATTTCGAATTAAACTGAAATATTATTAAACATTATAAAACATAAAACAAGCATTGTTTTACTTCTGAGAAAATAGATGCCGTATAAAATTCGATGATAGTTTGATAAATTGTTGGAAAATTATGACGAGGGAGATTTGAAGGAGTAACTTGGTACGTAAGGGAGAGGGAGACAGGTGTATAGAACACACTTGTGTGTGTACATGTGTATAGAATGGTTTGGAGAGTAACTTGGTTCGTATACTCGCTGAGATTGAGAGGGATGGTTGTTAAAGTTTTCATCTAGTTCCATCCTTTTTAGTATCGTATGTGAAGTCATTCCGTTTGATAGTTGTTTTAACACAAGCGAAAGTGCAAAATGGATAAAACCGAAATTCGAGATGTGGTTCAGTATTTTTTTTGTAAGGCAAAACAGAAAAGGAAATCGATGAGAAGAGATTTACCACATTGGATGAATCTCGTTCTTCTTGCAAACCTGTTAGAATTTGAGTGAATGAATTTAAACGAGGCAGAACGAGCATCGAAGATGTACCACGCTCAGGAGGTTTGAGAACAGCTTTCATGCCAGAAATCAATGATATAGTCCATAAAATGATTTTGTCTGACCTCTGAACGAAAGTGAGCGAGATAGTAGAGGTCACAGGCATCTCAGCTGAACGATCCCATTTCATTTTACATAATTAATTGTAGATGAAAAAAAATTCTGCAAGATTTTGTCACTGCTGAGTAAAAACGAGTTCGTATGGGAACATCAGGCAAATTATTCGAGTTGTTTAAAAAGAATCCAACGGATTTCATGAGATGTTTTGTGGCCATGGATGGGAATTGCTTCATCATTATATAGCAAAATCGAAAACGCAATCAAAACAGTGGATTGAACGCGATGAAACGGCTCCAAAGTAGGAAAAGACGGTTCACTCGGCTGGAAAGGTGTTGGCGGCAGTTTTCTGATCTGTGAAAAGAATTCTCTTGACTATCTTCAGAACGGAAAACAGTTACTGGCTAACACGATATAACACTTCTGAAAAAATTGAAGATCGAGATTTCGAAAAAGCGTCCCAAAATGGCCGAGAAAAAAGTATTATTTCACCATTACAATGCATAGACTGATTCAAATATGTCTTTCAGCAAAAAATGTCCGAATTGAAGTGTGAAATTTTTCTGAATCCACCAATAAGGCCAATAACTAGATTTAGAGAGAGAAAAACATAATTTTTGAGCGAGAAAAAATGTTTTATGTTGAAATTATTGGTGGTTACGATCATAGGAATGATTTGTTTCGCGCTTACAATTTTTTTTAATCATCAAAGCAAACTCGTTAGGAAGATTCTTCCAATGATTCTCCATGATTTTCAAATCCTACAAAAACGCAGATTTTGTTCCGTAAGCAATGCTCTATTGGCTCACCTTTGACTACCAATCAGAACAGAGACCTCGTGACCGATATCAACCAATCAAAGAACGAATAAAAGACACGGAAACAGTATCACTGTTTCATTTTTATAATATAGAAACATGTATAGGACAAGTGTACACATTTTACTGTTAGGCTGACACACATACACATCAAGAGCTTTGTCTATTCCCATTAAGTCTGTTTCATTGAATAAACACTACAAGTTTTCACTTAAACGGATACATTGTTTGATTGTCCGAGTGGAACTGTTTAAACAGGAGCAGAGTCTACGCCGGAAATTAAAAGATTACTCTTCTTGTTTGTTCCTTGCAGTATTGATTTTAAAATCAGACTGAATTGTACTTCTCTCTCCTAATTCCTATCGTTGAAAAAGTGTTGGTTGTTTGAAAGACGAGAACGTTAGTTGTTTTTTCTACAATTTAGTTATAAATAGTTTTATTGTTGATAAATAATGAACCAATTTTAAATTAACTTGAACGCCTAATAAATTGAACATCGATTTAAAAATTATGTTCTATGGATTTATTCAACAAACTTCACATCCATCACTCACTTGTATGAAATTCATGAGACTAAAAATGGAGAATCTCTGGTACGTTTTTGACTCGAAATTATAACCTACACTCTATTAAATTTACATAAATGGAACATTGATTTAAAAATTAATCTTCCATGGATTTATTTAAATTTACAGCCATTGATCACTTGTGTAACATTCATGAGTCTAAAAATGTAGAATCTTTGGTACGTTTTTGACTCGAAATTATAGCCTACACTCCATTAAATTTATATAAATGGAACATTGACTTAAAAATTAATCTTCCATGGATTTATTTAAATTTACAGCCATTGATCACTTGTGTAACATTCATGAGTCCGAAAATGTAGAATTTCTGGTACATTTTTCAATCGCAATTGTAGCTTACACTCCATTAAATTTATATAAATGGAACATTGATTTAAAAACTAGTTCTTCCACAGACTTATTCAGCAAACACCACATTCATCTCACGCTTGTATAACATTCGTGAGCCGAAAGACTTAGACTCTCTGCGTCTGCCACTTTTTATAAAACCGCTCGACGCTCCTGACTATCATTCATTTTAAAAATTAATCTTCAACATCTATTAGAAGATATAACTTGTACTGAATTCAAGTGGATATCAGATTGATTCAAAATCGAGATCACCATCACAACCACTTAATGAGCTTTGATCTTGACGGAATCTTCAAATAATTTAAACAAATAGAAGAATGTTCAAGGTGGAATTGTTTGTAAATGTTTATAACATTTTTTGAGGTCTGATGATCTAATATATATATATATATATATATATATATATTATCTTACATATATATATATATATATATATATATATATATATATATATATATATATATAGAAAGAGAGAGATGGCGAGAGGAAAGAGGGAGGGAAAGGAGAGAGAGAGTTGATAGTTTCAAAAGTGACATCCGTCATCATCACCGTCACCGTCGTGACACAGAAAACCCGTCCGAGCGCGTTCGCGCTCCGCCACTTGCTGTTGTTGTTGTTGCTGCCGCCGCCGCCGCGGCCGCCGTCTCTGCCTAACGCGACAAAAGGTTATTTTAAAATATTCGGTTTTATAAATGCTAATGTATACGCTGCTATTTAAATTGAACCCACAAGCACTCAACTACTGAATATGCAAAAACTATTAATGCAGTGGCTGCGAGTAGAGTGTACTTCATATTACTTTCTGCTTTTAGTTGAAATTTAAATGAAACATGTAAAACACACTTATTGTGTTCGAAACGTCTTGCATTATGAATGCGTTGCGGCCGGCGTGTGATGGACGTGTCGGGTCGTCGGTTCGACGAAGGACCGTACGTATTGTTCGCGAGGTGTCTGGAGCGTCGACAATGTACAGGAATATGTAAAATAGTTTATAATCGAGGACGATGATGGCGGAGTCGTTATCCATAAATGAGAACAGGTTGAATTTTATATAACTTACAGATTATGTTTAAAAAACAAGAATATCTTACTTCCTAACCAGAAAATTACATGGGCGGTTTGCTGCTTTTAATATCGAACTCGGTTCGATATTAAAGACAACAGTTTCAATTTCAAAATGTGTTTCATTTTCTGACATAATCTCCTCGAAGCTGAACGCATTTTCTCCAACGTTTCTCGAGCTTTGCGTTTCTCTCCCGGAAGTGGATTTCTTCGTGGTCCTCAAAACAGTGGTGTACGGTCTCTTCATTCGACCCAAACCGTTTTCTATTCGAGAAAAATCCAAGTTTCCGGAATAGTATAGTATATTATTCCAGCTTGATCTCTTACAACAATCATTCAACAAACGATATAAATAATGTTCCCTTCAAAATCATTTTCCAGCTATCGAGAAGAGTTTCAACCCTAAAAAACTGTTTTTTTTTTCATCGAACGTTTTTAAAATGGAATTTAATCAATTGAAATTCGATTTTAGAATGTTGGTTATTGGAGATATTTGAATATTTCTCTCTGTTTAACAATAGATAGCCGGTTTTTACATTTAGATAGGCTTCAAAACTGCAAATTGAACTGAATTACTAACAAGGAGAGGGTGATAACGTGGGAAACTGAGGGTCGGTTGGTTGCTGGTAGTGACTCCCAGTTTATGTTTCCTTAACCCTTTGATGCACTTTTGCGCCCTTCAGGAGAAAACAGGGCTCAAAGTTTAGGGGAAAATGTTCAATTAATAATTTTTCTCTATTCAAAAGTATTAAAAAAATTCATTTTTAATTGTTGAGAGATTTTAATTTAAAACAGAGTTATGATTGATTCAGTTTCGAGGCACAGAATTAATTTTTACACATAATATTTTTATTTATTAATGAGATGATTTTCTGTACAAATTCAGCCGTTAATGATTTTAGGTGTCGAAGTGCCCTAAAACCTTAATAACCAACCATCTGTGGAAATAAAAAATGAAGAAACCATAATTTTTAAAAAATTATACTGTTAAGATGTAACTGGATAAATATCTTATATATATATATATATATATATATATATATATATATATATATATATAAAGATAATTTGCGAAATTTAAAGGAGAATACTTTCAAAAATATTTCCATCTTCAATCTACAAACCAACAAGCTTTTTTCTATTCAAAAATATTCAAAGAATTCATTTTTGATTGTTTAGAAAAGATATTAATTTAAAATAGAGTTACGACTGATTCAGTTTTGAGGCACAGAATTAATTTTTACACCTAATATTTTTATTTATTGATGAGACGATTTGCTGTGGAAATTCGAGCGCTAATGACCCTTAGGAGTTGAAGTGCCTTAAAACTCCAATAACCATCCGTCTGTGGAAATAAAAACTAAAGAAGCCATAATTTTTAAAAATTTATACTTTTTATACTAAGGTGTAATTTGATAAATATCTTTTATAAATATATATATATATATATATATATATATATATATATATATATAAAGATAATTTGAGAAATTTAAAGGAGAATAATTTCATAAAAGATTTCCATCTTCACTCGACAAATCAAGAAGTTTTTTCTATTCAAAAATGTTCAAAAAATTCATTTTTGATTGTTGAGAGAATTTTTTAATTTAAAACAGAGTTATGATTGATTCAATTTCGAGGCACAGAATTAATTTTTACACCTAATATTTTTATTTATTGTTGTGACGATTTTCTGTACAAATTCAGCCGTTGATCTTAGGTGTCGAAGTGCCCTAAAACCCGAATAATCAACCGTCTGTGGAAATAAAAAATGAAAAAGCCATAATTTTTAAAAATTTATACTTTTTATACTAAGATGTAATTGGATAAATGTCATATATATATATATATATATATATATATATATATATATATATTTATAAAAAGATTATTTGAGAAATTTAAAGGAGAATAATTTAATAAAAGATTTCCATCTTCATTTTACAAACCAAGAAGTTTTTTCTATTCAAAAAATTTCAAAAAAATAATTTTTATTGTTGAGAGAACATTCTAATTTAAAACAGAGTTATGATTGATTCAATTTAAAAGCACCGAATCATTTTCGACACCAAATAAAATTATTTCAAAGTATTAAAACGATAAAACATGTTGTATATTAGATAAACATGTTAGATATTTTCACCCAACTTTTGTAGAGATTGATTCACTTCGATATATTCTGAATATTATGTTAAACCTTATTTTACAATATTGTATTCTATTTTAGTAAAAGATATATTTATATATCTTATATGAATTAAATTTAGATTTTTATTTATTTTACAATATGGTTCTATTTTCTATAATTGTTTTTCTATGTTCAAAAATACAATTTTAACTCTTACTTTCTCCTAATGCATACCAAAACTTCAAACATACCACCAAATCTCGATGCAATGTCTCAGACCTTTAAATTTTCTCTTAATATTTATATATTTGTTTCCAACGTGACTATTCGAATTCTTTCACCCCACTCACTCTATATAACTTGAAACGTCTATCTAACACGTTCGGATCTGCCCCTCGAAACTGTTCAACGTCTCACTGTTCGAATATAAAATTAATATCTGATACATTTCTCCAGTAATCTCATTCAAAGAATTAATCTTTTAAATCCTAGATCGACAATCGATTCATACCGGACTAATTCTGTCGATTATGATGTGTCGCATATTCTAAAACTGTCCCAATTTGTAAATAAAAATACAATCACGTTCAACAGGTCTTTTCACACGAGACAGTCTCTATTAAAAGGATGTGAGGCTGTGTGGCTCAAGGTTGTACGAAAATTCAATGAACTGTTTTATGAT
The DNA here is from genome assembly GCA_034766995.1 of Acanthacorydalis orientalis. Lineage (NCBI taxonomy): Eukaryota > Metazoa > Arthropoda > Insecta > Megaloptera > Corydalidae > Acanthacorydalis > Acanthacorydalis orientalis. The sequence continues at coordinate 2,881,592 of CM068313.1, read as the reverse complement.
ACGTACAGTTTGACTTTTAAATATTATATTATGTTTTATATAAATTATTTATACGGAGACCTCGAAAAATTGTTGTACAAATGTGAAAGCGGATTTCAGTGTGTGTGTGTGTGTGTATAAACAAAAATAGACATAACAAAATTTTAACATATTATATTTACACACATATATATATATATATATAAATATATATATATATATATATATATATATATATATATATATATATATATGACTCGTTATGTATGTAAATGTGTCTGAAACACAAGCAATGTCTAAAGAAGAAAAAAGACCGAACATAACGCAGTTTAATTCAGAATGAATGCTCTCTCTCTGTTATTTCTGTAAATTAATATTAATTATTTTTCTTTACGGCTTGTCTATAAAAAATCTCATTTATGAATTGTACAAGAAAAATAATTAATTACTCTTTGTATTACTTTGTTATTGAAAAAAATGTTCAATGTGAAAATTTCAGTGATTTCATTTCGATTCTTTTTGTTTTATAGATTTAGAATTATGATTTCGTGTTCATTTTCGTTTATTCAGTCGTTGTCGAAGGACAAGACGACAGCCTTGTGTCGATGGAGTAGTCGATGCATTTTCGGAACTTCTTTCACTGTTTTATAATTTTCTGCACGTTCTATCCGTTACAATACCTTCCTCAAAAGTTGAACAAATCATTCATGGAAGCATTTTTGTCAATACGAAAAGTTATTCATGTTTAATGTACTTGAACAATTATCGATTAGTCCAAATTAATTCTCTACCTTTTTTTTATAAAAAACGAATGTTTACAAAGAAAATCCTGAAATTTCCCCCATTTTTTGGTATAACTTTCCGTCATCTGTCTGGTAACTGATGGGTTCCTTACAGAAAAAAATAAATCGGCTTTGAGTCGATGAAAATTTCAAACCTCTTCCACTGTATCCAGGTTCCAGTCCATGTGTCACAGCAACTTCCCCTAAAGCTGAATAAATCATTCATACAGTTTTGGCACCATTTTTTTCAATACAAAAAGTATGCAATACCTTATATGCAGCTTTTCAGATGCCATCATGTTCACTACTCTTTTGTGAGGTTATCCCAACAACTAGGCCAATATTGATAGTGATTTTAAATTTTAAAGTCGACACTCGAAAATCTAGAAATGACAAGAAAGTATTATAATTTAAAATTGAGTTATGATTGATTAAATTTAAAGGCACGGAACTATTTCTGACATCAAATAAATCTATCATAAGATATTAAAACAATAAAAATACTGAATATTAGATAAGCATATTAGTCTCTTAGTTTCTTGTTATTCTGGGTATTTGAATGATATGAAATTTTTATATATTATTTATTAAGTGTAAAAATTAATTCTGTGCCTTTAAATTGAATCAATCATGACACTGTTTTGAATTAAAATATTTTCTAGTCGTTTTAGGACTTTGAAGTTTCAATCATAACATTTTGAAAACACTATATATCTTGACCAAACAGTTGGCATAACCTCACAAAAATAGTAGTGAATACGATGGTGTCAGAAAAGTATTGTATTGGATATTGCATCTTTTTGCATTTCAATTGAAAAAAAAATACTATAAAAGCAGTAGGAATGAATTATTCTGCTTTGGATGGAAGCTTTTGTGGTCCAAAAAAAGTTTAAAAGACTTCTAAGTGTTTTTTTTTTTTTTGATTCTTTCGGTCGAGAAAACGTCCTGGTAAATCAAAAAAAATGAAGACAGAGTTTGAGCAGCGCTTAAAGTGAATACTCCACGCTCAAAAATGAAAATAATTAATTTCTGACTGAAAAATATTTCCAATTTGGCAAAATCAGTTCTCTGCTAGTAAAGTTTGTTCTACACCCCAAAATAATATTTTAATTGTTAATTCATGTTATTTTATTACCAATCTTTGATTTTAAACACAAAAAAACGATTTTTAAAAATGTCGATTTTCAAGAAATTTTGCATACACTAGGTCGTCGTTTTTTTGGATTCAAAAATTGATTTTTTTAAAAATCATTAGAAATGAATATTTTTTATTATGATTCGATTATTTCAACCGAAAATAATTGTTTTCTTGCAAAAATTCATTTAGTTAATTGAAATTACTTTCTTTGTAACCGAAATTCGATTTTGAATTATTTTCGTTGTACTCTCAACATTTAAAAATTTGAAAAAAATATTTCGCATTTACTTAAGTACAAGATTTTGGTCTAAATTATATTATTGTGTTCCAATTGAATATTTTTGGGTAAAATAATAAAACGTTTCCATGGAAAAAAGCTCAAAAACGAAAATAATTAATTTCTGACTGAAAAATTTTTCCAATTTAGTAAAATCAGTTCTTTGCTAGTAAAGTTTGTTCTACATCCGAAAATAATATTTTAATTGTTAATTCATGTTATTTTATTACCAATCTTTGATTTCAAATTCAAAAAACCGATTTTTGAAAATGTTGATTTTTCACGAAATTTTGCATACACTAGGTCGTCGTTTTTTTAGATTCAAAAATTGAGATTTTAAAAAATCATTAGAAATGAATATTTTTTATTATTATTCGATTATTTCAACAGAAAATAATTGTTTTCTTGCAAAAATTCATTTAGTTAATTGAAAATACTTTCTTTGTAGCCGAAATTCGATTTTTAATTATTTTCGTTCTACTCTCAACATTTTAAAAAATTCAAAAAAAATATTTCGTACTTATTTAATTACGAGAATTTGATTTAAATTATATTATTGTGTTTCAATTTAATATTTTTGAGTGAAATAATAGAAAGTTACTATGAGAAACAGCTCAAAAATGAAAATAATTAATTTCTGAATGAAAAATCTCTCCAATTTAGCAAAATCAGTTCTCTGCTAATAAAGTTTGTTCTACGTCTCAAAATAATATTTTAATTATTAATTCATGTTATTTTCTTACCAATATTTGATTTTACACTCAAAAAAACGATTTTTAAAAATGTCGATTTTTCATGAAATTTTGCATACACTAGGTCGTCGTTTTTTTGGATTCAAAAATTGATTTTTTTAAAAATGATTAGAAATGAATATTTCCTATTAGGATTCGATTATTTCAACCGGAAATAATTGTTTTCTTACAAAAATCAATTTAGTTATTTGAAAATACATTCTTTGTGGCCGAAATTCGATTTTTAATTATTTTCAATCTTTTCTCAACATTTTAAAAAATCGAAAAAAAATATTTCGCAATTATTTAAGTACAAGATTTTGATCTAAATTATATTATTGTGTTCTAGTTTAATAATTTTGGGTGAAACAATAGAATGTTACTATGAAAAACAGCTCAAAAATGAAAATAATTAATATCTGAATGAAAAATATTTCCAATTTAGCAAAATCAGTTCTCTGCTAGTAAAGTTTGTTCTACATCTCAAAATAATATTTTATATTCAGAAGGGAAAAACAGGTACTGATTAATAATATTCAGCACTTTTGGAGACGGAAACGTACCAGAATGGTCAAGAAAAAAGTGTTTTTTCACCATAAAAATCCATCGGTTAATTCGAACATTATAAGGATCGGCCGAATTGAAGTATGAAATCCTTCTGTATTTATCGTTTTCGCCTGATTTGACTTGCTAGGACTTCCATTTGTTGAAAATCTCAAAAATTTCCAGACTGGAAAGCGATTTGCATCGATTAATACCACAAACGACTATTTTGAGCACCTAGAAGGGAAGGACTTTGTGGTAAATCCGTTGAACTTCGTGTGGAGATCATGTTGAAAAATAAAACACAGTATGAAACTCCTCGAACTGTTGTCTCTCATATCGAACCGAGTTACTCTTCAAACCGTGCTCGTATGAACAAAAATATTCACATCATGTTTCCCTTAAAAACCCCAATCATACGACCACCATTTAAATGAAAACCGACTAAAAAAATGACGCACATAAATTATTTCAATGACAGATATTTTCAAGAACACATTTTCAGTTAACATCACCAGTACTAGAACCTACGTATAAAGACCACACACTGTTCTTTTTTCCACTACTCGTACAATAGTTGTTTCGATGCGCTTGTCAAGTACAATACAGCTTGTTCTTCTTTTCGAATCGATCTCTTGCGCGTCCATCAATTTGTACCTGACCTTGGCCGTGATACCTGCGATTTCCGGCCATTTAATACACTCGTCGCGTTTGAATTATGAGTACCGATTAACTTACATAACGACCTTTGGTATTCAACTTATACCTTATTGAAATCAATGTACACTTGTACGATTCCAGTGCGGGAAAGAACGTGTAATTGTTTTTTTTTTTTTGATGCGTTGTTTGTTCACGTCATTCTGTATATTTATAATCATTATTAGTAATTAATTAAGTGATGCACACATATGTATGTGTTTATATGGTCGCACATGTAATTATCATCTTGTTTTTTATATAAAATTTGTTAAGTTTATGATCGTTTGTATAAACGACATCCGCTAATGAATGTTGAAGTTTTACTTCACACTCGATTAGTTTATAATGAAGTATGAGTGAATTATGCGCAGTTGTAGAGAGAGAAATAATAGACTGTTGAAAGAGAAAACAGTTTTTCAGAAAAAGTCTTATAAAGATGCAAAGTTTGACAATTTAATTCAAAAAATTTACTTTTAGACTTTTTCTCAGCATCGTTTATTGATTGGTAGCTTATTTATCAGCTTTTCTTCTAGTAGAGCTAATTAACTAACAACTTATCAATCAGTTTGTTTCCTAGCAGTGCTCATTGACTGATATCTTATTGATTTTCGATTTTTCTATCAGCTGTTTCTGATCAAATTCTTCATAGTTAACATTTTATTGTTAGTACCAACCAAGGAGGCTATAAGGAGAACAACAAACTCTGTCGATTGCCTGTTGTAATCAATTTATGAAACCCAATTATCGGATGGCGACGCTAGTGCTGATGAAAAGACTTATGGGCGAAGACGGATGCGCACAATTCTCGGTACCACAATATCTGCTAAGTAGAGCTGATTGTGTGAAAACCGACGATTAGTCTCGAATTATTAATTGTTTTTTTTTTACGGCGAAGTGTGCGAAAAATTGAATTGTAAATAAAAATTATTTAATAAAATCTAAAACGGAACTTGCTCAACTCCTTGCATGCGTTAAATTAAAAAATGTCTGTAATAAATATGTATTTCCTTAAAATAATAAGTCGTTTATTCAACATAATATTTTGTAAATTTAATTACAGCTCAATTTAAGGTGAAATTAGTCAAAATTGCATTTGAACAAGAAAATAGTAATATATTTCGTTCAAATCTGGAGAAAAGTACAATTTTTTAGCCGAGTCGAACAGCAGAAATACGAATTCAATCATCGATTTCATCAACTCCAATTATTTTGGAGTTGATGAAACATATTACTTTTCCTTCTTCTCTCACACACCCTTCGATGCAACAAGCTTGGTCATTTTTTTGCACACAGTAAATCGTGTACTCACAAAATGAACGTAAACAGGACAATGAGGATTTTCAGGTTATAATAACTCTGTCACTTGTTTTTCTATGCGCAGTGCGTTCCGCGCAGGAGTCACCCGGCTGAAATCCGAACATCACTTTTCGCTGCCCCCAAACACTGAAGTTCGTTCTCCTTCTTATAACCTCCTTGGTATCGACTGAGTTTTACTTTTTAATTCGCACATCAATTAACACAGTGATCTCCAAACTCTGTCGACTCACGGAATTCTTAAGATTATAATTTTTTTGCGGAACTCTAACCATCCTCAGAAAACTCAAGATACCTACTCCACATATTTTGAAAATCAGCTAACTTACATGACCACATTTTATTATTTGTATCTGATTGGGCCGAGACATAATGTGTGTACTCATAAACACAGTTTTACTACATAATATTAGGTAATAATAAGTATTTATAGAAATAGAAGACATTATTATAAATTAACTGCTTTGAATTTTTAGAATTTCGGTTTTTTTTCGAAAATTCTCTCAAATTTTGAATCGATGGAGGTTCCGTGGAACACAGTTTGAAGAATACTGCACGATTACTTTTTTTCTAAAATAACACTCTTCGAAAATACAATTTCTTGGATCTATAGTATGGGAATTAATTTGTAAAATGACTAGTTTTAAATAGACGGCGAATTGAATTCAAGTTCTTTGAAAAATGATTCATAGAATTTCATTCAAAACATGATTTCTGCGAGCGCACGTGCGGTTCTTAGAAATGCCGACTATAAAGTACAATAGACACGAGTTGATGGAGGATTATGAACCCACTTGCGGCAAATTTATATTTACCCAATACTTGGAATTGTAAGTGTGGCCCGTTTCTCTGTACACGAGTGTATATTACAAATTCAGTCCTCTTACTTCTCTCTGATAATATTTCCAATCAGAATAACTGAGCACATGACAATCTCATGACTGACTCGAGAAGAAACTCTCAACTGATTTCTTTCTCGCGATTTGTTAAAAGAACTCGACCAGAATCGTTTCAATCCGAACTCCTGCCCTTGTATGAACGATTTAAAATAACGACGCACTCGAAACAATCAATCAATCAGTCCACTGTACGATTTTCCGACCGTTGACGCGAATCGAAATGAAACGAGACAAATATTATTCAGTAAGTTCGTCGTTCGGCTTCACCTCCGGCCGAAACTTTCATTGATTGGACGCGACAGAGACGGGAACACGGACCGTTCTGCCGCCAACTTCTACCGGTCTGAAAATATTACACGTCGTCACTTATTACCCAATTACTTATAGCTTCCGAATCGAAAGAGCGTATTGACTGAAGGGTCGAACCGAAACTTCAGACTCTTGTGCACAGTTAATGTTTTTTTTTTCTTTTACATTTCTCGTACGTCTTCACGTCGACGCCGCGTCTCACTTCTGCGTACATCGTCGACGAGACTGCAGCAATGTACTGCTGCGGGCAGTCCGGCCGTTTCTTTTTTTCCTATTACAGAAATGTACCGAAACTAAACCGCCGCCGGCTGCCCGGTCTTAGTCGATCCCTCAAGTGCACTTCAAGTGCACTGCCACTTAAATGGCACGTCTTAGTTTATTTTTCAATGTTTGTTACAGACGTACGAGCGAGACACGATATCATTTCTATTATACGAGTCAGTGAGCCTTATGTATGTGTGTGTGTGCGCCTGTACAGGGTGTTTCTTGTTTCATAATAGATTAGGGCTGTCGAGAACAAGCAGACACCCTGACAGGACGTTGAGAGATGTGTCAGAATTTTGACAATGTGTTATTTTTTTATATACAGTCTAATTCGTATGAACGTTTACAGATCTACAGGATGTTCGCATAAGATCTCTCTCTTTTCAACCCATAAAACAGAAAAAGTATTCTCATAGAAATTGTTTAACACGTTGAATAGCGCGGGGGTCGTCCATGACCGACTATGCCAGGATTAGTAAAAACATATAATTCAAGTAAATGGAAACACTTGTAAAATTTTCAATATCATTATCGTTATTAGAATGATGTAAAGAAATTAATGCAACATGATACATAGAAGCATTATCAAAAAAATTCATTCCAGCGACGTGGGAGTCACCGATGAACCCCACTAAAATAAATTCATGAAACATGATAATTCAGTTAATTTTAAATGCTGTTTTAGCACAGTGTGCATTGCACAATAAAAAATTCGTTACGGTGCCTTAGGCAACGGCGATTGGCAAAAATATGTCGACTCTAATGGTGTTTATTTTCATTAATAAAGTCAATTATTAGCTAAGAAAAAAGTAATTATGAATCGCAATTATTTTTCTATGAACCTTACATATACATATATATATATATATATATATATATATATATATATATATATATATGTAATTACATATTTACATGTGTATATATACATATAAGGTTCACAGGAAAATAATTTCGGTTTAATATTACATTTTTCTCAGCTAATAATTGACTTTATTAAACAAAATAAACTCCATTAGAATCGATACATTTTGCCAATCAATCAATCAATATATATATATATATATATATATATATATATATGATTGGCAAAAATGTGTCGATTCTAATGGTGATTGTTTTGATTAATAAAGTTAAATATTAGCTGAGAAAAATCTATAAGCATTTGAAGGTCATAAGCCGCAATTATTTTTCTGTGAACCTTATATATATATATATATATATATATATATATATATATATATATATATATATGTATATATATATAACGTTTATAAAAAAACAATTGCGGTTTATGATTACATTTTTCTCAGCTAATAATTAACTTTATTAATCAAAATAAACACAATTAGAATCGACAAATTTTTGCCAATCTATATATATATATATAGATTGGAAAAAATGTGTCGATTGTCATAATGTATATTTTGATTAATAAAGTTAATTATTAACTGCGAAAAATGGAATCATAAACTGCAATTATTTTTTTATAAACCTTATATATATATATATAAGGTTCGTAGAAAAATAATTGCGGTTTATGACCTTCAAATGCATATAGATTTTTCTCAGCTAATATTTAACTTTATTAATCAAAACAAGCGCCATTAGAATCGACACATGTTTGCCAATCATATATATATATATATATGCTTATTCTACAGGTTTTCTCATTATCAGTACAAACGAAATCCTTTATTTTTCCCAGTCAGCTCAATTCAGAGTCTGGTAACGTGTCGATCGATCTCTTCAGATTAACAATTGCTGCTAGAGCAATAAACTGTTAGAAAAATCTCAACTCATCAATATCGAAGTATTCAAACATAAAAAGGCAAAAGATGGATGAAACAACCAACTTTGCATATGTATGAACTTCATCTTTGTACAACCATCCATATACATATATATATATATATATATATATATATATATATATATATATATATATATATATATATATATATATAAATCGTGTGAATGAGAATATGAGTATATGAATAGGTGTGTGTGTGTGTGTGTGAATGTCTGGCGGAATTGTCTTGATCGACGTGCCAAGAGTGGAAACCCACATGTGCACATAAATGTAGTCTGCCAGTTCCCCGGGGAGTCGGTTGCGCAGTTTATGCAAAACATATGCGACTGGAAGCTGTGGGATTTCAGTTTACCACGCGCGCATGGTTTATGTATATTCTTCTAGTCGTCCGTAGGGCGTACCCTCCGGCCCGCCGAGCGTCGCCCGCTCATCAACGCTATATGCATACGACATCGACGTACAGGAAAATACACCTGAGACCTTATATCAAAAACATTTTAAAATATTAGAAAACGTTCACGTGCGACGCTTCATCTTGTACGGTTCACATTTTCGAATCGACGAGTCGACGACGGCGACGTTGCTCTACCAGCTACATACGAATCCTCGGATGATTGCTATTCAGTGAAAAAGAAAACAACGAACACACGAGTCGTTTTGTCTCTATGAAAATTTGCTCGACGATTCACAGCCGGGATTCGTGCAGAGAATGATTAAAATCTCTCTACAAGCTTCTGGTCTATTCTTTTTATAAGACATTTAACCTGATTAATTTTCTAAACTTTTAATAAACTTATATAAACGGTTTTTCATAAGGGACGATTTTTTAACAGAAGTCCAACTAGTAGTTGCATTTTTCTGACATCTGTTAAGTTATGTCATTGTTCTTTTCAGTTATGGTTTTGTATACAAGAAAACAACTGTTTAGAATAATACAATTGTATTATGAAAATGGTCGTTCTACAAAAAATACATTTCATTAATTACGCCATACTTATTCTCGACTTACTCGTCCATTTGAATCAACAATTCTACGATTAGTGAGTAAATTTGAAGAGACTGGATCGGTTAAAGGTAAAGAAACGCCAACACATGTTCGTAGTGCTTGTTTCAAAGAAAACATTGACTTTGTTCGTGAAAGTGTACCGGAAGAGCCACCAATGGTGGTATCCTAGAGCTTTGACAATGGAGAAGGTCGCAGGCGTCTTTCTTCAGTTCATCACGATTAACCGAAGACGTTAATTGTATCAGAACCATGCACAACAATTAGGGTGCTTACACGTTAGTCATCTAACAGTTCTTGACCACTTCAAACAGTTAGGAAAATCAAAAAAGAGAAAAATGTACATGAATTTGAACGTCACAAGCCGCAATTATTTTTCTACCAACTTAATATTGTTAATAGACAATCCATTTTTAAGATTTGTGTTACTGATCCAATAGTTCCGGACCATACAAGAAAAATCAAAAAAGGGAAAAACATGATTTTGAAAATCATAAACCGCAAAAATTTTTCTACCAACTTTATATTATTAAGAGATAATTCATGTTTAAGATTTGTGTTACTGATCCAACAGTTTTGGACCACGTCAAACAGCTACGAAAATCAAAAAATAGACAAATGTATATGAATTTGAAGGTTATAAACCGCAATAATTTTTCTACCAACCTAGTACTATCAATAGACAATCCATGTTTAAGATTTGTGTTACTGATCCAACAGTTCTGGACTACACAAGGACAATCAAAAAAGTGAAAAACGTATATGAATTTGAAGGTTATAAACCGCAATAATCTTTTTACCAACCTAATATTATTAAAAGAAAATCCATTTTTAAGATTTGTGTTACTGATCCAACAGTTCTGCCCACTTTAAACAGCTACGAAAATCAAAAAAGAGAAAAACGTACATGAATTTCAAGGTCATAATCCGCAATTATTTTTCTACCAAACTTACATATTTAATTATAATTATTGATGAATTTTTCTTTCAAAGAAACCTTGCAATAATATTGACAAATTAGGGAATCTAAACAATCACAGATTTAGCAGTTCATTTAAGTTGTCTTTTTATTTCCTTTGCACTCATCCAATATTTACCCAGCTTGTAAAGCACCTCTCTTAAAAAGTACTGTGGTGATTTTTCAGTTAATTTTGTATATCTTTGTTCACTTATGCTATTTCTCTGATGATTAAATCATGTTATGAACGTTCTTGACTAAAAAAATTAAAAAAACAATGAATCCATTTATGAAACTGAATTTAGTCACAGTTTCATAACTGTGTTATAAAAAAAAGTCATCACATTTATATTTTCATTCTCTGCAGGATATTTCTAGGAACTGGTAGATAAAACAGTTAAAAATTAATTAAGATAAGTTCTATTGTTTCCGATGACTCATTCCGAATTAAATCATCAGACAACTCTTGTCATAAATGAAATTGAATTGAATTAAAAAGCGCGTTCAATTTTATAAATGAGTTTTGACCGAAAATAGAGCTAGATAAAGATAAACGTGATGGTTGTGGGTGGCGCGGATGCAGTATTCGATATACTTTCCAAATTCCGGACCTGTAAAGGTGTGGTCGTGCATGTTTGACTACTGCAGTGTACTGTACAGAGATATTATTACAGTTGTGGCCCATGAAGCTGTTGTACGTTCGATGAAAATTGCACAATTGTAATTGTTGGATGTATGTTCTGTTTCGTAATAATTTTTCAGTCGAGACGGTGCACGTGTTTTCTGTTAAAATAGTTTTTTTTCGGGTAACGAGAAATGTATGTTTTGTGTAAACATTTCAATGGATTAACCAACGATTGTAATTTCAAACTAAAACCGCAACTGGGTACAGAGAGAACGTGTACGAAATGTCTGTTTTACTTTTATCAACATATGATTAATTGTTTTGATAAAATATGGTTGTGAACTGAACGTGCAGTTGTAACTCAAGAATATTTTTATACATAAATTAATACAAAGTTCCTCAAAAGTACCGAAAGCGTCCCAAAATTGTTCACTGATCATGTTCGATTATTATTTATTCGAGTTTCAATCACAATGTCTTCATTCTGATAGCCTGTTTATTTGAAAAACTCAATTCTTTTATTATCTAATAAAAAATCTACAAAGGGCAGCTGCGAAAAATATGTAGAATTTGTAAAAGTGGCAAGTGGTTAATTGTAGATAGTTGAGTAATAAATATTCATTTCTTAGCAGCCAGTTGGTTTTACAAATGGATTTTTTACTTCCTTTGAATAGAAATCTTCAGTTATTGATTATCGATCATTTTCTATGTTGCTTATTAGCATTTTGATGATAACCTCAAAAAACCTGTTCAACTGTTTCAACATTTTTGCTTACTTTATTCACCAAAATACCTTTTTAGAACTATACAAATTTCTATGGCTTCGGCAGCATTTTTTTCAACTGGAATTTGAAAAGTATGAATACCTAATAATCAGTTTTTTGGACAAATCGTGTTCTTTACAATTTTGTGAGGTTATGTCAACTGCTTAGATGGAGTATTTAGTGTTTTTAAATGCTAAGGTCGGCAATTCAAAATCCTGAGACGACGAGAAAATATTTTAATTTAAAACAGAGTTACGATTGTTTTAATTAAAATTGATAAAAAATAAATATTAAAATTGATTCAATTTAAATGCATCGACTTAATTTTTATACCTAATAACTAGAAAAACTTTCATGACGAAACCCAATCCGGTTCCAAGACGATGATAGCTAGGACAATCAAAAATAACATACTGAACTATCAAATTTTTACCTCAAATCAGACACTTTTAAATTAAATTATCGTTTTTAGATATAAATTCTTTTAGAATTATTATAACTATGTTCTTATTAAATGAATTCTGTTTTATATTAATGTTTTATTTTCTGGTTATGGTTCTCGGTAGAATGTTTATTTGAAGAAATTAACTTCATACATTACTACGGTGTTTCTCCCACTGTTCATTGTGTTCTCCATTGTCCCGGAGGTGGGGGGACTTCGCATGTCGCTTGATAATATTTACACACCCCTTAGCAAATGGCAAAAATCAACAAATAACACATTGAAGATATTAGTTGGAAGTTTTACTCCAGAAAGCTGCTAGGAAATCCTTTGATCGGGCAGCTGGGTAAAACTAGGAATATTCTTCTAAACAAGAGGATAGGATCCAATAGGCGACCATACAAAATTGTGCATTCGTACTATTTCACTTCACCGCTAGTAATTTTGCCAATAAAATCGCACCGCCACCCCAACCCATAGCTCAAATTCACTGAAGAATATCAAGAAATATACCTCACACCAGAGTAGGTGGAAGGACTTTGCATTGTCAAAGATTAATAAATGTTTTTTTTTTTGAAACTTTTCCCAGATTTTTCGCGAAAAAGCGACGATAATTAAATTTATTAAAAAGTATTAGACCATCAAAAGATGTTAGCTATTATAGGAGTAACATGCCATTTGGGATATCCAACAAACATACATATTAAGACCAGAACATCCTAAAATTCGCGCAAAAATAAATTCATAACAAATAATAATCATATTCACAAATCATATGTTTTTATTGAAAAAAACTTACATGACAAATAACATCAGCTTGAAGATAAAAATCAATTCAATTAATTAGCATGAAGATCATAAGACCATGCGATTCATAATAACCAATCAGAGCACAGGCAACGCAACTGATATCAACCAATAAGAACATAGATCACATGACTGATATCAACTAATCAGAGTACGAATAAAATCACATAATTTTTATTTGTAGCAAGATTTATAAATTTATTCCTTCAAACATATTTGTATAAGTACTGTTCGAATTTTTTTCAGACAGAATTTGTATAAAAACATGAATTTTGTACACGATTTCGTTTTGAATAGATTGAAATTAAATACAGAAAATGCTTCTTTAATTATTTAACAGGGAAGAATGATTAGTTTATACGATTTGTTATGTGAGGATAATATAGGCTGCAGGTTAGAATGTATAAACACAAATGTTCGTTTATTTTATCGGTAGTGAATGTACCACTACGGTTTCTGTTCCTTGACTGCCTTTTGCGATTTAAACTACATTATTTATATCATTTTGGAAATGATACATGCACACTATATGTACACACTACATTATTTATATTGTTTTGTATGATGACGTTGTTTTTGATGGGAACAATAAATATTAGTTTTCGGTGGTGGCTACTGTGGCTAGACATAATCTATATTTACAGTTCAGTCATTATTCATAAAGTAAATGCACATGATCACAACAAATCTGAACATTCGATTAGATATAGTTCATATCTGCGAGTTTAATTCTTAAATGATTAACATTAAATAAAATAAATGATTACAAACAAGCTTAAAGTACATTAATTATAGGATGGATACATGAAGGATTGTTCAAATTCTCTCATTACATAGCCAAACGATTCAAAATTAATTTACATTTCAAGTACACGTATTATTCAATAAAAAAAATATTTAAAAACAGATCCCCGTTTCTAATTACCGCAATCCGTCACTGAATATCATTACATCAGGAAAACATCAACGCGTTTCTCACACAGATACAATCACGAACCCACGTCCATTCAATTCGAAATCCATGTAAGTGATTCCAATTATATTCGTCGAGTTTTTCTCAACGAATTAATTATGGAAAAATCATGCGGCCGCGCGCTCACAGATCCGCACGCGGGCACATAAATCTGTTCGAAAATCAATTCAGTGTTTAGAAAGTCGTCTTATTATCATCATCGTCGTTCTGTTATATTTATCAATTATTATTCAAAAACGAGAAAGTTTCATCGCTCGTGAGGATTTCTGTCGTATGTGGAATTAGAGAGACCCGCGTGACCCCCATGAACGTCAGGTCTCCGTATGATTTACGGTTATTGTGTGCGCGGTCGTTAATAACTATATTTTTTTATCGGTTTCTCGGTTTTCACTTATATAATGGATAAAAATAACGAATAAATATTCTAATCGCTATCGAGTTTTGGACGGAGGAGCGAACCGGCTTTCGATAAAGAACGCGGCTCGTTTATGTGGAAATTAAGTTTCAAAATATGTTCCTCTTCAGTACTGAAATTATTATAATCATTCAGTTGTGAAACTGTACGCGTACTTGTTCAAATAAATTTCTCTGTATCGATTTTTTTTCACCCGACAAAAAGGTTCATTGTTGACAAACTTCTTACTGAATATCACTATCTGTCCGTGATTGTAAAATCAGTGAGATCTTTTATTAAGAATTTGTCAATTTTCACGAAACATGATATCTGAATATATTTTTTAAAAGAAATGTTTAATACAATGAATCGAAGATTTCCTTATTATAAATCAATTGTAATACAAACTTTCATACTGAATATCACTGGGTCGATTTTGTAAAAGTTCGTATATAATTATTAAATATTTATGATTTCTCTTAATGTTTTCTCAATCAAATATTGATTCCTTTCTCAAATTACTGATTGTGTTCTCGACATATTTTTTGACTAAGAGATCTAAACAACGCAGCTAACTACACAGAACTCAATAACATTAACATTTTTTTCAAATAACAACTTACCGGCTATCCTATTGAACTGAAGATAACGAATTAACACCAGAAATTCCATCAATCAATAGAGTATGAAGTTGTGAAGAAATTATTTTCATCTTGTCATCAACTGTATGAATTCTATAAAAAGAAGAAAAAAACAAATGTACAACTAGTAGATTATTAATTAATCATGATACAGATTTTTTAAACCTTTTGAAAATGACAGCAAAAAAAAATCAAAAAAATGATTTGTTAAAGATATTTAACTCAAATATGTTGTGTTCTTTTGAGATAAACAAAATGGTTTGTATGTGAATGAAATATTATTCTCAGAAACAGCTTTTTATTGGGTGTTCAAATTAATTCGGTGCCTTAAAATCTTAAGTAACCGTCAATAAAGATTTACTGAACATTTCTCACAGAAACATTTATTATAGTTTGTGAAACGAAAACACAGTTCACTTGTGAAAGTCTTTCATAAAAGAAATGAAAATAAATAATTATTGATTTCAGCATTGTTTATATCTTCCGACAACATCTTTATTACTTAAACGAAAATTTCAGAATGTCGGTTTTACTGTTTTATTTAAGAAGATTAAATATGAAAATCATATAAATGGGATAAGTAATGAGATAATAAAGCATTAAACACTTTTAAAAGAAAAAAATTGTGATAAAATCTTCAGCAAAGTGGAATAAATCAATCGATCAATTGATAAATCGAATCCTTTTTACGAACAGAAACATTTTTAGACTGTTATTCATTTTAAGAAAAATAATAACATCTGTATTTAAAAGATAAGAAGAATATAGTTGGTTTTAAAGAATGACTTTCTATTGGTATCTCATTTATTCAATCAAATATAAGATTCAACTTAGAATTTATATCACTTTAAATAAGATTCTCTTCTAACAAAAACAACTACAGTTATTTTGTTCTATGGATGATTTTTCTGTTCATCACACAACTCACAAAACAACTTTTTGACATTCAAGAAAAAATTATTGATCACTTTTTATTGTCACTTATCTGTACTGCGTACAGACTCACATCATCTTCATAAATTCAAATCCTTTTAACAACCGTATTCTACTAAATAATAACATATGTAAATCCTCAAAGTTACCAATACTCAAACTAAGATCTCCCGGCCAGTAATTCGACAAACAATCTTCGAACAACCAGCCATTTCTCATCAGAAATAAATAAAAAACAAACAGATGTGTAACTCAGACTTTAAACACTGACAAAATTATACAATTTGATATAATAAAAATTAATAACGTTTTTTTTTTGTACACGAAACACTTTCTAATAAAAATTTCCGAGCTGCAAGGTGATCTTCCACTTTCAATTAACTCGGAAATGACATCAATGCGCGATTTAAAGACATCCAGATGTTCTCTAACTTCACTTCCAGCATACAATAAATAACAATTTATGATTTACATTTGTCACACGGTATTCGTTCAGCTCTGATACTGAAAAACATTCCATACGCCTCTGTCAAGATCTCGTTGCATGCCGATCTATTACATTTTTGACATGGAGGAGGTGTTCGAAAGTAATAACATTGTATTGATGGATATTAGTCTTCTTTATATGGATATATATATATATATATATATATATATATATATATATATATATATATAGGCACATGTGTGTGTTTAGTTGTCATTTACTTCCTGGTCGTTGATTTAAGATCAACGTCTCCAACTTATGCATCTTACATGCGAACAAGATTTCTCTATTCGAATCCAACCGGATTAACGCCAACGCATTCTTTCCGTCCGTGCAACAGCAGCAACAGTTCGATCTCGACGACCATAAATCTTCATTGGAACGCTGTCTCGTTTCGTCACAAGCCACTGTCAAATCGTTCGGTGCAACGAAACGGTGTCCCGTTATCTAAACACCTCGTTTATGTCAACCGAACGGTCAAATTCTGTAGACAATTGTGCAGTGCACGATTTTTTCAATCGTCTCGAGCAATGGTTGAAAATGAAAGTCGAGATGATTGTCAATAATTCGGAATGATCTAACGACTTCGGGAGGGATTTTTAAGTCTGAATTTTATTCGTTTCGATGCGTTTTCGTAACGAGAGGTGAATAGAAAATGTTACAATATAATTATTGAGTTTAATATTGGCGCCACATACATCTTACAGGCTGAGTATGGCATAGAGCATCAGATCGGTAATTACTTACCAACTTAAGCGCTTCTGTTCGGGTTAAATCAAAATAAAACAAAATCAAAATAAAACAAAATCAAAATAAAATAGAATCAAAATAAAATAGAATCAAAATAAAATAGAATCAAAATAAAATGAAATCAAAATAAAATGAAATCAAAATAAAATTAAATCAAAATAAAATGAAATCAAAATAAAATCAAAATCAATCTCTTCGGGTAACCATGCTAAGTATTATTACATCCACGTCGGTCAAGTGTTGATGGTGTGTTGTGACTGTTCCAATCTATATATATCTCTTCAATCCTCAACTAATCATTCTTTCTGTTAATATTAAACTTATTGTGACCAATTAAATAAACCATACTAATCCTGTGTTTTAGTAACGCTTACATTATTTATGTCCATTAACCTCTAACAATAATTATGATGAGGATAGATTTATTTTCACAGTATAATTATTTTTCTCTAACTCACAAACAGTGCAATCATCTTCAGAGCAATCAGGTAAAGAAAAATCTATCATCTGTCAAAAAGTCTGAGTTTTATGTATCTCAGCCGTTCGACGATGATGGTATCGTCACCAAAATCTGCTTGAAACGAACCAAAAATGATCAAAAATCATTTATAGATTTTTTTACAACAAAGTTCGATAGCAAAATATATAATTTTGTCAGTGTTTACTGTTCAAATTTTATATTATTTTTTAATGACTAATATCAGGTCATTAGAAAGATAATTCCGGTTCGTGACATTCAAATTCATAGACATTTTCCTTCATTAGCTGTTTCAAATAGTCCTGAACTGTTGAATGACTAATGCTTAACGTTTCTGCAAGTTCTTTAAAGTTCTGTAAGAGTTGTGTGTGATTTTGATTCAAATAACGCATTCATTTGGTCGTTATAAACTGAAAAAGTACGTCCTCAAATTTCTTCATCTTTAGGTCTCTCGTTCTCAGCATGAAATTGTTGGAACCACCATTGACCGTTCCTTAAAAACACATCCACCAAAATCGTCGTTTAGTTTATGAGCAGTTTCTTCTGATTTAGCACCAGTTTTCAATTCCTCTTATTTGTTTCTTTTTCATATTTGATTCAATAACACAATTTGAATCATAATTAACAATAAAAAAATCGATGGTTAACAAAATGTAAACTGAAAAATGCACTTTAAGATAATATTAACATGAACACTACGAAACGACACTTTCATTGAATAAAATTGAGATTAGAATTCAGAAAAAAAAAGCCGTAATTATTTTCCTATCAACCGAATATTTATCAATCATTTATAGTGTTTGGAGTTCTGAAGACGATACCATTGTCCTCAAAGACGAAAAAAAAATCGAAATTATTCAAATCCATGTACACAGTCATGAAATAAACTATAAGAATACTTTTTTAATGAAACGAATATCATTAACGTTATGAGTATATCTGAGTAAAAAACCAATTATTTATGAAGAAAACATAATTCCAGCATGACATTTTAATTACATATACATACTTTCAAATTTCTATTTCCATCAATACACTTTAAAATGAAATTAATTCAATATTCCAATTCGAAGCAAAATCAATAATAGAACCAAAGTCGATGATACCAAAACACAGACCGAAAAATGCATTTTAAAATGATTTTAACATGAACAAGATGAAATCACATTTACATTGAAAAGAATTAAGTTCCTAAAACCGCAAGTATTTTCCTACCAACCTAATAGAATACCATTTTCTTTTCAAGTACCAGTTACTTATTTCGGTTGAAATTTTCATTATATTATCTGTAAGTGCATAAGTTATCCGTCTCCATCCAAATCCGAATAAATAAAAATGAAAATCAAATTATTAAACGAATTACAAGAATTGCCTTTTATAAAACGGATATCATTTTTGATTTGCATTATTGTCTTCAGTATACTTGACTAAAAATCGCAATAGAAAGAAATTACAATTCCAGCATTAAATTATAATTAAGTACACACATTAAAATTTCTATTTCCAGCAACAAAATCGAATAATTAACTACCTTCGATAAATACTTTTACTTACAATCGAATAAATTATTTTATCAATTCTTTTATATAAAACCGAATCAGCCTTGAAACAATCTCTGATAAAATCAAATACTACACAAATATATACATGTACGTACGGACGAAATTCTACACATTTATATATATATATATATATATATATGTACGTATTGGGGATACGAATGTATCTACAAATATACGAAATAAAACTGTAAATGAAAATCGTTTATTTGTTCTCGCCTAAACGTTCAATAAAGTGAAGTGTTCATTCAAGACGAAGGTGTTTCCGAAACACAATAAATAGATTGACTCGGATCTTTTCCTCCGCACACAGAAGCGTCGACTCGAAAGGAAATATTCAAAATTATCTGACGGCCGCTTCTTCTTTCTATTCATTGAATACAGATACGTGCGAATATATATATATATATATATGTATGTATGTATATATATATATATATATATATATATATATATATGTATATATGTATATATGTATGTATCTTCGAATATATAGAGACATGTATAGGTGAGCTAGAATTCGTATCAAATTTCTTAGAATTTTTTTTAAGAGAAGTAGAAATTCATTTCTAAATTTATTTTTTATAAAAGTCGATACGACTAATCTTTGTCTGTCGCTCAAAGTAAGTAACAGTAAAGTCCTTCGGGTCAAAATAGGCCCATGTGTGGATCTATACAAAAAAGCAATAACCAATAAAATTCTGGTTTAATTAAAATTTAAAACGAAATGATATAAAAAAATTCAATAGAAAATATATAAATTGAATACACAAATATTTTACTTCATACATTGGAAACACAGAGATTTGGTATGAATTTTGCAGACAAATTTGTAATAAAATTTACATTTGATGTGTGCTTGTTTCCCGGCTTTTCCCAAGAACTACAGCGGCCTCTTTTTTGTCAGTTTGCTCACTTGTAGATTTCGTCGGTGAAGAGTGTTGTGTGTTAGATGCTGTAAGGCTAGCTATTAAATTTTGACGCTTTAGAGACGGTGGTGGATGAACTCTTCTAACCATATCCTCTTTTATCAAAGATCCATCTAGTGTTTCGATAAAGAACAGTCATCAATGATGCTTATTGATAATCAAATCTGCGAAAATAATAGTGAAAAGCTCAAATGCATTTTTGCTTTTCACATGTCACATGTGACATGTGATGAAAATTCACTTCAATTGTCACATGTGATGAAAAGTGGATTCTCTACAACAATCGGAAACATTCATCACAGTGGCTAGACCGAGGAGAAGCACCAAAACAGTTTCCTAAACAGAATCTGCATAAAAAAAATCATGGTCACTGTTTGATGATCGGCAAGTGGCATCATTCACTACAACTTCTTAAATCCTGATGAAACAACAACAGCAGGGAAATATTGTCATTAAATTAAAAAAAATGCATGAGAATTTGAATCGTTTACGGCAGTCATTAGTCAATCGAAGAGGTATGATTCTTCCTCATGACAACGCCCGATCGCACGTCCCACGAATGACTTTAAAAGAATTAAAAGAACTGGGTTATGGAACCTTACCACACCCACCTTATTCTCCGGACCTCTCTTTATCATATTATAATTTCTTTATACATTTGAGTAATGTGAGAATGTTTTCAAAGATCGAGCATCAGCTCAAAGCGCTTTCGATGAATGCCTTTATTTCAGGACTCCAGAGTTCTATCTTTTATGAATAAACAAACTTGTTTCCAGTTGGTAACATGTTTATTCAGACCAATTGTCTTTATTTCGATTAACAAATATATTTTTAACTGATATATATGTCTTTATACTCGATACATAAAAACTACAATTATTTTTACACCAACTTAATACATGTAATATGTTGCCATGGAGGTCTTCTTCTTTTATAATCAGCTGTAAGATTATTCACCTCGAACAGTTTCGACACGTGTGCGTTCTTTAGTTGGATTGTTAAGACATGTCGAGTTATACTCTATTTAAATTAACTATACTTTAAAATTATAATATTAAAATCACACTCTTTACAATTAATATAATTAGAGCACAACCCGAAATAAATTTAGTCTTCAACATTGACTTTAAGTGGAAACCGCTCGAAGAGAATAACCTAACCGCTTGTCATATAAGAAGTCCTCCATTACAACTAACTCAAAATGATTTTAAATCAATAATAAATTCTAAACAAGACATGGACGTACATTTTCCATTTTGAAAATATTGTCTCTGTCGCAGTCGATTATCCAGATTCGTTTCCAGATAATCTGTATATGATCCAAGTTGTTCCGGACTGTTCGGTATGCGTTTATAAACGTACTCACACCCCGATCACGTATCCGAACACCCAGTATTCTTCTTATCTCGACTCGATTCCAGTATCTTGTACATATAAATACATGCTACGTTGGAATCACTCCGCACGAAACTGATTTCCATAAAAAAAAAACAACAAACAACGTTTCAATCCAACGTGCGTACTCCGTTCACCGTGCAGTTCATTTAAGTATAAAATCATTACATGTCGATACGTTATAAGGGAGAGTTGAAGTTATTCCCACTCCCCACCGAATAATTCGAACGTTTAATGGCGACATTATCCACATAAGCTCCGGCGATGTTTCTATATAAACTATAACGCTCAAGAGGTGGGAAATAGATGGGCAGAGTGGGGAGAGGAAAAAAAGTGTGTGTGTGTGTGTATATATATATATATATATATATATAGCCAGGGAAGTTTTCGACGTCGGACGCCCTGTTCAATATTCTACGCACAGAACGAGATGATATCGAGTTAAATAAAAAAAACCTTCGTCGCATTGAAAATTCCGAACAGCTTCATAGCGGATTCTTTGAAATTTTCCAATCCATTGTTTTTTCATAGTCGGGGTATCGATATATGTATATATGGATGTATGTGCATGCTTGTGCCATACGTGAAGAGGTGAGCGATGCGGAGGTACGCGTACGAAGGGGAAACACGAGGAGAATAAGATGAGAAAGAGATTGCGGAGTCGAAGGAATGGAACACGAAGAATGAGACGACGCGGGAGATGTGACGAAGCCTTTGATATGTTCGGAAAGTCGATCGTTATACGCTTTTTTCCTCGACGCCTCTTTCACACGCAATAATAATAATATACATGCACACATTATATATATATATATATATATATATATATATATATATATATATAAGAATAAGTACATACAGATTGATCGAAAAATTCAGATATGCCAAAAAAGATATACAAAATGTTGAATTTTTCTGTATTGTTACTCTCTGAAGAAGCGTAACAGGACAATTACCCTCTGAACAAAACCCCCCGGACATTAACTCCCGGTGTAACAAAATTCCCGGATATTAACTGCTCGTATAAGAATAAAAAATTCTTTAAAAAATTTCCTTGAAACAACAAACACAGGATACAAAAATCTATTATAATATTTATATATTTTTAAATAATTTAGCATATTTTAAAATCATATTATTAACATGGTAATTCCAGTTTTTTTAAAATTATTAGAAAATCAAATGTATGGAAAAACCGTGCCTTTATTCAAAAGGGTCAGGATAGTTAACCTCCTTTATAATAATAAAAACGCTTTAAAGAATTTCCTTGAAACAACAGACACAGGATACAAAAATCTATTATAATATTTATATATTTAAAAATCATATTATTAACATGGTAATTCCAGTTTTTTAAAATTAATTATTATACCAGAAAATTAAAAGCTCATTAATTTACATCTATAAAATATGCACCGAATTAATGTGTACACCTAATAATGTGTTTACTAGAAGAATCTTATTAAAATCTATTTTTATATGTTGATAAAATATATCGAAAGTAAATCGTGTGATGCTGAGAGACTTAAACGCTTTTAAAGAAAATTGAACGCAATAGACCCGTTCAGTTATTCGAGAGAAACGTCCGGTCGATAAATCTGATCTCTCGTTATTCAACGGAGAGGATAATATGGACCGTACAATTCGTCTCGAGAACATCTGTGTCCAATAAAAAAGAAAACACCGACAGGAACGAACGAGTTATCAGCGTTGACAATCGTCGCCGTGTGTCGAGTACCAATTCCGCCCTCATAGTCCGTTAAGTCCGCCAATCGAGGCAGAACGTTCGATTGAAGCGACGGGGTCGAGCACTGTGCGACCACCGTCTCAGATACAGATCAGAAAACATTACACAATACCGTGCACATGTCTCGGCGAGACGAGTCCACGTGCAGATAACGGCCGACGACGGAACGTGCACGTGGAATCGCGATCCGTTCTTCCGTGAAGATAGAGGTCGTGCGAGCGTTCGCCGCGCCGACGACGACAACGGTCGATAAGTCCGGACGACGCGCGATTCCGGTCACGGCGGCCACTTTCTGTATCTGATCGTGTGCGACGGGGGCGGACGTCGCCGACGGCGTCGAAAGGTTCTCGGTGCCGGTGCCGGGCGACGGCGGCGCGCGTCGCGAGGTCGCCGGCGGCGTCGCGGGGGAATTGCCGTGTCATAATTTCCATTTTTCACGATTTCTCGCGACGAGGCAGTGTTCCGATTCCCGCGGGCATTGTTTCCGTCGGACGTGCTGTAAAAAGTACGCGGAGACGCCCGGCGTCGTGATGTTCGGAGGCCGCGCGACGCTTGTAACACGTCCGGCTGGTTGTAAAGTGTATGAGTGCTCTCTTTTACAGACGAGATAAAATAACAAGACGGGTTTCGTGTTCGGGAGAGATTTTTTTCCCATTTTATGTACACAGTGAGTCGGAAAAGCCGAAAGACACACGTGTACTTTAGTGAAAATAAACAATAGAATAGATTTAAGTGACAAATCTTATTTAAAATCATTTGTAGTGTAAACAAACATAAGTGTCGTATAAAAAAATTTTTTTTTAACTTTAATTACTATCTATTAATAAAATTCAGTCCTATTCTTGTCAAAAGATTTTAATTCGTGTACTGATTGGTTGATTGTCATCACGTGATCTGCTTTCTGATTGGTTGAAAATGATACCATCTGTGTTTATTATCACCATTGACATTCATTAACATTTTTCAAAGAGGCAAGAGAGCGTTAAGAAGTCGGCGAGATTTTCAACTTGAGTTAAGACATTAAAGTACCTATTATTGCAAATCGTTTTAAAAATTTCGATTAAAAATAAATATAACAAATTCTAATAACAATAAGAATAACAAGTGAACTGTATGTGAAGAATTAGAAATTTATCAACCGTGGTCCATTATTATACGGCTAGCACCTTGCTACTGACTACTATTTGTTGCCACTCTATTATCGCAAACATTTTACATTTTTCTGTCATCGTTTATCTTCTTATTTTTTCATTTCTGTCTTGATCTTTGTTTCATATTATATTCCTAGTCCTTGAGATCACTATTTTTTCTTTTTTTTACACTACCGGTTTATCTATTAATATCTTCAGGTAGATCCATCCGATGATATCTATTGATGAAACCGGTAGTGGAAGAAAAATAAAAAACAGTGACTTCAAGAAGAAGGGGTCTAGTCTGGTAAAAAATAAATACACTTCAACAACTGAATGTGAAGAATCAAGTTTATAAAAGTCATAAGACAATTAAGTACTAAGAACACAATAACAAAGATAAATTTTATTTAAATTAATTTCAATGTTAGTAGGATTTTCCTTTGATTCCAGGACATTATTTAATATTCATGGCGTTGATTTTACTAAGTCAATAGTAATTTTAACAGGAATAGTGGTTCATTCATTTGATGAAATATTTTTCAGTGTCTCTTTTGAAGTAATTGTACATTTTCTTACTTTTTTATCGCGAAAATTCCAAAGATATTCAATTAGGTTAAGATAGAGAAACTGGGATGATATTTCGTTTACTTTTGAGTAATTAAATAGTAAATAAAGACACACCATAAGTGATTTGTGCTTTGGGTTATTGTTCTGGTAATATTTAAAGACATAATTTCTCTACACTTTGGCTTAAATGTTTTTTTTTTAGAATATTTAAATACAAGTACTGTATCATTATCTCATCAATAAAAACCAAATCTCTAACACCAGCCATCGACATACATCTCCTGAATCAACTGTCTGGATTATTTATTGTTTCACTCGTTTTAAGTCACTCACATGTAGCTCTTAAAACACTTTTACGCATGCGCAGTCTCAACATTCATGTTTAATCGGCGGTAATTACAAAACGGATCTTACTTTAAATACGTGTCTCTTAATTGAGTGAACATTTTTAACCTAAGAATTTTTTTCTTAGGTTTAAGGCCTGAAAGAAGAATGAATTTGTGAAAATCAATTCTTCTAGTGTTAGAACTAATGGAATAATTTTAAACTACAATCTTAAATTCTATAGAATATGTATTTTATTACATATTTTTGTATAGAATTATAACATTGTGAAATGAATCCATGCACGTTTTTTTTAAATATGTATTCTCTTATTAATTTTCTGTTTATCTTTCCAGGTAAGTTCCAGTCGAATTTCAATACCGAGCGACAGAGCACAGACCGATCGAGAAAGGTAAACCGAACGAAAAATATTAAATTAAAAAGACATTAAAAATAAATGCGTACCGTATTCGATAAACTCCGCAAACGGATCAGTAGGAAAAAAAACCGTTTCATTTTAATTCGTACGACCGACGAACACTTTACCTCATTTATGTCTTACATAAAGCCCCCGTACCGCGGCCGCCCGACACCCCACAATAATAAAAAATCGATCCGGTCCATATTTGTACATGTATACACGGCTCGTTCGATGTAAATCCACCACTGATTGAACGAACGCACCGGGATCGGTCCAATCGTCGGTCCGTACAAGTACTCGATGCGTTACAGACATTTCAATTGCTGTACGAATTTAAAATTCTAATGTAAATGGCTTACATCCAACTTGAATGATTCATGTTTTGTGTCATTGACATGTGTGTTGTGCGTGTGTGTGTGTACAGATAGGCGAGACTTCGAATAACAGTAACGGAGTAAATGAAGATAAATATTTTTTTGAAATGTACGTACGATTTTTTTATCGTTACGGACGTTTGATAATATATATATATATATATATATATATATATATATATATATATATATATATGTGTGTGTGTATAGGAAACGGATCCACGTTCGTGTATTTATGGCCGTACGGATGCGATGATTTAATTAGAATATAAAACGATATATGTTTATTAATTTCGAATGAAATCTGTTTGGAAGGTTGTGAGTCGATTCGGGCTGTACGCGCTCACAGCTCTGAGATATTCGGGTCAGAGCTTTTTCAGCTGCGTCGTTTATGTAAATATATTTATCGTTTAAATAAGTACACTTACAGACAAATATAATCATATATATATATATGTATATATATATATATATATATATATATAATCATATATATATATATATATATATATATATATATATATATATATATATATATATATGTACACACGTGGGTGTTTGGATAAGTATGGTGAAAAAGCAAGTAAAACTTCGTTTTTTTTTTGAAAAGAAAAGAATTCTTTCTTGACATAGTCTCTACTTACAAGGATAGGGAACCAATATGGGGAACTCGAATCGCTCAAAGGTCGATGGATTGATAGCTAGTGACCCCTAGTTTATGTTCCTTTAACCCTTTGATGCACTTTTGCGGTTATCGGGACAAAAATGGGCTCAAAATTACAAGACAACTCATGAGTACTATGTAATTAGTCTCCGTGCAACTACATGAAGAGAGTCATTGGACAGTTGGCTAGGTAAGGCGATCGAAACGCTGGAGATCTTGGGTTTAATTCTTCTTTTCGAATTTTTTTTGTTTTTTGTAATATAAATGTTGTTATTATAAGAATTTCCTTTTTCAATACATTTTTTTTCTGCACCAATGTGGCCTAAAAATGTTTCGACGCTAATTTTTAACTACTTTTTATTTTTTATCATCTAAAAATAAATGTTTATTTTTATACTCGTAAGAAAAGATTGAAATAAGTTGACTGCAGCTACGCAAATTTGAAACAAGAACGCTGATCACAGTGGAAAAGATTTCGAAGCAAAGTCTTCGGGATCTTGCAGAACTTTTTTTTTTTTTTTTTTTGAAACATGCAGCATTATGTTATGTAGCGAGTCGAATCTTACATAGAAGAGACAGGAAGTTCTTCAAAATTTTGCTCGGAAATCTTTTCCACTTTGATCAGAATTCTTATTTAAAATTTGCGCAGCTGTAGTCAATTTATTTCAATGTTTTTTTACGAATATAAAAATATACATGTGTTTTTAAATGATAAAAAAATAAAAAGTATTAAAATTAGCGTCGAAACATTTTTAGATGACATTGTTGCAGAAAAAAAAACAAAAATGTATTTGTTATTTTTGTCTTGATCTCTGTCTTATCTTATATTTCTTATCCATGAAATCAGTTTTTTTTCTTTTTCTCCCACAATAATTTCGTCTATTAATATTTTTCGGTAGAAATATCTGAAGATATCGATCGGTGAAACCGGTAGTGGAAGTAAAAGAAAAGAAATAGTGACCTCCAAGACAATAAACAACTTCAATTCCAAGTACACAGATATGAAACAATTTACAATTCTTATCATGTTCTGTAAGTCATGGTAAAGCATCTGACAAGTTTATAGAATACTCGTTTTTCTTAATAAAAGATGAAATGTCCGCCAAGGCTGAATTCAATTTCAAAACACATTAATCAGTAACCTGAACTCAGTCACAGCAAACTGATTCAATCAGACTAAGACCTTTTGATTGTAATTATGAATATTATGTAAATTTATTTTCTATATAAAAGTAATTACTTAATTTTCGAATTACCTATAAGTTTCAATCCACTGACTGCAATTAAATTAATTATTTTACAACACTGGTACTGTTCGACCGGTATCGATAAGGTAATTAAAAAATGCAAGTTTGAATAAATTTCATGCTCTTGGATTCTGTAGGTTTCACTTGTAGAAATATTTGCATTTATGTTCATATATATATATGAGCATGTGTGTGTATAAACGTAATCAGCTGCAGGGGAATAATAAAGCGAAATTAAGAAGAATGAATATAAACCATGTACGGTTTTCATTCGATGCATATCGGTCTTACACAGTGGGACATCGACTTTCTCCTACTAGACACAAGTATAATAAATTGTTCCATACGTTCGTACAATTAAATATGTGTACAAGATCTTAAACGATTTATTATTTTTTTTTTTGATGAAAGATGTATGCAGAATTCATGCACGGTGTTGTTTGTGTTTCGAAGAAGTCATGTGTGTACGTGACAGGTCGTTTCCTCTACCGGTGAACATTTTTTTTTTTCATGAAACTGTGACGATTTCTATAAAACGATTAAATTTTATAAGGAATGTGTACGGAAAAAGATCGGGTTCGTTCGGAAAAATCTAGGGATTCATCCATAGTGAGATATGTTGTTGCTGTTGACAATATTTTCGTTTTATTTCACAGATTGATTTTTTACTCAAACTGCAAACTGTATAAAAATAAGTCTGTCCTCAAATGTTAAATCAATGAACAAAAATGGTGGTATATAGATTGATATAATATTTTTATCATACGGGACGGAGTCTTAAAATTTGATAAAAATTTTGGAGCAAGTGCGTTGGGATTCGAAGAGATTGTGTTGAAAAATTAAAGTACACTTTCAAACTGAAGCAGTTTTCTCTAACATCAAACCGATTTAATCTTCGAACCTCTCTCATATATCATCCTCTGTCAATCCACTACTAGATAAAGGCCTCTTCCATGATTTTCCATTTTATACGTTTAAATGCTACTCTCTTCCACTGATTTTCAATATTTTTTTAATTTATTTATCCCACCTGGCCAATGGACCCTTTCTTCGTTTTTTTATATTCCTTGGTTCCCACTCAAGAATTTCTGTTGTCCCTCGTTGTCTTCTCTTTTTGTAACATGCCCCGCCGATTTTCATTTTAGACTCATCACTCTTCTTATTACATCTGTGACTCCTGTCTGTTTTTCTTTTTTCCCAGATAAAAAGTCATTATGATAGGCATTTGATTCAAAATTCAAGAAAAGAAATAGAATCATGAAAAGTACAGATTTTCGGAGCACTAAGCGCCACGGAACTGTCTAAGCATCCAGGGTACAATTTATCAAAAGATAGCACACTTCAAATGTCCAAAAGATGTCTATTTTTCTGGCACTATCCAAAGTGATATATTATCCGATCAGAACACTCCACCAGGAAGCCAACACTGATATGATTGCACAATACATTCATAACTTAAGGGTCAAATTTTAATAGGGTGAGCCGTTCGGTAATCCACTAATTGAGCTGCTCCAAAAACCTAAATACATCGACTTATCTGTTTTCAATAAAGAGAGCGACAGGCGATATGTACATATTTTAGAACTAAAATCAATTAAATCAACTAATTTAAATTACTATTAAATCCACATTCAAGCAAATTTTTCAATTTATTATCCATTTAAATAAATTTATTGTAATCCATATCCTCATAATTATTAATTGCACCTTGATCTGAAATAAATTTTATTAAATTTTTAGAAAATTTATTTTCTTATAAGATTTCCTTATAACGACGATATACAAATTAAATAAAATTATGTAAAATCTCTCGTGGACTATCGATCATGGAACAGATTCCTCTAATTAGATTTTAATACCGTCGATTTTTTTTAGTGTCAAGACTATATCTATTACTACCATATTTAATATATTTACATTTTAAATAATAGGGTATCTAATCCTAATTTATAATTAAATCGTTTGATTGATTGAAAAATGAACACAACTGTTATATCTGTGTCTCTCTTATATATATATATATATATATATATATATATATATATATATATATATAATAATTGTACAATAAAAATATTCGTCAAGTAGCCGTCGTAGGGATGTGCACGTCCGCACGACATTTTCCAGATAAAATTACAACGATAAGATTGATGGTTTCCGAACGCCCGACGTGCACAAATGCACCGACGACACACGAACCATCTCGACTGGTGTTCTGTCATCGACGTCTGTGTCAAAGCGTGCGACAGAAACGACGATATCGAGCTACGTCGACGCATCTCCGCTGCACACTTTTTTTGCGCCGGCGAGAAAAGCAGCTTGTTTCGATTCGTGTCGACACGCCAAATGAAAACTTTCGTCGAGTATAAAATAATATAGTATTTTCATAAACTCACTAACGTTGCCAGCAATCATCCGCACTTATATGTTTACAGCGAGCCGTATGCAATTTCGAACGGTGGGCGTTCTTCGTCGGCAATCGGTATGGGTAGATGCGAGAACTTGTTGGATTTTGTTCTAGTATTTGTCATATTAATTTATCTAGATGCATGAATCACTGACATTAGAGTACTGTTCGGAAACTGTTACTATAAATCAGTCGCCTCGCAAACCATAAAACTATTCATATTAAAAATGTACAACGGATCATTGTTGGTCATTTTCGATTACTATTCACATACATTTTCACAGTGAGTCCATTACCTTTAAGATACAGAACACTGTACAGGTTCTTCATAATTTTGAGGAGTGAGAAAAGGATGATTTTATAAAAATATCAATTGGAATTTTATCGGAAAAATTGTATAAAATCACCTAAAAAACTAAATCTCTATTTCCCTTTCAAAAGAATTTAACCTGAGAGATATTTTCCATATAAGTATAATGACTTCGACCACTAGTAAATACAAATTAGCACTATGTACTTTGTTAATTATTGTAGTATTGATTATTTGTGACAGTGGATTGTTTTAATTGTTAATTATTTTCTAGAAAATTTTGTATAACAGAACAATACGCCTTGCAAAGCGCTCATTGTCCTGATTCGTTCAGGCAATTCTCCTCCTCGCGAGGATATAAGCCAGGGAGGTAGAGTTTTTAGACCACGGGTAGGGAGTCGGTGATCTTCGCAGGATGGATATCTTCATTATCTATCTGTCTCGAGGTGTTACGCTGCTCGATATTTAATAAAACAGTTGTTTTCTTTAAACTTACTGGTTCGCTCCTGAATAGCGAACGCTTCTTACCGTTCCACGGCTCCAAGTTACCAAACACTCGGTGGAGGCGATACAGCGCCTCGTTACTGTGGTCACTAACGTCTCCATAGTCACTGAGTGATTTCTCTTTATCTCTGGCGATTCGGTCTGTGACACCGACGCTCCTCACGGCTCTACAGATCTGTGAAGCCACCCGAACCTTTTCTGTGATCATGGGGAATCTTCCCTTTAGTCTCCATCTCCTCTCTGGTGGTTCGTCTTGAATAGCAGACGCTCCTCAGCGACGGCGCCAGATTCTCACTGATCGGTGGAGACGGTACAGCGCCTAGCTGCTGTTGTTAGGGGGAAAATTATCCCTTAGTCCTCACAGCAGAGATCAGTCTAGCCTTCAACTCCATTCAAGTAAAGTCGGAAATCTTTTATGTATTGGATTTAGATAATTTACCGCAGTTACGTCACACCTGTAACTATTTTTACACCATACGATTGGGGGCCGTCAATACATTTTTAGTATTGTCCCTAAAAAGTAATTTTTATTAGATTTTATCTTCCTAATCGCTCTCAAAATAAAAGTATTTATATTATAACACACGTACAAATAATAATCAAAGTGATTAATAATCAGTTATTAATCAGAAAAAATGCAGTCAAAGTAGAATTGAAAAATAACCTCTGAATGTTAAAATACAGTTTGGAAATTGTAGCCAAATTCATTTTTTTTCATCAAGTGTTAGAGAGTGGAGGTTGGCCAGTGCAACGTACAGGGGGTGGAAGCCTTTAGTGTTAGAAAAAATTATTTATGAATAGATTCT
The DNA here is from genome assembly GCA_034766995.1 of Acanthacorydalis orientalis. Taxonomy (NCBI): domain Eukaryota; kingdom Metazoa; phylum Arthropoda; class Insecta; order Megaloptera; family Corydalidae; genus Acanthacorydalis; species Acanthacorydalis orientalis. Next base: position 2,849,202 of record CM068313.1, on the reverse strand, counting down.
TTGTATCATTTTATAGAATATCCAGAATATGAATTTTTATAATTTTGATTTATTTATTTCAAGCCAGTTATACAGTTTCCAAAGTCGATTTCTTAATTGAATATCACTCACTCGACAACTCATAATTTTATTTTAAACTAATGAGTGATTATCGACGGCGTTCGATTACTGATTATGTGCAAAAAAATGATATTTAAAAAATAACCACAGTTATATTCTTCTCAACGTGAACGCAAAAAGAAACGAACTGAAATTTATATCGGCTGGGAGAAATTCTACAGTATCTGTTACTGTATACTTGTACTCAATAAGAACTGAAAGGACGAATCCTGTTATTAGAGTATTATTGTGTTGTACAAACAACGTCTCGGACACATCCGCCGATAAATTGGTGTAAAAAAGTACATTTAACTACCGACATAAAAAATCAGTACGCGACGTTAAATTCCGTCGGAGCGATCCTCTATAGGATAACACTGTGTTTCGGTACAAAGGATCCGGCGGCGGCGACGTCAGGGCCCGGAGCCGTACACACAAATCTTTGCGATCGGTTGGCTACGAATTGTCCACTTTTTCGATCAGTGTAAGTGGCTCCTCACACTTATCCACACACACACACACACATATATATATATATATATATATATATATATATATATATGTGTGTGTGTGTGTGTATGTGTGTGTGTGTGTGATCACATGTTTGTGCATCTTCACGTCCGTGTTTTCGTTCGGCAGTCATCGGCGTCCGGTTCTGTCGAGCGTGGCGCTGTTCGAACTCCCGGCGGCGCACTCGCCGGCTTATTCCACGTACCAATCACATTCGACTGATTCGCACGGCTTATTGATGTTAGCAGCCGACGTCCCTGGGTTCATGAAAAATAGATGCGCGTTCGAGTTTATTCCGTAGATCATGAATCGTTCACTGTCGCCTTTTATTTTTTATCACCGTGAAAGTTATTCATCGGTGGATTGATGATACACTGTTGTCCGGTGTATCAGAACGTACGATTTTTTTATATATGTGAGAGACAATGAATATTATTTAAAGTACACGGACGAGAATATATTATGTTAGTTCGATCGATATGAATCGTTTCACATATTATTTAGCGAGTAAGGGGTTGAATTTCGGTATCAGGACTAAAAATGAATCGAACGGAGATTGATTGTAGATGATAGATAAAACTGTTATAAATAGATTTATCAATCTATCAAATGATAGAAAATGTTGTAATCATAAGAAGTAAACGCATCTAATTTAAACAATTATTCAATATTGCCTACAGAATATGCGGCATCTCTGTTAAATTTCGTTTCTTTATGTACATTTTTATAAAATCCGATTTTCCTATACCTTAGTGCTCTAAAAATGAACACATTTCAATTAAATTATGGAAAATTTTCGTCATTTTTAAAATTTAGAAGCATTCAATCAACATTTTTCATTATCAACCGATAAATCTCCGATCAGAACTATTCAGTAAATAATTATTGATCATTTGTGATTGTTGCTTATAAGCATTTCGATAGCAATGACATCATGTTCCAAGTGTTTGAATTCTGTACTTAATCAGAGCGCACTGAAAGTGATTAAATCGTAATTAAAATGTCCAAAAATAATAATAATTGAACAATTTTATCATTTTAAAAATTTCATAGCATTCAATCAACATTTTTTATTATAAACTATTTTCTGAACAAAACTGTTCAATAAATAATTATTAATCATTGTTGATTCTCGCTAACAATGGCCTCATATCAAAGTATTTAGGAACTTTATTTAGTCAGAGCGGTCTGAAGATGATTGTATCGGAACTGAAATGCTCACAAGTAAGAATTGGTGAACACTTTCATCATTTTCAAAATTTAACAGAATTGAATCAATACTTCTTATCATAAACCGATTGTTTCTGATCAGAACTCTTCAATAAATAATCATGGATGATTTTCGTTTGAAATTTATGCTCATTTTGATAGCTATGGCATCATCTTCAGAATGTTTGTGATATTTATTTAATCAGAGCGCTCTGAAGTTGATTCAATAGCAATCGAAATGCTCACTAGTAAGAATTATTGAATATCTTCATCATTTTCTAAATTAAATCTAATTAAATCAACATTTTTCATTAAAAATCAATTAATTTGTGATTAAACTCTTCAATAAATAATTATTGATTATTGTTGATTCTTACTTATGCAGTTTTGATAGCTATGGCATCATCTTCAGAACGTTTGTGATGTTTACTTAACCAGAGCGCTCCGAAGTACATTCAATAGCAATCGAAATGCTCACAAGTAAGAATTTATTGAATATTTTCATCATTTTCTAAATTAAGTTCGAGTAAATCAACGTTTTTTTAAAAAATCAATTAATTTGAGATTAAAACTGTTCAATAAATAATTATTGATCATTGTTGTTACTTGTGCACATTTCGATTGCAATGGAATCATTTTCAGAACGTTTATGATATTTACTTAACCAGAGCGCTCTAAAGTTGATTCAATAGCATTCTAAATGCTCACAAGTAAAAATTATAGAATATTTTCATCATTTTCTAAACTAACTTCATTAAATCAACATTTATCATTAAAAACCAAATAATTTGTGATCAAAACTGTTCAACAAATGATTAATAATCATTGCTGATTGTGCCTTCCGTACATTTTAATAACAATGGCATCATCTTCAGAACGTTTGTGATATATACTTAACCAGAGCACTTTGAAGGTGATTCAATAGTAATCTAAACGCTCACAAGTAATAATTATTGAATATTCATCATTTTCAAAATTAAATATCATTAAATTAACATTTTTCATTAAAAACTAATTAATTTGAGATCAAAACTGTACAATAAATAATTGTTGATCATTGTAGATTTTTACTTATGCACATTTCAGAGTGTCTGACATCTCTACTTGCCCAGAGAGCTCTGAATATGATCGAATCGCAAGTGAAATCCGCATAAGCGACATACAAAAATGATCAATAATTATTTATTAAACAGTTTTGATCAGAAAATGAGTTAGATAGTTTATGGAATTAAAATCAATGATTCATGTATGAGAGTGAATTTATAATCATTCTCAAAACCGAATTGTAATTCGTTTTCATATTTCCATTCGCTTCCGTATGTAGAAACAGCCTTAATTGTGGTAGAATTGAATTTGACTTGTCTCTCTCTTTCTTTTTTTCTCTCTTTATATATATATATATATATATATATATATATGTATGTATATATGTATATATGTATATATGTATATATGTATATATGTATATATGTATATATGTATATATGTGTATATATATATATATATATATATATATATAGAATATTAATAAAGATTCAACCGAAATTGTATCTTAATTGTTAAATTTTGAAGGCCGTACTTATGTGTAAACATGGACCGTGTAATATATTCAGACTTATGTTTATTTCAGCGTGAAAATTATTTCCTATTGTTATATGTCTTTATAAAATATTACACATTCACACACATACATAGATACATAGACACATACACACACACACATATATATATATATATATATATATATATATATATATATATATATAACAACTAAACAAGGGTTCTGGCCTTGAAATCCAATACAATCTCTGAACTTTTCAAACAGTGATACTAGCGACATTGACAAATACTTTATTAATTCAATAATTAATTGTAAACAAATCAGTATATTTCCGAGTTTATTCTACTTTGCAGCACGAGAACGAAATGATACTCTCTGAAATCGAATTCGATCTTTAACTCTATTTAAACAGTTCTTTTTAATCTTTTTAATATCAGTATATAGCACTGATACTGACTAAATTCACTTTCACGAATCAATACTTTCTTTAATCCACAAAGTCAAAAAAAATTGAGATCAGAAATGGTCAATCAACAATTATTGAATATAAAAATTTCGAATATAAAGTCATGATCTCGTTTCTTCTTCATCTAATTAGTATTTTTTGTGAAGAAATAACAATTTTCAGTAGAAATAATTGATCAATATTTGTTTTATGTATCAATTTTAATCCACGATTCACTTTATAACAGAATTCAGAACAGGTTTTTAAATCGAATTAGCTATTATTTCATCATTTCTTTGAAAGAAAGAAGTAAGTTGTTTCAAAAACTCGATTTTTATATTTTTTATAGCTTTTATTCATTGCTCATTCAGATTTTGTACATGAAAAGTGTTAGAATTAAATCTGATTGTTTGATTTATACAAACAATTTTATTCCAAGCACATAAAGTGTATAATTATAAATTTGAGAGTGGACGCTTCTTAAGATAATCAAAAAATCATTAAGATTGATTGATTTTTACACTACCGTGAATTTGAAACGCAGATAAACTGATATCTTAGGTACAGGAATTAATTCAGTGCCTTTTCTATAGAAAATGAATGTTTATATACCGAAAAATTGAACACATTTCAATCTTGAAAATATCACACATTATTTTGCATAACTTTTGTCTATCTGGAGGGTAATTAACAAATCCCCTTTCGAAAAAATGATGGTGACTTTAAGTTGATTAATTGTTCAATACATTTTTCGATCTCTTCCACTGTTTAAGCATTTTTTTCATGTTTTTTTTTGCATTACAACATCTTTCCCTAAAATCAAAATAATAATTTCAGCAGGTTCGACCGAATGTTTGAGACCTATACTTAATTAGAACTCCCTGAACATGATTGAAGCGTAACAGAAACGCTTATAAATAATAATGAATGAACATTTTTATCATTTAAAAAATTCAAAAGCATTCAATCAACATTTTTCATTATCAAACAACTATTTTATGATCAAAACTGTTCAATAAATAATCTTTTCCACTGTTTTAGCATTTCTTGCATGTTTTGTGACTTACAACACCTTTTTCAAAAGGTAAACTAATAATTTTCGCGTGTTAGGATGTCTTTTTTTCAAATGGAATGCGAAAATTATCCACAATATGCTACTTGTTGGACGAAATCGTATCCGTAATTGTTTTGTGAGGTTATGGTATCTGTTAAGCCAATATATATATATATATAGTGCTTTTTAAATGATGAGGATATCGCTTCAAAATCCATAAACGACAAAAAATTATTTTAATTTAAAACAGAATTATGATTGATTCAATTTAAAAGCACCGAATTAATCTTTATACCTAATCTTTATTCTTTTATTATCAGAATGATAAAAAAGGGTATGTGAACACAATATGAGTGCTAGGAGTGAAACTTCTTTGGGGTCTGTTGAAATGTAAACAGTTTTAAAAGAATGGTATCATGCATGATAAATGAATGGTTTCGTTTTTTTTTGTTGCAACTTTAAGAATCAGTATAGAAGTGAAGAAAAAAGATGGAATTTTATATAAGAGGAAAACGATAAGTATAAAACAATAAGATGTGAATTAGAAAATTAACATTTTTTTTATAATATTTTATCAACCCCCATTACTTCTTCCAGTGGGGATTCAGTTCGTACAACTGATACAATGAGCTTATGATTCTTATGAGCTTATGATAAATATGAAATGTATGCTGTGGATTGTATGTTTTGAAGATATCCCGAAAAGATAGCATCCATAGTAGTACATGATTTTGTTGTTGCGATTATGGAATCAGTACTCGCATTTAAATGAAGTTTTTCAAGTAGAAAATTAACAAGTGGTGCTGAATCTTCTGAGGTGAAATTCACATTAAAATTCTCACTAAGAATCATAAATAGTGTATCCTCTCCTCTGCAGAGGAACGCTGCACCTTTTTGAGTGCATGGCAGTAATGAACGGTGTATCCAAATATGTTGTATCAAATTTTTTTTTGATTCGGAGGAATATAAATCGTTACAATCACAATTGTTTTCCTGTCTTCCATTTTACACTCAGCAACGCAAAGTTCATCAACTGCTGTCATCGTCGCACCAAATAACTGTGATTGTGCAGCAATCATCCATGAACTGAGCGACAATGTCAATTGGTTCAATTAATTTAATTAATTAATTAATCTCTAGCTTCTGCCGTCTACGCATGATCCATATTCACTCTCCACCCCACCTCCTCACAAATCATAACAATTTCTTTTACACTTTCTCGTCTCTCCCTTTAAATTTATCTGTCGACGCTGCTAAAGAAGTTCCACTTCGAAAATCTATGGAAATACCTTGTATGGGAGATGCGAGAGAAAAGATCCGTTGCACGGTACGATGACGTCACCGTACCACTTGCACAATAGAATCTGTTCGTGTGAAACACAACGATCCGAGATTTATGAAACATCAATTGAGATTCCACGATACTTTGACGTCGTGCATACGGACTGATGAAACATGCTTGATACGCGCTCGTTAATATGCATTTTATGCCGTATGAAAGTTGCCAAACGGGCCGGTCAAGTGGGTGAATCGTTGCATATGTTCGACATGACAATAATGGCGTGTTTGCAGCGCTCTGTGTCTCCGGAACACGATCCGTCGTGATAGACTAATTTCATGTGACATTAGTTCTCTGTGTGTGCCTAATGGATTCATTCTCCTTTTATGCACACACATGTGTATTATATACATATATATATATATATATATATATATATATATATATATAATTTATACTCGTACGATTGTGGTTTTTGTAGAAATTTATTTCTCTTGATGTGTAATATACCACAGAATGGATGAAGAAACGACACAAACGAACCGTTCAAATGGCACTTAAAATAAATACTGGATTTGAAATCAAGTGGCGTTTAGATTAGAAAAAATCCGTGTACGGTACAGAAATCTGCCTGGGAAATATATTTGATTAAAAATCGATATTGTATAAAACTATGTAACACTTTTTATGTCGATTGAAATATTCGATATATTGAAATGTGTTGAAATATAAATAAATATAAAAATCATTTTGTTTTCAAATACAAGAAAGAAATTATGAAAGTTAATTGTAAGAGAAGACCAAGTGAAAAAATAAATATTAGATGTAAAAATTAATAAACTATACATTTTTTCTAAACTATTTCGAAGACAAAGCAATTATTTATCATATTTAATCGTTGTTTATGCATATTTTGGTTGGGAGGTTCATCATCTTCACAGTGTTAAAGAAAAAGTCTGTTTTATTGGATTATTTCATTGGAAAGATAGTTTTTAATTTTTTTATAAAGTTACACTGTCCAGACATTCTTGTTGGATCGATTTCATAAATAAATTCTTCTATCACCCCATAAAGTATAAATTTTTTCTCAACTATTTCAAAGCTAAATCGACTATTTATAATTTTTGATCATTTTTCATGCATATTTCGATTGAAGATGTCATTATCTTCAGATTTTTAAAGAATAAGTCTGTTTTATTGCACTATTTTAATGGAAAAATAGTTTTTTATTTTTTGATAAAATTACTCTGAGCAGACACTTTTGTTGAATCGATTTTCATAAACAAATTCTTCTTCCACTCCATTAAGTACAAATTTTATCACAACTGTTTCAAAAATAAATAATTATTTATGATTTTTGTTCGTTGTTCATGCATATTTAGGTTAGGGATGTCATCATCTTCAGATTGTTCAAGAAAAAGTCTGCTTTATTACATTATTTCAATAGAAAGATAATTTTTATTTTTTCTGTAATTACTCTGTTCAAAATTCTTGCTCAATTGATTTTAACAATCAAATTCTTTGTTCACCCCACAAACCATACATTTTTTCTCAATTATTTCAAAGATCAACCAACTCTTTATCACTTTCGATTGTTGTTTATTCATATTTCGATTGGAGATGTCATCATCTTCAGATTGTCAAAGAAAAAAATATATTTTATTTCCAAGATAGTTTTTTTTTTTTTTGACGAAATTACTCAAGACTGACAGATATATTGATGAATATTTTGAAATATACTTAAAACGATTTTAAGAATATATGCCCTATTATTTTATTTTTTCATATTCCACTTCCTAACAATAAATGTTAAATTAATAATAAACTATTAATAAATTAAACAATAAATTTAATGTTTAATTGTTAAGCTTGGCACTTCAAAATTCTAGAATGATGAGAAAATATTTAAATATAAGACTGAGTAATGATAATTCAATGTAAAAGCACAGAATTAATTTTTATACCTTATATTTGTAAAAATATGTATTCAGTTTATTATAACGATGGCTTTTTTTATAAAATTTTGACATGAAAAATGCATTCAGGGATTAATTGAATCAGCACTAGTTTATATTATGAAGAATATTATTAAATAAAAATCGATTTTTTACAATTATTTAATTACTTTGGAGTAAGATTTTTAGTAGCATTTTATATAAATGAATAAGTTAAGAACAAAGGAAAGAAAAAGGGCATCGAATGACTTTTTTTTAAATCTACAAAAGTAGTATGAAAAAAAAACCAGTTCCATTGTTGAGAGATAAGAAGAATGTTTAGAAAATATATCAGAGAACATATGTGGTTTAATGTATGCGCCGACATCGTTCGAAATAACTAAAAACTTACACAATAACACACAACCGGATTGATTCTGAAAACCTCGTCCCGATAATAATAGCACGTTGGGAAATCCATTCCGCGTGCATTCAGCGCACCCAGACCCGCTGAAATCCGATGCAACACAAATGATCCGTTCTCGAACACGGAATAGTTTTCCCAGCACGATCATAATAGATCTCCGGCGCATTGAATACACGGTGTCCCGTCGCGGCGGTCGACCGACCGACCGACCGACGTCGGCGTCGCCGTCGACGTCGTACTCACAACAAAGACACCGTACCGGTTAAAACTTTTGCACCGGCTATGTTTTCAATACCGGAAAATGCAACGACGCTCGGATTTCTCGATCTGTGTGTGTGTGTGTGTGTGTGTGTATGGCCTTTTATGTGCACAGTTCGTCGGTCACACGACGTTATTTCCATCGAGAATGGCTGTTCTGTATGTATGACAGCGTCGCAACTCCAAGTAGGATTTAACCGGAGTCGAACCGATGGAATACTTGCAGGTATTGAACGACGATGCGTCGTGTAGTCGCTAGTGAATAGTAATTTGAAAGGATTCGTACGACGATACACTTGTTTATACACAAACTATGAACAATGAATGAAAAGGTCTTGCGGATAAAACAACGAGCTGATAAACTGACCAGCGTACCATAAATTTCAATTCAAAATTATACCGAATGCTACAGATATTTCTGTTTTAAAAAGAGACTATCGACAATATATCTCACATAAATTTATATTGACAAAGGGGTAGAAGACAACGAACGAGCATGAATCTTTTATCTGTCGTTACTAAATAATTAGAATATAATTTATTTGTTATCATCGATTGTTAGATGTGGGTGTGGGTGTTTTTGTAGACAATTTATAGAATTTCACAACTGTGTAGACAGTTTCATTGAATGGTATTGTTATCCTGTATTTATTTTTTGATTACACAACACAAAAATTCAATATTTTACTTATATTTTCGTTTTCTTATCATTGAAATGACAAACCGCTTTCCACTCAGTTGAAATCAAACCAGATTCAAACAAATATATTAATTGTATTCAGCTATCTCTACTCTTAACGATCTACATTCATTTATATTAGATCGGTAGAGAATTAATTGCGGTTTATAACTTATAAATTCATATACATTACCGAAAGTATTTTCCTAATGACCTAATATTTATACCAAACTTCAGTATTGGTAATAATAGATGAATTTTATTAAAAAAATGTTCAAAAATGAAAATTATGAATTTTTTGACTGACAAAACTATAATGGGACTAAATCAGTGTTTCCATTAAATAAATTTTATTCTATGATCAAAAACATGATTTTAATCCGTGTTTTCTATTATTTTATAACCGAACTTGGATTTTAAACTCAAAAAAATGATTTTTAAAAATGTTGATTTATCATCAAAATTTGCATACTATAGGTCGTCGTTTTTTTGGATTCAAAAATTGATTTTTTTAAAAATCATTTGAAATGAATATTTTTTATTCTTATTTGATTATTTCAAGCGAAAATAATTGTTTTCTTTTAAAAATTCATTTACTTAATTGAAAATACAGTCTTTGTAGCCGAAATTCGATTTTTAATTATTTTCGTTCTTCCCTCGACATTTTAAAAAATTGAAAAAAAATATTTCGTACTTATTTAAATACAAGAATTTGGTCTCAATTAAATTGTTATGTTCCAATTTAATTGTTCTGGGTGAAATAATAGAAAGATTCTATGAAAAAAAGCTCAAAAATGGAAATAATTAATTTTGAATGAAAAATCTCTCCAATTTAGCAAAATCAGTTCTCTGCCGATAACGGTTGTTCTATGTCTCAAAATAATATTTTAATTGTTAATTCATGTTATTTTATAACCAATCTTTGATTTTGAACACAAAAAATTGATTTTTAAAAATGTTGATTTTTCGAGAAATTTTGCATACACTAGGTCGTCGTTTTTTCAGATCCAAAAATTGATTTTTTTAAAAATCATTAGAAATGAATATTTTTTATTCTATTTCGATTATTTCAACCGAAAATAATTGTTTTCTAGCAAAAATTCATTTAGTTAATTGAAAATACTTTCTTTGTAGCCGAAATTCTATTTTTAGTTATTTTCATTTTTCTCTCAACGTTTAAAAATTTGAACGAAAATATTTCGCATTTATTTAAGTACAAGATTTTGGTCTAAATTATATTATTGTGTTCCAATTTAATATTTATGAGCAAAATAATAAAAAGTTTCTATGAAAAAAAGCTCAAATATGGAAATAATTAATTTCTGATTGAAAAATATTTCCAATTTAGCAAAATCAGTTCTCTGCTAGTAAAGTTTGTTCTATGTCTCAAAATAATATTTTAATTGTTAATTCATGTTATTTTATAACCAATTTTTGATTTTAAACACAAAAAATCGACTTTTAAAAATGTTGATTTTTCATGAAATTTTGCATACACTAGGTCGTCGTTTTTTTAGATTCAAAAATTGATTTTTTCGAAACTCATGAGAAATGAATATTTTTTATTCTGTTTCGATTATTTCAATCGAAAATAATTGTTTTCTTGTAAAAATTCATTAAGTTAACTGAAAATACTTTCTTTGTAGCCGAAATTCGATTTTTAATTATTTTTGTTCTTCCCTCAACATTTCAAAAAATTGAAAAAAAATATTTCGTACTTATTTAAATACAAGAATTTGATTTAAATTATATTATTGTGTTCCAATTTAAAATTTTTGAGTGAAATAATAGAAAGTTACTACGAAAAACAGCTCAGAAATGAAAATAATTTATTTCTGAATGAAAAATCTCTCCAATTTAGCAAAATCAGTTCTCTGCTAATAAAGATAGTTCTACGTCTCAAAATAATATTTTAATTATTCATTCATGTTATGTTCTTACCAATCTTTGATTTTACACTCAAAAAAACAATTTTTAAAAATGTCGATTTTTCAAGAAATTTTGCATACACACTAGGTCGTCGTTTTTTTGGATTCAAAAATTGATTTTTTTAAAAATGATTAGAAATGAATATTTTTTATTATGATTCGATTATTTCAACAGAAAATAATTGTTTTCTTGCAAAAATTAATTTAGTTAATTGAAAATACATTCTTTGTGGTCGAAATTCGATTTTTAGTTATTTTCATTTTTCTCAACACTATTTAAAAATCGAAAAAAAATATTTCGCAATTATTTAAGTACAAGATTTTGATCTAAATTATATTATTGTGTTCTAGTTTAATAATTTTTGGTGAAACAATAGAATGTTACTATGAAAAACCGCTCAAAAATGAAAATAATTTATATTTGAATGAAAAATATTTCCAATTTAGCAAAATCAGTTCTCTGCTAGTAAAGTTTGTTCTATGTCTCAAAATAATATTTTAATTGTTAATTCATGTTATTTTCTTCCCAATCTTTGATTTTAAACACAAAAAATCGATTTTTAAAAATGTCGATTTTTCGAGAAATTTTGCATACACTAGGTCGTCGTTTTTTTGGATTCAAAAATTAATTTTTTTAAAAATCATTAGAAATGAAAATTTTTTATCATTATTCGATTACCCCAACTGAAATTAATTAATTTCTTACAAAAATTAATTTAGTTAATTGAAAATACTTTTTTTGTAGCCGAAATTCGATTTTTAATTATTTTAGTTTTTCTGTTAAGCCTTGAAAAAAAATATTTTGTGTTTATTTAAATACAAGATTTTGTTTTCAATTCTATTTTTGTACTAATTTATTATTTTTGGAAAAATTCCATCGAAAAAATTGCTCAAAAATGGAAATAACTCACTTTTTGTTGAAAAATCTATAACGGGACTAAGAGTTTTCAGAATCAATCTGGAGATGATGTAAGCGTTTTAACCAATCAAATCAGGTAAAAATAAAAAAACTGCTACCCGCAAGAATATACAAGCACTGTTAATGTTGATTATATAAATAAATAAATTTATATGTATATATATATATATATATATATATATATATATATATATATATAATTTGTGCAGTGATATTTATCGAATTTCTATATTTCGTAACTGTGAAGTCACGCATTCGAATACCAAACTGAATAACATTACAACAAACTTAATAACATGGAACATCATTGAACCGATACAATAATTCTGTAATTGGCTACTGGAATATGTCATCCGGAACACTTATATTGTTTTATATATGTATTATATATATATATATATATGTATTATATATATATATATATATATATATATGTATTATATATATATATATATATATATGTATTATATATATATATATATATATATATATATATATTGGAAGGTGTAATACATGAACTACCACATACTTCACATGAAGTGGCACCGAACACCCGACCAACTTTTACATAACTTTCTTTCTTACGACACGTCGAACATAGTTACTACAATACCGATGATGATGATGATGATGTAGAGAGATAATGGATAAGTTGATACATAAAACCGACAACAATTGTAACACACGAGAGCTATTATGTCGATAAGATCTCTGATATACCGTGTCACGACGGCTCAATCAACCTGTGTGTGTGTGTGTTCAAGAATATATGCGTACTGATCACTGATTAACTGGTCCTTTTTCTATTTAAAAGCACTTAGTGGTTATTTCATTCGATATTCTTTTATCTGACATTAACCGATCTCGGATCGATTCTAAAAAGGTAAACCGGGTCGAATTTATCTCAAACACAACAACACTATTCGGGTTAATTTCTGATCCATGCTAGATGTGTTCCACGCAACAATATGTTTGATAAATTGAAGAAAGAATGATCGCCGAGTAAATTCCGGGTAATAAAAACAAGCAGGAACGCCGCAACACGTATGTTGACCGGGCTGGGATTTCGGGCCATGTAACGTCGGCCGAAATTACAATTCAGCTAAAAATCTTGGTTGTTCCGGAAGCACATCATTTATTTCCACTTAATTCCAGTACGGAACGGTCGTCGCCGCCACCACCTACGGCCGAATGTGCGTGCGTACCAGTTTTTATTGTACCCGTCGTCGAACTGGCAGACAACTGTTAGAGTGAACTGTAAATGCGAGAGGGCGTCAGGAAGCCGTGTTGCTTTTTTAATAAAAACAAATGTGCTGCGAACGTTTCGGCAGTTTCCCACGTTTTACACTCACTTATACATTTATATATATATATATATATATATATATATATATATATATATATATATATATATATATATATAAGTGAATATATGATCTAATAAGAATACAAGTTAAATTAAATAAATGTTCTAAACAAGTACAGAATGTAGTCAGCTTCATTCGCAGTCGTTTTCAAAATATCCCGAATGTAATTTATAAAGGCATTAGTAATTTATTTAAACAATAATTTGTTAATTTTATTTCTTTACTTCTTTGTCATTTCCTTTTCTCATTTTCTATATAACTATTAAGTATACAAATCAAATATGGGAATTTTACTAAAAGTTATGATGGATTTCTATTTTAAATTTCATTTCCCTTACTATTCTCAATTCTTTTTATTATTATTGACTAAAGAGATGCGTCCCCTGCATGGCGCACAGAAATTTTGCATTCCACTTTTTAAATACAAAAATCTGTTTAAATTGTAAATCATGAAATTTACATTGGAAAGTTTATAAAAATTAACAACATAAAATACAATATTATAACGTGCAGCAATTCTTTACTCTAAAGTATAGGTCCCCAGCGGGAACGGTACCGCCCACCTGTGGGCGTTGAAGAGATTTAAGGGGGCGTTTTGGGACCAAGGCAAATTTGGGGAGCGTTAAGGACCAACCACCGACCCCCTGGAATATACTCGCCAAACTTCAGTGAAAAGTTTGATTATACTAAAAGTCATCGAACGCATGTATCAACAAATAGTTCTAATTAATACCTTTAATTAATTAATATCTAAAATTAATATCTTTTAATGACGTAATTTTAAAAATCCGTCTTTTTTAATATATAAAATAGTATACTTCATCTAAGAAGGGAGTTATCAAATCACTGTTTGAGAAAGTGGGCTATGACTTAAAAAAATACTTGAAATATATTTGATCTAAGTATTATTTTATTTAAAAATACGAATTCAATCACAGTATTCAGTTTCGAACAAGTCTCCTCTTACAATCAACTTTAGTAGCTTTTTTCTTGTCTACGAAAATTAATAGATTTTTATTTTTATTTCTCATGTGTACAAATTCATTCCGTGCCTTTTTTTAAAATAGAAAATTAATATTTGTTTACAAGAAAATAGAGTACATTTCAATCCTCAAAATATCTTCAATTATTTTATATAACTTTACCCCATCTGTCAAGGAAGCGATGACTCATTTGTTGGAAAAAGGGTGGGTTTCAAGCTGAAGAAGTCATAATTCACTTCCGGATTTCTTCTACTATTTCATCATTTGTTTGTAAGTTTTATGCATCACAACACCTCCCTCAAAAACTAAATAAAACATTCTTTTTCAACTGGTATTTTCTTTCAACTCGATTGTGAAAAGTATACAATGTCTAATATGCTTCTTTTCGTACGCCATCGTCTTCACTGCTGTTTTGTGAGGTTAAACCAACTGTTTGGACAAGATATACAATGGTTTTAAATATTATGATTGGAACTACAGAATCTTCAAACGACGAGAAAATATTCCAATATAAAACAGAGTTACGATTGATTCAATTTAAATGTACAGAATCAATTCTCACATCTAACAGTCATAAGGAGAAGACAATCAAGACAATAAATCAAAAGGTGTACTCAAATAAATCGAATATTTCATAAACGATGTTCACTAGTTAAATTCCTTTTCAATGTTTTTATTCAATTTAATATAATATAAAATATTTATTGAAAAATAAATTGATTGCATGTTCAAAGAACACATTTTACTAGACTAGTAATTTATACATTTCATACAAGTACGTTTTACATTTATTGCTCAAGGCGATGGCTGACATTAAAATCTTATTTATGCAACTGAATAAACATATTTTGAATTATAATAAAATCACTTACATGCAAAAACAGAGAAAATCCAAGTGATTAATGAAATAAAACGCATTTTAATTTTACAATTATTCCGCTAACTTGTTGCAAAAACAATTGCGGTTCTTTTCTTAAATCAATTTATTTCCAAATAAATTCGTTTCTTATAAAATTCATGTTTTTCTGTTCCAAAATCTATAAAACGTGATCAAAAATCCACAATAGATGATCTATCGATCGTTTTTCTATTTCGTTTATGGACATTTCGGTAAAAATTCTTTCATTTTTAAAGTGTATACAAATCTGAATGAACATAAATCTAGACAAATTTAATTAAAACACAGAAACGTTTAGATAAACAGATAAATCTGATAATTTCTTGATTTTTTTATAATTTAGCACTCTGAGAACAATTGAAACGCAATCGATTGTTTGTTTATTTGGGATTTCATGGCATGAACAGAGTCATGACTGATTCAATTCAAAGACAATGAATTAACTTTTCCACCTAATAATACTGTTTGTTAATTTTGACCGCACATCGAAATCGAAAACGGCGTTTATCTTGTATAGAAAGAGAATTATCCGCACGGTTTATTCCTTACTTTGATGTTCGAATCTTCTTAAAACATAATTTCAGCTCGATCGGTCTTAAAGGTACGAAAATAAGACATAAACCGGAATAGAATTCATTCTATCCGATATGAAAAGAAAACCAAATCCGTACTCATGGACGCACATAATCCGTCTGTGAGAATCTATCAATACTCGGGTATTTAACAGTAAAAAAAAAACTACAAAGGAAAATCACTGACAACTCGTCACGGACGCCAGGAGGAGATGTCGTATCGCCCGTAAACCATCCCCACAATCACACACACGCACAGTATCGACGACGCGCGGCGTCGAACGCTTGACCCCTCGCCGCCGACCGACCGACCGACCGCCGCCGTCGCGAGCCTCGCTCCCCCAGGCATTCCCAGTTATTTATTTTTCATAAACCGTCGTTCTGGCCACATGCTCCTCGGAACATTGGCCACGTTGCGTCGCTCCTAATGGATTCTCCACGATGCCTCGCGAAAATAATGTCGCTTGATTTATCTGTTATTTTTTTATCCGTGCCGTCGTCGTCGTCGTCGGCGGCGGCGGCGTCGGCCGAGGGAAATTTTCGAACGTTCCTTCATCCGGATATCGAATTTTATTGGTCGGTTCTATTGATTCGCACGAGACAATGAGTCGACGTTCTGTGTTATAGTCAGCGGTGGGTATTTATCACGGCCGGTTTTCATGTAACATCTGACGTCGATTGAAAAGGGAAAAAACTCAATGTTTTTTTCTTTATATATAGTGTAATATTCTTCTGTACATATTTCCAAAGCTGTGCTTTAATACCGTTGATCATATTTAACACACCTTGTTCCATAAATCGAGATTTTTTTATAGTTTTTAAACGTTTAGTTTTATTTTGAGAATGTGCACTGGTGTCAGTAGATGAATTCCTCTCTAGGTAAAAACACATTCTTCTACACAAGTCTATCAAACTCATATAAGAATACGGGCCACCAAATTCCAGAGAGTCTGCGAACTGGAGACAAAAGTTAGCGAACGAAAAAATTTCTTTTATTCATATTCGGAAATAAAAAAAATAAATGTAAAATTTAAATGAGTTAACACCTTAAGCGTTTCGTTTTATTTTGAGAATGTGCACTGGTGTCAGAAGATAAATGTCAATAGATGAATTCTTCTCTAGGTGAAGACACATTCTTTTACACCAGTGGTGTCAAACTTATATATGAACACGGGCAACCACAAAACAAAGAGTCTGTGAAGTAGAGACAGAAAAAGTCACCCTAAAAAAAATTAGCGAACGAAAAAATTTCTTTTATTTATATTCGGAAATAATTCATTTCAATTTTACATTTATTTCTTCTTTTGGAATAGAAGAAAATCATAAGGGACATGATCAGGCGAAAAACTTGCTTGTGTGATGAATTTAGTCCAGCTTTTTGGCCAAAAAATCGCAATAAATCATCGAAAAGTAAACACATTTACTGGAAATTTTCAAGAAAAATTTATTTATGTTTTCTGGACTGAAAGAATAATTTATTTTTGAAAGTGAATGTAATCAGTGCCTTGATGAATAATTATGTATGTAACAGACTTAAATAAGTAAATTGTTGTACTATTGATATATAAATTCTTTTCTCATTCATAAAATGAACTTTGATTACAAATTCTCATTAAAATCATTATTGAACACTTTGATTTTTGCTTATGCACATTTCGATGACAAGTTTTAAAGCAAAAAAATCTTTTTAAATGTTTAAACTGATCTGAGAGGAAAAAAATCCGATAATTTTTCTATATCTCATACTTGAATAATGATAGAGTCGCTAGCTAAACACACACAAACAGATTTTCTAATAGCCTTAATTAAAGCATTAAGTGTATTTTTCGATCACACCTCATATAAAAATAATAAATTTTTGATCCCAACAGCAAAGAACTACAAACATTCATTCGAACCTCTTTGATAGCTGCAGATAAAATTTATATAGATCCTAAAACACATTCTATCTCCTTTATTGATATGTTTTATATAACTTTGAACTGTAAAAAATAAAGATATAAATTTCTAGAATAATTTATACTAAAAATCTGATTTTAATAGGTAATCTTCAAATTTTGACAGTCTTATAATTTTAAAAAATTTTTAAATATAATTAATGAATGTTCTATAACTCAGAGTTCTGTCAATGATGGAATTTTCATCATAATTCATGTAAGAAACAATTAGATATGATTTATTGAACAATTTTAATTAAAAAATCATTATGGTTTGTTGGCTGACGTTTGAATTAATTGGTGAACGATTTCATTGCGACCAAAACAATCATTTCATATTTTATAAAAATGAAAGTTGTAAATGCAATCAGTACTGTTTATAATTAAATCCAATTTTCATTACACAATCCATAAATATATAATGAAAAACATACACAAATCCACGGATTTCTCAAACTGCAAGTTAATATTTTATCATAATCA
Organism: Acanthacorydalis orientalis; assembly: GCA_034766995.1. NCBI lineage: Eukaryota > Metazoa > Arthropoda > Insecta > Megaloptera > Corydalidae > Acanthacorydalis > Acanthacorydalis orientalis. The sequence goes on along the minus strand of CM068313.1, from coordinate 2,830,660 downwards.
TCTTCACAATTAAATAAACACGAAATTATGAATATTTACATTGCATGTGCATTCACCGAATGCAATTCGTATTACATAAAAAAAAAATTTTGCTCTTACGGTCATACTCCGATACCCTGTCGATTTCCACACGTTCGAAAATCCGTTGCAGACGATTCAAAAAATATACAAAACTCGTTCTTGAGTGCGTCTCGACGATTTTCTTATCGTCGAGATTGCGTCATGTCTGTCATAATGTTTTATTGAACGCGCCAGCGCCCCTGTTTTCTATTTTATGAATAATTAAAGAGTTCCTTGCACTGTTTGTTGCATGCAAATCGCGTACACCGCAGTTTTGGAAACGAGACGTCGATGCTCGTTTTGATAGAGAGTAGATTTATGGAATTTGTGTGTTAAATAAACTGGTAGAGAACGTGGTTAAGGAACGAATTGCATTTATACATGTGAAATATATTAACTTCATTAGTAAAAGCCTTCAAGCATGGATTAAAAACGAAATCAGTTAAATAATAACAGTTTATTCATTTTTTGGAATATCTGTTATACAATATTATTTGTTGTCTTGATGAAGATTACTTACAATTAATATATTAGATTGACAAGACAATAATTGCAGTTTTTTTCTGAATTCTAACCTTAATTTGTTTCAATGAAAGTATCATTTCATCGTATTCATGTCAATATCATTTTAAAGTACATTTTTCTGTCTGTATTTTGGTAACATCTACTACGGTTTTATGATTAATTTTGTTTTAAATTGGGCTATTGAATTAAAGATGGATACATTTTTATCTATAACTATCCCCAGTTCTTTGAGAATAAAATCATCGATATCTAAATCCGAATAATTAAAAATCTAGAATGATTATCATTCATTGACCATGTTTGAATAAAGAACATGAAATCATCATTTCTACAAATCAATAATAAAATGTATCAATTTTAAGTATATTTGCATATCAGAAAAGATAAAATAGTGTTTTAATAAATAGATTTAAGTTTTTAACTGTACTTGAGTATTATTTTCTTCAACCGTAAGCATATTGTTCTATATTCTTTCTTTTAGGTTGGTAGGAAAATAATTGCGGTTTTTGTAATCGAAAATCTAAAATGATCAATTATCAGTCATTGAACATTTTTGAATAGAGGATATAAAATAGTCATTACTACAAATCAATAATAAAATGTATGTATTTTCGGTATTTATGCAAATAAGTATTATGAAAAAAATAGTTATTTATGAAAAAAATAGTTTTTTTCTTTAATAAATATATTTAAGTCTAACTATAATTGAGAATTAATTTCCTCCACGTTAAATAGATTGTTTGATATTCTTACTTTTAGGTTGGTAGGAAAATGATTGCGGTTTTTGTAAACAAAAATCTAAAATGATCAATTATCATTCATTGAACATTTTTACATAGAGAATATAAAATCGTCATTCATACAAATCAATGATAAAATGTATTAATTTTAGGAATATTTGCAAATAAGAAAAAAAAATAGTTTTTTTTCAATAAATACATTTAAATCTTTAAATATAATTGATTAATATTTTCCTCGACCTTAAACATATTCATCTACATTTTTTTTAAGGTTGGTAGGAAAATTATTGCGGTTTTTGTAATCAAAAATCTAAAATGTTCAATTATCATTCATTGAATATTTTCGAATAAAGGTTATAAAATCGTCATTTGTACAAATTAACAATGAAATATATCAATTTTAGGTAAATGTGCAAATAAGAAAAGAAAAAATAGTTTTTTTTAAATAAATACATTTAACTATAATTGAGTATTATTTTTTTCCACATTAAAGAGTTTGTTCTATATACTTTCTTTTAAGTCGATAGGAAAATAATTGCGGTTGTTATAATAAAAAATCTAAAATGATTAATTATTATTCATTGAACATTTTTGAATAAAGAATATAAAACCGTCACTACTACAAACCAATAATGAAAAGTATCAATTTTAAATATATGTGCATATAAGAAAAGAAAAAAATAGTTTTTTTTTAATGAATATTTAAGTCTTTAACTATAATTGAGTGTTATTTCCCTCAACATTAAATATACTGTTCTATATTATTTCTATTAGGTTTGTAGGAAAATAATTACAGTTGATCTTTTCTCACAACGCTCCATGCCTCACATCGTTTCTAATGTGGACATTTTTATCAAATAAGAACATTAAGGTGTCTCTCTATCCATCATATTCACCAGATTTGGCTCCGTGCGACTTCTGGTTCTCCCCCAAAGTGAAAATTTTTATGAAGTAGAAGCGTTTTCAGACAATTTCGGAAATCTTATCAGTTATGATAACAAAATTGAAAGCACACGCATAGAAGAACTTCTCATACTGTTTTGAAAAATGGCAAGAACTTTGGAATAAATGAATAGCAAGAGGAATATTTCGAGAAACACTAATTATAATTTTTAATTTACCTCAATAGTTTACTTTTAATCGAGCACTCAGCGTACTTTCTGGTCCTTGAAAGAATATTTCTATTTCAGAAAAGAAACCGCGATTCAAAAACACATTTAAAAAATGTTCAATCGTTTGATTTCTGTGAAAAGTTACAGAAGTCACTTCATTGACTCGTTTGGTCCTTAACAAAACTGTTGTCATTTTACAAAATCTATCAAATAAAAAAAAAATCTGAAAAATTATCAACAACCGAATAGTAAATTCACGAGTCACGAGTGACAAGCCGAACTCCTTTTGTTGTTTATTATGAACGACTAACTGAAACTTTCAAGTTTAAGAACAAGTTACACAACGACATCGTCGCTCAGATACTACACAAATTTAATTACTGCAAAAAAATGTATGTATATATATATATATATATATATACATATATATGAGCATGTAATCAATAAACAAATATTTCAAAAAAGACGAGTTGTATATAAAACGTACATTCGTACAGAATCCATTAAAACTAACTGGAAAGTTCAGTGAATTCTTGTTAGGGAAACTTTATTATTTATTATCCGAGAGAATTGACTTTAATAGCATTGAAAAGTTTTTCTTGTAATATTGTATCAATCATGTCGTCTTATTTATTAATATATATATATATATATATATATATATATATATATATATATATATATATATATATATATATGTTCTGATAAATGTATACGAGGAGAGAGATTTCAATTACCATACTACGAAACAAAGAGAAAAACTTTGACATTTAAGTTTATAAAATAATCGAGACGCTTATAGATCGACCGTCGTCCTCGTCTTCGACGTCGACGTCTCAGTCTCCGTCTCCGTACACAATTTACAGATTATTCATAGAAAATTGAAACTTTTCCGTTCGCGGAGTAAAAAGTTTCACGTTCTCTCCGTTCTGTTCGTTTTGTCTCGAAATAATCTCACCGAACGCATACATTTATTGTTTTTCGTACGGATGATAGACGAGAAACGTTAAGTACCGTCTTTTGTGTGTCTGTTCTTACTGTTGTCGATGCAGATGACGGTTCTATCACGTGCCACACACACTTTCGATATTATCGCATGGTCGATGCTGATGAAGTCTGCGTGGAATGGAATTGCGTCGATTGGAGGCATTTAGGAACTTCTGACAATGTGTTTTCGGATGTACAAGTTGAGTCGTTGTTCTTATCCATATGCTTTATCCATGTCCTCTTTATTATCTACCTGTAATCATCCTCTCTATCAATCTCTATCCTTCTCTCTAACTCTCTTTTCCACTATCTCTCTTTCCTAACCTCATCCTCTCTTTATCTATAAACTAGGTCTTCCAGAATGTATCAACTTATTTGTTTGGCTTATAACTTTTCTATTTTCAATTTTTATTTTTTTGTTGGTTGGTTATTGGGGTTTTAGAGCGCTTCGACAGCAAAGGCCATTAGCGACTGATTTTTTTATAATTTCTTTACAAGATTATAAATCCAATCCATCAAGATTCATATCTGCCTCTAAAATCATCCACTCATCCCTTACTGGCCCACTCAATCTCCCTCACTCCCTCTCTCTCTCTCTCTCTCTATACTCATATATACTAGGTGTACAAAATTTATCACCTTATTTTGCTTATAACTGTTTTACTTTAATTTTTTAGTTATAATTTCATTTCAAAATTATTAATCCAATCCATCAAGATTAACATCCGCCCTTCAAACACTTACCCTTACAGGCTCACTCGGTCTCTCTCCCTTCCTCTCTCTCTTTATATTAAAATATACTAGGTGTGCCAAAATTTATCACTTTATTTTGCCTATAACTGTTTTATTTTTATTTTTTTTATTGTTTGGTTGGTTATTAGTGTTTTAGGGCGCTTTTTTGTAATTTATTTTCAAAATTATAAATCCAATCCATCAAGATTATTATCCTCCCCTGAAACCCTCTCCTCACCTCTTACTGTGTCACTCAGTCTCCCTGATTCCCTCTCTCTCTTTATACTTATATATACTAAGTGTGCCAAAATTTATCACCTTATTTTGCCTATAATTGTTTTATTTTCATTTTTTTGTTCTAATTTCATTTCAAGACTATTAATCCAATCCATCAAGATTAATATCCGCCCTTCAAACTCTCGCCCTTACAGGCCCATTCGCTCTCCTTTCTCCCTCTTTCTTTTTATACTTATATATACTAGATGTGTCAAAAAGTATCACCTTATTTTGCCTATAATTATTTTATTTTCATTTTTTTGTTGTAATTTCATTTCAAGACTATTAATTCAATTCATCAAGAATAATATCCGCGCTTCAAACCCTCCCCCTCACTTGCTCACTTAGTCTAACTGAGTTAGACTGAGTGAGCTATAACTATTTCAAATTGAAATATTTTCTTCTATTTTAGGATTTTGAAGTGCCAATCTTAAAATAAAAAAAACATTATATATCCTAGCCAAGAAGTTGGTATAACCTAGTAAATACGATGGTATCCAAAAAGTAACAAATGGGGTATTGCACATTTTTGCATTTCAGTTGAAAAAAAATACTACCAAGGCCGCGGGAATGATTTGATCAATTTGGGGAAAGATGTGACGCATAAACATGCAAACAATACTACAACAGCGAAAGAAGTCCGAAAATGCATTATGACTTCATCGACTGAAAGTCTTCATCTTTATTTAGATAAGGGATTAGTCAGATGTCACCCAGATGTAGCAAAAAAAAAAATAAAATAATGGAGGGTTATTTTGAGGGTTGAAATGTGTTCAATTTTTTCATAAATATTTTTTTCTATAAAAAAAATCGAATTAATTTGTACATCTAATAGAAGTACAAAAACGAATTAAGTCATCGTAAGTTAATAGATTACTGCTGAACTTTAGAGAAATGCTAGAAGTTCTATAAAAATCTTCTAAAGATTTGAATTGAAATTTATTTCAATTTCATATTTTCATTTTTGATCCGGAAACTGATCTTTAAAACTGAAACTTTATGCACCGAATTAATTTGTACATCTAATACAGTCACAACTATAATCTTATTTGAAAAAAGATTCATTCTAAGAACCGAATACACAAAAGGGACGAAAAGTGAATATCCCTGTTGACTTTTCAGCACATTTGAAAAGAAACCCTCGATATGCTTGTCCGTCGTACGCTTCCGACAAGAGAAAAAAAGCACATACTCCGATACAAATCGAGTACCGTCATGACGAAGTCTTTAAAGTATCGAACTAAATAAATACGATCGGATCGATCCGAAGGCTCGGGCCACGCTCGAACACGCGTCGACAAGTGGCTGAAACCGAAACCGACGACGCGTCGAACGGAAACAACGTGCAGATCTTCCACAGGACGTGCGGCTGCACCGTACAGATCATCCGAGTTGATCCTTTCGGGGAGCCGTGTCACTCGACGCGTGTCCCATTGTGTCGACTTCTAGTGCTACTCGACAGACAGGTTATCGCGACGTCGAACGACGGCCGGAGGTACGGTGGGCGTACGATATTATCGACGCGCGCCGCTGTCGAAAGCGAGCGCGCCACATCCGGTGATCCGATATTGATGTAAGATACCGTGAACAATCGCGTTATGGATTCATGAGGACGGTATTGACGATGGATATAAAATAAACATTGGCTAGTACCTGTTATCTGCTTTCTTTTCAGTACGTTTTTTTTTTCGAAAACGCCGCTTTGTGTTATCCCACAAATCGATCATTCTTTCGTCCGACAAACAAAGAACATTTGAGGGAAATCGATAGAATTTTGATCCGATTATGTTCACTCTCTGCTTTGAAAATGTTCTTAGATTCGGTTCTATATGTCATTTGATTAAATTTGATTTTATAATGTACTGATTCCTTAATCAAATTCAAATTTAATTCATTTAAGATTCCATTTGTTTTTTAACAATAAATTAATTCGACAAATGTGACATTTAAAACCTTTCACCTCGATAGAATTGTTGAAATTTGAAAGAAAGAAATTATGCATACACGCTGTTAATATCGGGTGTCTCAAAATTTATCAACCTATGTGTTTTTATTATAACATTCGAACAAGTTTAAAAAAAATCAACACAGACTGTAAATAAAAAAAGAGTGTTTAATTCAATAAGTGATTCATTATCAAGCTTTGAAAATAATATCAGACAAGTATCACAATAATATCAGAAAATAAAAAAAGGTAAAAGCAAAACAAAGTGATAAATTTTGGGACAACTAGTATGTGTATATATATATATATATAGAGAGAGAGAGAGAAAGGGAGAGAGAATGAAATGGGCGGGAAGGGGAGTGTTTTAGGGGCGGATATTGATCTTGATGGATTGGATTTTATAATTTTGAAAGAAAATTACAAAAAAGTAATGAAAATAAAAAAGTTATAAGCAAAACAAATAAACAGATAAATTTTGGGACACCAGTATATATATAAATATAAATAGAGAGATGGAAAGAAAGAGGAAGGGAGGGAAGGAGTGAAGGGGAGTGTTTGAGGAACGGATATTAATCTTGATGGATTTGATTTTATAATTGTGAAAGGAAATTACAAAAAAAGTAATTAAAATAAAAAAAGTTATAAGCAAAACAAACGTGGTGATACATTCTGGAACACCTAGTATATTGGATTGTGTTCATTGTCATAGAAAAAGAAACAGGACTGTAAACAGAATTTATGAAATTCATTTCATGAATACCGGATCGATGATATGTGATATACATATAAATATATCTTTTTCCAAATGACACTTTTGTATATCATTATGGAACAATGTCAGAACGTATACAATTTATGTAGATATATAATGGCGGTGGCAAAAAAGAAACGAACACGACAACCTTCGCAATAATAAGCGTTACAACATAACGCAAATCTATATATAGAAACCAATATGAGCGTCGAATGCATTTCCTCTCGGGCGAGCAACACCGTTTTTCTGTTGTCTTTATTACTCGGCAAAACAGTTTCGTTCAACACTGTAGTGTATTTCGATGTTGTCGCGGTGGCAGCGCACTGTGCGCTGTCTGCGACGTGTTATCAACAGCGACGTTTCAACAGGAAGTTATCAACGGCGATGTCTACACTGTCGACGCGGTCGTCTTCTTCTTCGTCGCAACGACGTCGCGTCGTCGTCTTCTTCTTCTTCTTCTTCTCCACCGTCGTCGATGCCATCAAGTCCGACGTCACGGCAGCGTTCGCTTGATGAATTGACGATAGAATATCAAATAGTCGTTAGGGACCGTCTCGCTTCCGTCACGACGTTCGACGATAACGGGAGAGATATGAAGTCAAGACAGGCGGGGATGATGGTGACTTCGTTCATAATAGTTGTCAACGAAACTATGTACTTATGACGCGATAATGTGAAGTTGATCGAACTTCATTGTCTGTCTGTCTTTTACAATACATCAACATAAATATATACAGGTACATCCTCGTACAACGCTGTACTTCTTAAACAACGTTACTGTCTATAACTTTCTCATGTTTTTTTTGTCTAGGGACAACATATATGGGAGAAGACTGAGAATTTCTTTTTTTGTATTCTCGGTGAAATTCAAATGACAGTACTAATTTTATTAACTGTGGATTTCTAGTTTTTTTTATTTTCATTTTATACATTTGTTGATTTTTATTTTTGAACAAAGTTCATTTTTTAATTCTTCAATTCGAACTCCATTTAAAAAATCCGTCAGTCCTCACTAATACTTTTATGTCGATATGGGCTTATATTTTAAAATAAAATGTCCAAACTTTATTAAAAAAAATCGTGAGTCCCCACAATGTCCCTATGTCAGTATTTTGGGCCTATATTTTACATTAAATTGTCTGGAATAACTGAAAAAAATCGCGAGTCCTTGAAAAAATCTTTTATATAAATATAAATGTTTTTCTCTTGCAATAGAATCTCTAAACTCTTGTAAAAATAATCGTGAGTTGTCAATGATATCTTTACATCAAGATACAGACTTATATTTTATGACAAAATGTCTGAATTGTACTAAAAAAAATTCCAGGTCCTTAAAATAATCTTTATGTAAATATTACCGATTTTATCTTTTAATAGAATCTCTGAACTCAGTTAAAAAAAATTGTAACTCTCCACAGATATTTTTATGTCGAGATAATGACCGATTTTTTATGATAAAAAGTGTGAAATTTGTTGAAAAAAATCTTTAATATAAATATACCGGCTTTTATCTTACAATAGAATCTCTGAACTCTAGTAAAAAAATTCGCGGGTCGCCAAATATATCTCTACATTAAGATATAGGCTTATATGTTATGATAAAATGACTGAATTGTCCTAAAAAAATTCCAGGCCCTTAAAAAAATCAATATGTAAATATAACGGATTTTATCTTTTGATAAAAAATTTGTGAGTCTACGTAGATATCTCCATGTTGAAATATAGGCTTATAATTGATGATAAAATGTGTGGACTTTGTTTAAAAAAATTACCGAGTCTTCATCTAAGTCTGTAAATGAAGAAATGGACCATTTTCTTATTACAAAATATCTGAACTCGTCTAAAAAAAATCACGAGTTCTTACAGATATATTTATGTCAAGATAAAGGCCTATACTTTACAGTAAAATATGTGAAACTTGTTAAAAAAATTCACGAGTCTTCATATAAGACTATTCGTGAAGAAATGGCCCTTTATCTTATGACAGAATCTCTGAACATGACTAAAAAAATTCGTGAGTCCTCATAGATATCTCCATGTTAAGATAAAGGGCTATATTTTACAATAAAATATCTTAAGTTTGTTAAAAAAATTAGCGAATCTTCATCTAAGTCCATAGGTGAAGAAATGGCCCTTTATCTTATGACAGAATCTCTGAACATGACTAAAAAAATTCGTGAATCCACATAGATATCTCCATGTCAAGATAAAGGGCTATATTTTACAATAAAGTATGTGAAATTTGTTAAAAAAATTCGTGAGTGTTCTTCGAAGTCAGTAGGTGAAAAAATGGGCCATTGTCTTATGACAGAATCTCTGAACTCGAATAAAAAAAATATAAGTTCAAACAGATGTCTGTATATGAATATATGGACCTTCATCTAATGATAAACTGTCTGAAATTCTCTAAAAAAAAATTATAATAACGCACATCTCCACAGCAGAGATTAAAAAAATTCCAAACAGCACCATCTCTTCTAATCCGACCAAACATCCCAACAATCTCGCCACGGCACGCATTCGATACACACACACACACATATATATATATATATATATATATATATATATATATATATATACATATATGTATATATAAAAATGCATAGTTTCACCTACAGTGACATTGTACTATATGAAATAATATCCGTTACACCGACTCTCGCATAAAAAAAACAAACCTGTCGGACTGGAATTGTACGCAAGTAGAGGGAACCTGCGCCGGCGTTTTAAATGTCAAAATAAGATTTTTTGCCGTCGCACATAAATTGAACTTAAAACTGGAGCAAACGAACGATTTCTGCACCAACGCCCATCGAACACACACCACAAACACGTTTGTGAATTTATTAGAGTTTATATATAAAAAAAATGAATTATTTCGTTATCGGATCATTAGAGATCACTACAATTGGGACGAATGGCTCGATATATCGATTCTTAGGTGTGGCATTGATATCTATTCCTGTGTTCATGAATATCTTGCTTCATATATATATATATATATATACATACATATATATATATATATATATATACATACATATATATATATATATAATTATATAGAAGTGTATAGAAAAGTGACCGCGTTCATAGAACCAAACATTAAAGTACGTTTCTCTTTTTTTGTTGCAGATTTCAACGTTTGTGGCAAGGCTGTCCGAAAAACAAAGGTCAGTATTAATTAATATATGTGTATCGAAAAACTATATTAGTAACAAAGAATGTGTACGGAATTTTTTTTCGAACACTTTTTCTGTAGGAATTGTTAGAGGTTTTTCAGTATTTAATTGTGTTTACTAAGTACGTTTCGATTTAAAAATGACATGTTTGAAATAAACCTTGAACTGAATACTAAATCACGATCTTCCGAATCAGTCATGAAGAATTTTTTTAAATAAACATATATACATTTATATATATATATATATATATATATATATATCCTTAAATTATAATAAAATTAATTTGTTCTTAAAAAAATTCCATTGAATTTCATAAACAGAAAACCTTATTATCATTAGATCCAATGGATATTTTTTTGATCTAATGAAAATTCACACGTTTTCAAGTTTTAATTTCAAATAAATCTTATAAAAAGACATATAATCAGCGTAGAATTTAGAGAGGGGCAACATGGGTCACTACACAGGGGGGAAAATTTCGAAGGGAGGCAAATTTTGATAGGCGACACATTTTAAAAAGCTGGAAATTTTCTTTTCAATCATACTTTTGATTTACAGGTAGCTCAAATATCAGTATTTTTGAAATGAATGAGTTTTTCAAAGCTGGTAACATGGGAAAATTTTTAATAGTTACATTTTTCTTGAAAGTATAATTTGTATGATATAGTCAATTTCTATACCTCTATTTGTTTTTTTTTAAAAAAATAAATTAAATGAATGGAAGATTTTACAAATTTTTTAGTGATCATTAAAAATTATTTCTGTTCTCAAAATTAATAAGTCACGGATTTCTATCAATTCATCTACATAAAATTTAAGGAGAAGAGGCGATATTTGATTGGTTGCCTAAGAGCGGCAGCTTGTATAAATCTGCCCCTGCATATTTCAACATTCGATCAATATTTATCACAATAGGAAATAAAAATCCTATTATTTTTATCTACACAGATACATTAATTAAATTTATCGCAAAGAACTAAATCTCTTTAACTACTCCCCAAGAAACTCCCTTTTAACTACTCAAAATAAAAAAAAAATTGTTTGAATAAAAATCGATACTTTGTCTACAAACTTTTCAATATTTAAAGCAACACTTTATATATTTTATGATTTCTAGTGTAAATAAGTAATAATAGTGAAAATCCGATTAACAAGAAGAATCAAACTAGAATCTTTATCAAAAATTAACTTGTCTGGCAATAAAAGTTTTAATAACTTAATTCTCGGATTGGTATTTCTCCATTTATTCTGATCACACTTTTTATATTCAATATTTAAGAAATCTGAAAATTTTATAAAATACAAAAATGTTATCTCTACTGAGTCTGTTATTAAGCCGGTAGATTTTTCTGTACTTAGCATGATAGGAACGATATTGAAATGAGCATAAGTGAAAATAAAAATGATCAATACCAATTTATTGAACACATTTGATGAAAAAAAATTGTGTCTGTAGTTTGTGGTGTCTGAAGATACAAGTATATTGATTTCTGATTAGATTATCTTGTTGGTTTTGTGCATGATGAGTCAATTATGTGGTAATCTGTTTCAAATACTCGATTAAACATTTCTCCACAATTATGAAGTCAAATTGCAACGAAAATCTATTTCTTGATTTCGCACATGTTGAAAAAACATCAAAACGGAAAGAATTAAAGCGCTTTTCTATTTGCAAATAATTGTTAAAAAATAAAAAAAATATTTAACTCTATGCTCACTGTTTGTTAGAAACTTCTTTCTACAGTTTTACATAACTTTCAGTATTTTTTAAAACGCGAAAAAGATAATTATTATAACATTGTACAGCTGATAGTGATATTAAAAATGCTGTACGACAAGATTTTTATATCAATCTGTATATTTCCTCACCTCATCTCATCTCTCAAGGCTTTCAAATTGTTTAAAAAAAGTACTGACGTCATACAAATAACAAGAAATATTAAATCATGTCACAAATTAATTCTTTCTTTCATTCCATAAAGCAGAAACATTTCTCGGATCGAAAATGTTAAATAAATCAACACTGATCATTTAAATTCTTGTTTATTCTCTTTTAGTTCGAAATGAAAGCTGGATTCAAAAATGATCAATGGTAATTTATTAAAACAGTATTTGTAGTTTGTAGAATTGAAAAAGAATTAATTTGAGAAATTGAATTTAGTCACAGTGTCAGAGAACTGTACTCTGACCATTTATTACTTTCAATATTTTAAGTATTTCTTTCTTTCACAGCAATGTCTATTCTTTTAATTATGAGTTATAGAAACTAAAAATCAAGATAATTCTTACTTTATATTCTTCCGAATGTCTGCTCGGTCTTCAAATCGTTTTTTTTTTGATAAAGATTTTAATAATCAGGAAGAGAAAAAAGATATGCGATCCTAGATTTGTGAAATAAATCACGTGTTCTAATACTGTGATCTTTTTTTCAAGATAAAACATTTTTTCAAACTAGAAAATTCTTGGATATAAGTTAGTATAAATGTAGTTTGTAATCAAAGATCATTAATAATGATTTATTGATCATTTTGGATCAATATTTGGAGATATATGGGGTGTGAAAATAAATGATTTGGGGGAATAAAAAAAAATACTGAAAATGTATTTGAGAAATATTTTATTTATAGAAAATGTTTTTCAAGAAATTGTCAAACGGGAACGATTTAGAAAGAATTTAGAAATGAAAATCCTTAAACAAATTTTCAATCAGTGCATAAATCATATCATTTTTGGTTGAAAATGGTTATTGATTATTTTTAATTCTATTTCTCTGAATTTTAACGGCGATTCTCTCTAAAGAATTAAGATACAGAAAAGTCTTCTTAGTGTGCTTTTCAGCCACTCTACCAAACCTTAAGAAGTTTTTTTTTGATTAAAAATAATAATTATTTATTTTTGTGTCTATTTATGCAAATTTGGATGGCAATTCAATCACCATCAGATCTCTTTTTCAAGATACAAAATTTTTCAAATTAAAAAAACTCGTTTACTCAAAAATCCATCTATATATTTCAAATAAACTCAACCATTTTTAAAAAAATGTCTTTTCAAAAGCCTGTCTCAAATCCTAAAAATCAATTTATGCAATTATTCAAATTTTAACAAACAATTCTAAGCCTGAACAATTTCCAAACCGATCGACCGCACGAACCACCTCGCCAACATCCTCATTCTTCGCATGATCCGTGCAGAATGTTAATGGATAATTAATCCACACCTGCATTCGACTCGACGTTGAAAGACGAAAAAAACAAACACAATTAAACAATAAATGCTTGTATAAAGATAATCACGCAACTGTGGAATGGGCCTTGACATGGAACTGACTCTAGAGGATGACGAGAACGGGCACTTGATGAAATGACTAATTGTCTTATGAAATGTATGAATCGATTTATTCGACACACTATAATCTTGTTAGTCTCGTCTAAACAATATCTCACTCATTGAAAAAAAAAACGAACCATGTGAGAGAAAATCGGAAATATCGGTTTTGATTTAAATCCTGGTTTGAAAATATGCTCGAGCTTATAAATCTAAAGAACGGTTTCGAGATAAACGGAGAAAGGTACAAGAGTTAATTTATAGAAAAATCATTGAATTTCATTCAAGTTCTGTCTAATTTCCGAACAATTACATTCGAGGGTTGTCTCATTTCTAGAGAGGACGAGTCCTCGACCTCGAAACCATCACTGACATCGATTAAAAAAAATGTATGTAATTTAATAAACGAACAGAAAGTACAATTCATCTCACAGCAATGACACATTTTCATAAAAGTGCTATTAAAATGAAAACAAATATATACATATAATTGAATTTTTACAACAGGAACCTTGTAAGTGATAATTGTTGCTCGCAGCTCGGATTTATTATACAGAATGTGTTAATTTATTACACATTTATTTGAAAATGAACACTCGTACGGCTTCCATATAAAGAAAGGGTTCATTAAACATTAAAAAAATCGATTGGAATAATTGCTTTTTTACACAGATCACACCGCACCTTTTAAATAATACCTTTTGGTACGAACAATCGTTATTATCTTCTGCCATAAAGTTATGTTGCACAATTTATCAGAAAGATTGTATACATATTTTATTAACACACACACACACATATATATATATATATATATAAATCTGTGTATATAACCTTTGTTTTTTTATAAATGTAATACTGGTCCGATTATCTGCAGTGTTAAAAAATTCACGTTAAGGCCACCTTTTGACCCAGACTCAATAGAAACGAAATATATGTCGATTGTAAACGAATATTTCAAACAAATATGTTTTATTGTAATCTTTTTTTTTCCAACTTTACAATCGTATCACGAACTTGTTCGGTTTGGTTATTAATTTTTTTTAATAATCACGTTTGCGTTCCGTCCGCCGTGCATCGTAAAGTCATTATTTCGAATTGTTGTTTGATGTAATTGTGTTCAAAAGGACCTTCAACTTCTATTCAAACGTCCTACAAACAAAATCTGTTTAATCGCATGTGAATGGATTTGGAGTTCTCTTTGAACGCACGGTTCGGAAAATGCGGTTGTTTTGATTTAATGTGTTTCAGAATGTTGGAAAATGTTTCATGAAAAATGTTTTGTAGTGTAAATTTGATTTCTTTTTTGATTTTTATGTAGATTGAGATACTAGAGATGGTGGAGTTGTTCTTGAAATGTAAATAGGTCACAATCTTCTTCTTCCTCGTTAGTAAACTTCTATTCTTTCTATCTATCTATATATTAACTATCTATTTTTTCCATTAGTGTAGTCTCATTGTAACAGCGACTTTATAGATGAAGAGCTTCAACTTTCAGCCCACCATTTTGGAAATCTTCCTGGGTGCCATTTATTCCGACCATTTCTGAAGCTATTACTAGTATTTTGAGCATTATATACTCTTATTAAACGATGGGAGGGCTGCTAACCTGATCCATTAACCCTCTTCTTTTTTCTGGGCTCGGGACCGTCTGACATTACAACAAAATTACTCGATCCACAAGTTGAAGTTGCAGGTGAAGTTCAGGTCACAATCAAAAATGATTAATAATTAGTTATTAAACATTTCTGATCAATGTTTAGTGATTTATGAAAAAAAATCGTTTGTGGAAATAAAAAATGGTATAGGAATTTTTTATAAGAAATATTTTATTTGTAGAAAATATTTTTCGAGAAACTGTCAAACCAGGATGCCTTAAAAAAGATTTTGAAATGAAAATCTATCAATAAATTTTCAAGCAGTCCGGAAATCTTAATTTTTTTGGTCAAAAATGACAAATAATTACATTCAATTCTACTTATACGAATTTAAATACCGATTCTATCATCTTCAATGTGTTCAGGTACAGAAAAATTTTTCCAGTGTAATTTTCACTCACACTAAGACTCTTAAAAAATTTTTTTTATTAAAAATGATTATTAATTATTTTTGTACCTATTTATACACATTTAGAACACAATTTAATCAATATCAGAGCATTAAGGCACAGAATAACCTTCCTAGTCTTTTTTTGTCTCACTCAACAAATCAGAAAAATATTTTTTTGATTCAAAATAAGTATTGATCATTTTCAATTCCACATCTGTGAATTTAAATTGAAATTCTATCATATTCAAAGAATTAAAGTGCAAAAAAATCTTCCTAGTGTATTTTTCACTCACCCCACCAACCCTGAAAAATTTTTTTTCGATTAAAAATATTTATTAATAATTTTTTTGTCTGCTTATGCAAATTTCGAGGACAATTCAATCATTATCAGAGTGCTAAGACATAGAAAAATCTCTTAATGTATTTTCGATTGACCTCACAAATTACAAAAATATATTTTATATTAAAAATAATTATTGAACGTTTTTAATTCCATTTATCTGTTTTTAATTGTTGGTTTTTATTATTTTCGATGAACTAAGGTACATAAAAATCACCTAGTGTATTGTTCACTCACTCCATGGACTCTAAGAAAGTTTTCTTGATTAAAAATTATTATTATTCATATTTGTGGCTACTTATGCAAATTTCGATGACAATTAAATCACCATCAGAGAACTGAAGCTCAGTAAAATTTTCCTAATCTATTTTTGACTTATTCTACAAATGAAAAAAATATTTTCTTAATTCGAAATAACTGTTGTTCACTTTAAATTCAATTTATGTGAATTTAAATTGCAATTCTATCATCTTCAAAGTACTAAGTTATAGAAAACACTTCCTAGTGTATTTTTTATTTAACTCCATTAACCCTAAAAGTTTTCTCATTAAAAATGATAATTAATCATTTTAATGTCTATTAGTGAATATTTTGATGCCCATTCAATCACTATCAGATCCCTAAGTCACATAAAAATCTTCCTAATTTATATTCGACTAATCTCATAAAATTAAAAAATTAATTTTTATTAAAAATGATTACTGAATATGCTTAAATCCATTTATCTGAATTTAATTAACAATTCTATCATCATTAAAGAACTAAGGTACATAGAAAAATTTTTAATGTATTTTTCACTCACCCCATCAATTCTAAAATATTTTTTTTCACTAAAAATTATTATTAATGATGTTTATGGCTTTCTGTTGCATATTTATATGATGCTTCTATCATTTCCAGTACACTAAATTTCTGAAAAGGTTCTCAATGTATTTTTCACTCATCCTACAAACCATAAAAAATCTTTCTCGATTCAAAATAACTATTTATCCTTTTTAATTCCATTTATGTGAATTTAAATAGCCATTCTATCATATTCAAAGAACTAAGATACATAAAAATCGTCTTACTGTATTTTTCACTCACTTTATAAATCACAAAAACGCTTTTTTAATTTATAATAAATACTGATCATTTTTAATTCAATTTATGAAAGTTTAAATGGTGATTCTATCATCTTCAAAGAACGAAGGTAGAGAAAAACCGTCTTAGTGTATTTTTCACTCATCTTATCAACCTTAAAATGTTTTTTTTTATTAAAACTGATTATCACATATATATTTAATTAAACATTTTCTATTTTCTACGATTGTAACACCGACTCATTATTAAAACAATCAAAAATAATTAATTACTAACCAGTTAGGTCAGAATCGGTTTGAGATTTGTGAGATAAATTTTGAGTTATTTTATGAAAGTAAATTCAGCTATTGAACTGAAATTATATCTGAAACATATACTTATTTCATTCTTTCTACAAGATTACTCAACTACCGAATCAAATTTACTTTTAATAAAAATATAATATTCTCTTGTAAAGATTTTCTCATTAAACGAGACACTCATTTGAATGAAACCACCTATCACACCTCAAAAACGTTTACACACTTTTCAATCTACATTGAAGATTCCACACGCGATTTTCAAAACGTACTCAAGCCGAAATAAAAAAAAAACATATTTTTTATATAAAAAGAACATAACAGCGTCGAAGAATATCTGTATGTTTCAATTTTCATTCTAGAAACTCAATACGAAATCCGGTTCAATTCAATTTATTTACAGCGTTTATTTTTGAATACTTTAACAATAAACGTACACTTATATAAATATACGTGTGTGTGTATGTATGATCATCTACACACGCACATATATTTTCATCTATAAATAACAGACAGTGAAAAATATCAAGTCAGGAAGAATACAATAAAGTAAGAATTCTGAGAATTTACAATATCAACAAAAATGTTTCGAGCAGTATAATAAATAAATAAGGAGGAGTAAACAAATAATAGAGGGAATGTCTATCATCTATATCTATCTATATCTATATATATATATATATATATATATATATATATATATATATATATGTATGAAGGATCTCTTTTTACTCCTGTTATATGAGGAGTAGAGCACGGCGACAAATAATATGCATTCGTCGTTATATATTGTCGGACATCAAGGCAGAGTCCTTTGCAGGCAACGCTGTACATATTTCTTTGTGTGTGCACTTTCGAGTCGACGAGAAAAATCATAACTGGGAATAAGTTGCATCGCCAGCAACGTAGTTTATTGATGTCCCAGCTACATATTGTATATACAGACATATATATATATATATATATATATATATATATATATATATATATATATATCCTGCTTATTAATGCTGTTGCAGTTTTCATTGAATCACTTCCCATTGTGTATAGTATAAGTTCTGTTCTTTAGCAACAACGAATATACTGCTTTCATCAAAAAGTTCCAGGAATTTTCAAATATAACGCAAGATATTTGCTTATTCATCGACATTTATTTTATCAAAGTATTCTTTATCGCTTGTAATAGTTTTGTGTTCAGCTTGTCTATTGAATTTTTCTTAATGGCTTTAATTAAATCAAAACGGCATCCTCGCAGCAGCAATTTGAATATGTAGAGTAGAAAAAAAGTTATATGGGACTTAGTTAGGCGAAAAAGTCGCTTGTGGGATGAATTTGGTGGATCTTGTGACCAAAATATCGCACATAAGCATCGAAAAATTAACACATTTACTGGACATTTTTAACAAGAAAGTTATTTATGTTTTCTGGACTAGAAGAATAATTTATTTTTGAAAGTGAATGTAACCAGTGTCGGAACTGATATTGTGGAACGGAAACTGTTAATTTTCAGGATCTGAAAATGTCAGTAGATGAATCCTTCTCTAGGTAAAGACATTCTTATACACCAGTTTTGTCAAAGTCATGAATGAACACGGGCCACCAAATTCCAGAGAGTCTACGGACTGGAGACAAAAAAAATCACCCCAAAAAAATTATCGAACGAAAAATGGTTTTTTCGTTTATATTCGAAAATAACTCATTTAAATTTTACATTTATTTCTTCTTTAACCTCTTATGCGTTTTGTACAACAACAAACACAGTAAATGCACTTGCTATAAGATTGAGTTAAATGATAACAAAATGATACATTTTTTTGATTGTTTTTTTGAAAAATGTTTAATTTTATTGGTAAGTAATTCACAAATCGTATTTAATTACTGTTTGTTGTTATTACTGTTTCATTACTGCTTTTGGAGAAAAAATCACACAAAAGCATCGAAAAATAAACACATTTACTGAACATTTTTAACAAGAAATTTATTAATGTTTTCTGGATTGAAAGAAGAAGAAGACTAAAAGAGTCTGCGGACTCAAAACAAACAAAAGTCACCCTAAAAAAATTAGGGAACGAAAAAAATTCTTTTATTTATACTCGGAAACAACTCATTTAAATTTTATATTTATTTTTTCTTTTGGAATAGAAAAGAATCAAACGGAGGCATGGCCATGCGAAAAACTTGTTTGTGAGATGAATTTGTTCCAGATTTTTGGCCAAAAAATCTCACTGAATCAAGGAAAAATAAACACATTTACTGTACAATTTTAACAACAAATTTATTTATATTTTCTGGACTGAAACAAGAATTCATTTTTGAAAGTGAATGTAACTCCACTGTCAGAACTGGTGTTGTGGAATCGATTCTGTTAACTTTCAGGATCTGAAAATGTCAATAGATGAATTCTTCTTTGAGTAAAGACACATTCTACTACACCAGTGGTGTCAAACTCATATATGAATACGGGCCACCAAATTCCAAAGAGTCTGAGGACTGGAGACAAAAAAAAATCACCTCAAAAAAATTACTAAACGAAAAAAGGTTTTTCATTTATATTCGAAAATAACTCATTTAAATTTTACATCTATTTTTTCTTTAACCCCTTAACAATTTTGTTTCATTTTGAGAATATGCACTGTTGTCCTTAATTATTTCTAGGCGATGACAAGTATACTCGACCAAAAGACATTCAATGCATTTGCTGTCAGATTGAGTTAAATTATAACAATATATATTACAAAAGATAAATCATATTGGTTGTTTCTTTGAAATTTTTTTAATTTCATTGCTAGGTAATTCACAAATCGTATTTCATTACTGTTTGTCGGCATCCGTTTTTTTAAACTTGAATGTTGTTTGAAATTCAAGCGACTTTCCAAATATTGCTCTACATATAAATTAGTTTGCTCTACTACTATGTTTAGTAAGTTATAATCTAAAAAAAATCCATATACAACACACATTCGGATTTTGAATAACGGAAAATAGCGAAATTTTGAGCCAGGATAAGCAGTAAATTTATTTTTATAAAAATGTATTTTATATTTTTTTTTAAATTCCATTTTATTATTTTAATAGAATCGACTTCGGGATTTAGGCCACTAGCCGAATTTTAGAGTCTTGCAGGCTGGTTGTTTGACAACACTATTCTACACTAATCGAATAAACAAGCCACTAAATCGATCAGACAATCATAAGTAACAGAGAAAAGCATATCATAGATTAAGATTCTGAAAAATTTAAAAATAAAACTGTACTTTTTACAAAAAGACACGAAAGAACTTTCACTTGTATCTAATATACGTATTTTACATACATATTTACTATGTTATATTATTGCTTATCGTTTTTAAAACGTTTTTAAATTCATAGCAAGGTCACATAAAACCTGTTAATATATATACATACATATATACATAAAACACCTGTATATTATTTAATAAATGTATAGTTTACTTTTATTCAAAAACGCATCGACTGCTGGCAACATCTCTACTCAAATGAAAATATTTTAAAGTTTCTTTTTTTGTGCTGTTAATAATACGTTCTTTCATTGAATAATTTATTGCGAGGAAGACATTTATGTGTTTGACATTACCATCACATTCTTGTATGTATTTTCAAAACAGTTGTACGTTTCGTTTTCGGTTTACTACTTTTTTTTTCTCTTATCTGTTTCTTAATTTCATCGAATCTTTGACTTAAAATATATGAATAATCATTGTATGAATAATCATTGATTGTTATTGTATGAAATTCGGTCCATATGTGTTATAGTACTTTTTTTTTGGTTCCGTTATACTTTTTTTAGTGACTATTATACTAGAAAAAGTACAACAGTCATAGAAATCCTTAACTAATAAAGTATTTTAGTTAAGTTTAACACATTGTCAGGATTGATTTTAAAAAGGGATTGGAAATTATAATTCCTCATAGTATATCAACATCCACTTGTATGTCTGGATCTATCTTTTAAAAAAAATCATTAGAACCGAATCTTTTAAATAAATTTTACCATTTTAATTTACAGTATTCTCACAGAACACCATAAATATTTTTAGCAGCGATGACTCCACTATTCTGCAGTTTGTACAAAATATGAAGTCTAAAATGTACTTAATTGATAATAAATCGATTGATAAATATTTGTGATACTTAATTGATTGATAGATATTTGTCGCATTGACAATATTTGAACCGGTCATTTCAAAAACTACATGAGTCATAGAATTTAAATTTTATAAGATTCAATAAAAAGTGCGTAACACAAAAACAATAAGATTTTTTAAAGATTTTCTTTGTTAATATGTTCTTTTATAGTTTTAATTTGTTAGTCGATTAATAGGTACTGTCCTATAAAACCATAATGCATAAAAAAATCAACAGAAATTGTTTTGGCTTATGTTTTCTATGTTGTTGCTTTTTTTTAGGAAATATTATTAAATGCATAATAAATTATTAAAAAAATATTTTTCTTATTAAGATTCATTATTAAAAAAACATTATATTATAGCACACAAATATGTATCTCGCTTATAATCTAATATTAAGATGCATAATGATATTGAACATCTGATTCTAGCAGTTTCTTCTATTTTTTCGGTTGGTCAGCTGAATATTTTGTTGTAGACATGTGCTCCTCCAAGATAATATCTTTCATATGCTTTAAACTGTGTATTTTTTATAATTTATTTCTATTTTCTATACTTTATGTCTATTTTTGTAATATTTTTTTTACAAAAACTTTATATTATAGCATAAAAGTATGTATTTCGCTTATAATCTATTATTAAGGTGGATTATAGTACTGACTATCGGATTCTAGCAAAGTTTCTTCCATTTTATCGGTTGATCAGCTGAATATTTTGTTGTAAGGATATGCATTCCTTCAAGACTATCTTTCATTTACTTTAAATTATCTAGTTTTTATACTTTATTTATATTTTTTATACTTTTTCTATTTTTTGTAATGTTTTTTTTTATTAAAAAAAGTTATATTATAGCAAATAAATATGTATCTCGCTTATCATATAATATTAAGGTGCATAATCATATCGAACATTTGATTTTTGGTTTAGAACATTGAGAATTTGATTCTAGCAGAGTTTTTTCCATTTTTTCGGTTGTTCAGCTGGATATTTTGTTGTAAAAAATGCATTCCTTCAAGAGACTCTCTTGCACTTGCTCTAAATATTCTATTTTTTATAACTTGTCTATTTTTGTAATATTTTTTTTATTAAAAAAACTACATTATAGCACACAAATATGTATTTCGCTTATAATCTAATATTAAGGTACAAAATCATATTGAACAGCTGATTCTAGCAGAGTTTCTTCCATTTTTTCAGTTGGTCAGCTGCATATTTTGCTATAAGGACATACTCTCTTCCAAGATACTATCTTTCACTTGTTTTAAATGGTCCAT
This sequence comes from Acanthacorydalis orientalis, assembly GCA_034766995.1. NCBI lineage: Eukaryota > Metazoa > Arthropoda > Insecta > Megaloptera > Corydalidae > Acanthacorydalis > Acanthacorydalis orientalis. The sequence goes on along the minus strand of CM068313.1, from coordinate 2,807,824 downwards.
TTTCTATATTTTATAGAAATTTTCGATCCATATGCTCCCACAGACGGAAGTGACATCACAGCTGCAATATATTTTAGTAGCTGGAATGTGTTTTTTGATCAACCACCAATAAATTACTTAGTCTTCACCATCTCAGCTTTATTACAATCGTATTGAAAGCACATGTATGTTGAAAAAGAAAATATTTTTTTCTAATCTTTTGGAACTCTTCTTCCATAAGATTCAGTTGACAAGTTTTCTTTTTGTAAAACAAAGGCCACTATTTTTTAAATACAAAAATCTCTTCAGTTTGTACTTCTTTTACTGAAAATTTTATTCTGGATTGAGTAACCATATAAACGTATTTTTTAACTTATATATATATATATATATATATATATATAATATCTATATATATATAATCATTTTTTTGTACAAGTTCTTTAATATCTCCAAAATCACAATCACTGGGCAAAAAAGAATGACCAGATTCGACATCTATGCACAACATGACTAATGTAATTTTTATGCTGAATATGAGATTACTCTCAAGGATCTAATTTCGACAAAAAAAACAATTTTGAAAAAAAATATGGCATGCAGTTCTTGAAATGACTGTTCATTTAAATGTCTTCCTTTAACTTCACAAATTTAATTCAAAAAACTAATTAAATTTGATTGTTTTTGAAATGAGAGATGTGATGGCAGATACATAACAAAAGTAGACACTCTCCGTATTAAAAAACAAACTAACATTCAGTTACACCCAAAATTAATGTTTCTAGATAAAAAAACGTTTTCTATTTAAACAGAATACCATTTATTTCATCTACTGTCACGGTTATTCTTAACCTGCGGCTGTTATAGTTTAAATCGTATCATTAGTAACACAAATGATAAATGATGAAATCAATGTAAAGACTCGACGAGTATTAAAAACATATTAAGTGTATATTTGTTTGTATCTCATACCCTCCATATTATATTGAACAAGGTCTGCGTTTCTGTGTTCTCTTCCTTGCACGGATTTTTAGATTGTGCACCGAAACTCAATGCCAGTTGTTTTGTTAAGAAAATTATTTCAGTTATCCGTTTATAGAAAACTGTATCAGATAATTAATTGTTTACTCGTGGTTGGATTTTTTTGCTTGAAAACACGGTAGATTTTTTTATGGCGAGTCCTTGTCAATCAATTGGTTTTGATTGAATATCAACTGGGATATATTTAGATTTTTTTAGGAATTTCAATGAAATGAATCGACTGTATATTTATTTCACTCAGAGATGAATATATTTAGGATGTAAATATATTTGTAAAGAAGATATATTTAAGGTAAATATTCAGTACTGTTTCAACAGTTTTATGAAGAGGTGTGAATATTAGAGTCAATTGTAGAAAATATATAGGGAAATGATCAAAATAATAAACTATGAACGTTTTTATAAACACTTTTTCGCAATGCCGCTAAATTCACTTTCCCAAAAGTAACAAATATTTCTTCTAATCAAAACTTTTCAATAATTATTTAGTGATCTTCCGGATCGATTGTTTGTGGTCCTCACAGTTTTAAAATTTTACTCAAAAACATTTAAAATTCATAAAATTAATTAAAATTCACAACACTATCCATTGCATTAACATACAATCTCACAAAATCCTGTGGAATCCTTATACATTCCACATATTCTAGTTTTAGGATTAGATGTAATAATTAATTCAGTGCCTTTAAATTAAAAAACAATCTTAGCACGTTCACCGTCCAAGCATTTTTTGAGGTACATTAGAAATGTTTTTAAAGTTTTTTTTTTAAAAATATTTGTTAGATTTTTTTTATCAATGATTCTATATATTATTACCAATTTCTTTATAAAATTGAAATACCTTACAATATCCGATTTTGGAATTAATTATCAGCGTTTTCTTAATTGCTAGTTGAGATTGTTTAAAAAAATTATTAATTGTCTATAAATGTCTGTATTGCTCGGGGAAACAATTTCAAAAAACCGGGAATAGAATGAAACAATTGGCTTATGATAGTTTAAATATATAAAACTATACAAGCACTCGTTCACAACATCCCACCCCAATTTTATCCGTACCCCACCTCCAGTTTAGACACAAAATTTTGTTTCACAACTCGACTTGTTCCCACTCCTATGCACTTCCGTCACATAAATTTGTTTCACAACGATTCGACGCGAGCTTACCGTGTCCAAAGAAGTTCAAAAAAATGTACCGAATCAATTGGTAGACTTAATATATTTTTTTTCAAAATAAAATAACATAATATAACCTAATAATATAATCTAAAACTGGGATAAAAAATCTACATCGACAATCAGCACCCACCCACCTGAATCCATCTATCTAAATTGATGAAATCGGTAGTGAAAAAAAAAATAAGAAATAATAACAGGGACCTCGATGAAAACGAACGAATAATTAAAATCCATGTACACAGATACGAAACAAATGAAAATAAAACGAACTAGAACGTGTTTAAAAGAATATATCGGCACATAATGTTCTGAACAGAATCCTCATCTCTTGTGAAATCGAATAATCGTCTCGATATAGAATCCGTTTCGTTTTCGTCTCGCTATTACCGAATCACTTTCTAATAATCAACGACATAATTGACATGGAACGACGATTAAAAGAAACAATAATCAGTGCATCGATCCGTCGATATTCGTTTGTGAATACGTTGAACCGACGTACAGATAATAAAACTGATCTGGACAAGACCAAAACAAATAGGTCGATGACCATACACAGTCGTGACCGACGTGCTGTGCACATAAAATTCGGTGTCATTCGTCAATTGAGATTGTTTCATGCTCGACATAGCATGGAAAACTTTCCTATAATACATATACACACACACGCATATATATATATATATATATATATATATATATATATATATATATATATATATATAAACTGTTCCTCTAGGTGTTGCTGTGCCATTGTCGTGGTCAATCTTACATGGCACTTACAGCTGTCTAATTGAGAACACATATATGTAGTTCTGCAAGCATATATATATATATATATATATATATATATATATATACGAGTATATATATATATATATATATATATATTTATGTATGTGTATGTATTTATATATATATATATATATATATATATATATATATATATATATATATATATATATATAGGGGAGACCAGGGGTAAGTGATCTACTGGGCTAAGTGTATCTTTGCTTTTTGACCCAGAAAGAAACGTTTTATGAACTCGCCTTTAATACTATGGGTTACTATTAATGTCCTTATGTGACCCACGGAGTTGAACAGAGTTCGGTGTAACGGTTCAGGTTTTATTACTCTGAGTTTTTCAGCAGTGCAGAACTGAATTTTTGTTCTCTTGGAAATTTTTTAATTATTTACAGTTGTTTGTTATAAACAATTCTGAATTTAATTATGAAATTGTAAGACATCCTGAACATACTACCGTTACTTGTTTTTGTCATGTTTAGGATATTAATATATTTTTTTTATAATTATAGTTCGAATATGCGTGCGGGGCTACAAGAACATGATTTTAATTTTGTTCGGATTTTTTTAAATTATTTTTTCTATAAGTTGAGTATCTGGTTGACCATATAATACATGCAAATTATGAAAATAAAATGTATTAAATATTTTTCGTGATAAAAACGTTTTATTTTTAATCAATTTTTAATAAAGGAGTTCACAGTCCCAGAAATTTTGACATGTCAAGTTTTGCACGTCTTCACTTTTTCTAAAATAACGAGAAAAATACAAAATGAATATTAAAACCGCCTATATATTTTTATAGTTAAGGGTATGACCTTTATAGTAGCATAGTTTATTCTGAGAAATACATTTAGTTTGTTAATGAAAAGTGATTAAAAAAAAAACAGTTCACTTAGCTCCGGTCTCCTCTATATATATCACAAGGTGAATGTCGTAGACGAAAGAACTGTTGACCGACACTCTTGTGTCTTGTACCGTCGTCGTTGTGAACACGCATAACGATCCAACTACAAACAATCAATTCGTCTCATCGTCGAGACGACTATTGGAAAAAAAATGTAAAAACAGTATATACGGTTTTCATCGACGTCGAATCAATGTCCGACTACTTCTTTAGCGTCGACCTGTCGCTTGTCCGTCTGTGTAAACACCGAACAGGCGTTATTTTTTTTTTAAAAAAAAACAACACAGTAAAAGAAATAACACGAACCGTGTCTTGTAAATTATAAAAAAACAAATGGTTTGAAACTTAACTTGTCATTTTATTCTGTGTTTATTTCGAGATTTCGTCCGATTTGTCAGTAAGTAGGGGAGACGATTTACAATAAACTGTAGAAAATTCGGTAGGTCAAAGATTCAAATATAAATTGATTTTATGCGGTGTGAAATGTGTTAAAGTTTGTATAAAGATGTATTGTAAAGAACATATATATATGTAGGATACTTAAGAAGGGACAAATATGAATTCAGCGGTGGGCAACTTCTTCGATAACAAGAGTCACTTATAATGCTTTTCATACATTTTTGAATGTTCAAGATCCTAACCTTCATCCGACATGAATTTGTTTTTATTACATTCAGCAAGTGTTTAGTGACAAAATTATTTAATTTCATATCTTTTTTGAAGATTGTCCACAACCGTATATAATGAATGGGCAACTTTTTCGATAATAAGAGCAGCATATAATACTTTTCATACATTGTCAAATGTTCAAGAGCCATAGAAAATATTATTTTAAAATTGTATTTTTAAAAACAATTTCATTGACACAAAACCAATGGATACAAAAATTTATTATAACATTTATATATTTTAAAATCACATTATTAACATGGCAATTCTAGTTTTTAAAATTAATTACTAAGCCGGAAAATCAAAGGTATTAAAAAACCCTTCCTTTATTGAAAAGGGTTAGTGTCAAGTATTAATACCTAATTAATAATATTAATATACATTTCCTGTAAAACAAGTAAAAATTTTAAATGAACTGATTTTCTCTCTGTCTACCCTAAAATGTGTATACCAGGTTTTATTACAATTTTAAATTATAATATACAAAATATATTTTCTGCTAGAGATTTCAATATTTTAAAAGTAATTAATTTTTCCCCCTACTACTACCTCTAAAATGTGCACATTAGGAATTAGTATAATTTTAAATTTATATTGATATTTTGTTGTCAAATAATTTTGTGTTAAAATTTTGATTTTGTAAAAATGAAAATTACTACAAATTTACTATAAAATATTTATTTTGTCAAATAAATATTTGATAAGATAATTTGCATTAACAATAATTAAATATGTTTTTATTTGGGTTTGACGAACTCTACCTCGTTATCGATATGATATATTAATATATTTAGCTTCAAAGAGTTTAACTCTTTCTTAAAATTATTCATTACTTTTTTTTATTGTTTGTTGTGTCATTCAAAATTTTTTTTAAAAAAAATATTTTTATACAGTGGGTTAATGTAAGAGTTTTTTTAAACAGGGGATTAATGTCAGGGTTTTTTCTACACGGGGTTTATTGTTCAGGGGATTATTGACGGGGAGTTAACGTCCACTGGATTCCTGGATTTGAGCACGAAAGCACAATAGTCTACTAAGCTATAATCCGATATTAAATTTAATAAGATGACTCAGGCTGCTGTCGGGGACCTAGACGCTCCTATGAACAGCAACATACAGGCAGATCCATGTCGTATAAGCAGACTCGCTTCATCTAAAATTCGTGCAAAAAAAAAATCGTAACGTCCAGTGGGGTTTTGTCCAAGAGATAATTGTCCTTTTACGCTTTATCCACTTGTTTAAGACCTGAAGTGATTTCAGACGTTTTAAAGTAACAAACAGTCCTGTTAATTGGACGAATCATTATTTTTTGATTCGAAAAACTGATTACAATTCTTAAAACCGGTTCGATTTCAATTAAAGCGACGTCTTCGACATCTCCGAATCGTCGACGACATCTGAGACGGTCCACATTAATCACAAGTACACTTTCTAAATCAATCCGACGACAGATGACCGTTCCCGAAAACCCATTTAGTGGTCCGTCGGTTACGAAACATCCATCTAATAAAAATATATATTCGTGATGGAGACGTTCCTTTTAGTTTGATTGCACGTTTTCGTCCATTAGTCAGCGGACCGTCTAATCTACGATCTCGATTGGGAACGAATGTACAAATATTTGTTCAGAGTGTCGTCCGTCCGCGATAAAACATAATAGGACAATTATTAGTACTTCGGAACGAGACGCTCGTCAATAAAGCAGATAGCATCTTATCGGAAACACTTCACGAAACTGTACGGACGGTGTACGATGACAACGAAAAAAGAACTAGTTTATCGGAGAAAGTTATTTAGAAATAGTAGCCACATAGACAGATACACACACACACATGTGAATTATAAAAATATCCTCCACACAAGTCTGAAACACAACCACTGGTCATTTATATAAAAACCTGACATTATTTCACCAATCAATTTTAAGTCAAAGTTTATACGGTTGAGGAAAACAAACCTGTTTTAAATATCTTCAGATCATTGTTTTTAACCCCTTAAGCGTTTATGTCGAGTATGCTCGTCATGAAAAGATGGCATTTCTTTTGTTTAATGTCGAGTATACTCGTCATGCAGAAAAAAAATCGATTCTGCTATTGATTGTAAAATTTAGGTAAAAAAAATATATATTTGTAACTTTAACAAATTTAAGAATATTTTTAATCAGTTTTTTGTTTGTTTCGTGATTGTACGTCCGCTATCTAGGGAAGGTATAATAGGGTGTATTAGAAAAACTTGTAAAGTGGATAATGTTCAAATTATCAAGGATTATATTACGGTCGTGATTTTAGCAAATGTGCTTCGAATATTCAGGAATTATTATTTGAATCCGAAAACCGATTTGAAGTATTCAGGACATGTGAAAACGATTTTAATATTCAGTAATGTAATGTATGTAATAATCAGTAATTTATTTCAAAACCTTTCTCACTGTTCTAGTATTTTTTTTGTATATTTTATGCGTTACAACACCTTCCATCAAACCTGAAAAAATCAGCTTCAGTATCATTTTTTTTCTAATGCGAAAAGTATGCAATGTCTAATATGTTGCTATTCGGCCGCTATCACTACTGTTTTGTGAGGTTAACTGCTTGACCAACATATATAACAGTTTTTGAATGTCAAAGTTGTCATTTAAAAATGTTAAAATGAGTAAATATTTTGATTCAAAATAGAATTTTGATTTCTTCCTCTTCCCAAGCTTGAAAATATGACTCGCTGGGAAAAAAATCCTACCGAATAAGGATGTCATTGCCCCACCATCCATGCGAATTTCGCAGATTCGTTGGACTAGTGTACAGCTCTCAATGGAGACTATGTTGAGAAATAAAATAGGTTTTTTCCAAAAAATGGTACTTCGATTTTTTTTTGACGAGAAAATATTTTAATTTAAAATAGAGTTTCAATTGATTCAATTTAAAAGCACTGAATTATTCTGTACACTTAATAAATTGTTGATATTCAAGTTTAACAATTAATTGTTTTTTTATCTCTTTGTGACTCGATTAACATCTTTTGGGATTTTCTTATATTTTCAACCATTAAAGATCCATAATTAAAATCTATTTTTTATAAAAAACAAATAATCCGTCCAATGAGTTAAAAAACTACAATAAAAGTACATATAATAAATAATAAGGAGAAAATAAATAAAATATTTCTATTCAGTCATTTACAAATGTTCGAACATTAATCATTTTGAAATATCATGTATTTTTTTCCTATTTAATATATAAAATACTCAACAGCTATTTAGTAATTCGAATCAGAAATTATTTAACAATTTTTCATTAAAAATATGACTAAATATAGTGAGAACAGATATTGATTAAACTCAGGTATAAATCAAGATCATAACAATCGTATCTATTTCTTAAATCTTTTTCTGGTAAATATTTATTATTATCCTACAGACAGACCGATATACATATTTTCGGTTCTATCGAATGCCGTTTCGTAGATCACGATTTGTAATCGACTTTCTTCCAAAAATATCGTTTCGATTACACTGACAGATTGTTTTCTATATTGATGGAATCAGATTTGACTGTAATTATGTCAAGGGAAATATGTGAAAGGGTAAATCAAAATACACTTTTATTGATCGATACTTGTGTGTTTATAAGTTTGAAACTGTTTGAAGAACGAATATTTAGAATGAGATCAATTTTGAATCCGAAATATGTTTATTATTTCACATATAATGTTTGACAATTTAATTCCTGCATTGGTACAATGAAAAGAAACATAAATCGAATATCACGAAATGTGTTTTAAATATTTATACAAAGTAATTTTAATTTATTTTAAAGTTCTAAATGTTTGAAGAGGTACTCGAAGAAACTGTTTTCAATTCGGTGGTCATATTTTTCTTAATATCTTCCAGTTCCTGAAATCGTTTCCCATTGGGAACAATTTTCATTTTAGGAAAGAGAAAGAGGTCTGCTGATGCCAAATCAGGTGAATAGGATGGATTATTGAACACAGAAACGCTGTGTTTCATGAGAAATTACTTCACAATCAGTGCAGGATGAACACTTGCATTGTCGTTCAACAAGAACCAATTACCCTTTTCACAAAACTGTAGTCGCAGTAGAAAAATTCTTTACAATAATCTCTTCATCACTTCAACGTAAAATTCACTATTAACTGTTTGTCCTTCAGTCACAAATTCTTTATAGATCACATCCTGTTTATTGAAAAATATAATCAGAATGGTTTTCATTCTGGATTGTTTCAATCGAAACTTTTAAGGTCTTGATAATGACCGACCAACTCACTGATCCTCTTGTGTTTCGTCTCAGGATCGTACTGAAATACCCATGACTCATCATCAGTGAAAATGCAGTTGAATTGTCCAAACAAGTCTGGATAAAGTCAGCACACGATGCAACTCTTCGTTATTTTTACTCATCCATAAGACTGTGTGAGAAGATCTTTGCACAGATCCTCATCTTTTCGACATTTTCATGCAAAATTTCTCAAATCATCTCCTTATTGATGTTCAACTCGTCTTCCATCATTCGGATCTGTCTGGTCATTCGACGACCATTTCCCACGACTTCACAAAATTTTCCAATCGAATCTGCATTTCGAGCGATCGAGGGATGTCTGGTGCTAGATTTATCTTTAACATCCATCTTAAAGATTTTCATCATAAAGATTTTTCTTGTTTCTTAACTGTTTTTTTTTTACTTTTTAATTCGTCCTATATCAAGCTGTATAGAAATGAAAACATACTAAGAGTGAAAAATAGTCAATTTTGAAATCGATTTAGAAAACTGTGAACTATTATGTCCTGTTTTACTTTTGATTTAATTTCAAGCGAATCCAGTGCTGCACCGTCAACCCGAGAATTAAATTTCCAAACCTGTTTATGAATTTTTTCTTACCACAACATATAAGAAACGGTTCAGTCAAAAATATACCAGAGAGAAAAAGTACCAGAGAGATTTTACTGTACTTTAATGTTCTGAACATTGATCACTGAAATTATATATGTATTGAAATTAAATATTTCAGACTGAAAATTAATCAAATTTGGTTAAAGATATCATAAACTACTTTTGAAAATTGATTAATTCGAAAGATTTGAAAAAAAAGTTCTTTTACTCCTCAGTTCGTTTATCAATCTGATTTATTCAAAAATTAGAAATTTTCTTATAAGTTTCCGCTTTGAATCTTCATCTAAAATTCCAATAATGTCTTATTAACCATTTTTGCTTAGAAAACTTTTTATAATTTCTCGATTGAAAAAATTAATTCATTTGTGAACTTGAATTTATCCAGTATCAGAACTGTTCTGTTATATTCTCATTATTCCTTATTTGTTTGTATTCGTTTATAGATATCTCCACTTACAAACTTCCCCCTGGAAAGAAAACACTGAAAAGATACCCTAGAATCCATCCAAAGACCTATCCGATGCAATCCACACATTCCGGTAACCGTGTACAATGAAACGTGAGCCATTGATGTGATTTTAACGAATCGTATCGTATGGCACTGTCTTGAAAAAATTATCCTCCCCCGCCTGTCTCGAAGCACGGACGACCGTGTAACGTTGCTCCGTCGAAAAATATCGCGTTACGCGTCTAATGAAGCTTTTAACATCCCCCGTCGTCCATCGAATGCAAACATCGAAATTGTATTGTCCTGTCTATCTGTCTGTCCGACTTTAATGGATTCTCGAAATCGTATCGGTTTTCTATCATTTAGGGCGAGCGACCGTTTTAAGCCGCCCGTGTAAGAAAAGAAATTCACTTTTTCAATAATCACAGGAAAATAATTAATCTATGTTTTGATTTTTGGATAAGTTTTGTTCAAGAAAATATGGAAATTTGCATTTTTGTTCCTTTTCATTCATTAAATAAAAAAGGGAAGTACAAAAATTAAGATTTCTTATGTGTTTAGTTTGGAAGTAAACGGATTTTTATATCTGGATACGGATTTAAAATAAATATTCTGTTTGTTTCTACATAAAATGGCTTCCAAATGTTTTTATACCACAATCACTAAAACTTATGAGAAAATATCAAAAATTAATCACATTCATTAATTTTTTTAATAACTTATGCACTTACAGATAATATAATGAAAATTTCGACAGAAACAAATAACTAGTTTTTGAAAAGAAAATGATATTCTATAAGGTCGATAGGAAAATAATTGCGGTTTTTATTTTCTGAATTCTGAACTTAATTCTTTTCAATGAAAGTGTCATTTCATCGCGTTGATGTGAAAATCATTTTAAAGTACATTTTTAGGTCTATCTTTTAGTATCATCGACTTTGGATCTATTATTAATTTGGGTTCGAACTGGGATAATGAATTAATTTCATTTTAAAGTGTATTGGTGGAAATAGAAATTTGAATGTATGTGTATGTAATTATAATTTAATGCTGCAATTATATTCTGTTTATACATAATTGTGATTTTTAATCAAATATACTCAAAACAATAATGTAAATAAACATGACATTTTTATTAAAAAATATTCTTGTAGTTTGTGTCATGAGTGTGTACATGGATTTAAATAATTGATTTTTTTTCCTTTTTGGATAGCGATGGCATCATCTTCATAACTCCAAATTATATAAATGACCAATACATATCAGTTTGATAGGAAAATAATCGCGGTTTTTGTTTTCTGAATTTTAACCTTAATTCTTTTCAATGAAAGTCTCATTTCATGTTAAAATCATTTTAAAGTACATTTTTCGGTCTGTATTTTAGTATCATCGATTTTGGTTCTAATATTAATTTTGGTTCGAATCGGGGTACTGAATTAAAGATAGAAAAGAAGTAAATGAGGGTAATTTTTTGCTCAAAACGGATGGTAAAGCAGCAGAAACTGCTCGTTAACTAAACGATGCTTTCAGTGTGGGTACTGTTAAAGAACGAACAATCCAATGGTGGTTCCAAAAATTTCGTACTAGGGACGAGAGCCTTGAAGATGAATAAGTTCTCGGGCTTACTTCTTCAGTCCGTAACGACCAACTGAAGTCTTTAGTTGAATCAGAACCACTCACAACAATTCAAAAACTTGCACAAAAGTTAGACGTTAGTCATCCAGTAGTTCTGGATCACTTGAAAGTGCTAGGAAAATCAAAAAAGCCTGATAAATGGGTACCGCATGAACTACCGTTGAGAAGTGTGTTCTACGTTCCTTTCATATAACAGAAACGATTCATTTCTCGATTTTTTACAACAACAGAAAGTGATTTAAAGAATGATTGGACGAAAATGAAGTCCCGAATCAGTTTGCGAAACAGAAATTACAGCAAAAGCACATTATGGCGACTGTTTGGTATTGTGCGCTCTGTATAATCAAATAATTTTTTTTTAATCCTAACGAAACGATTACAGATGAGTTTTTGTTGAGAAATCGACAAAATGTACCGAAAACTGCGACGTCTGGTCCCCGTACTGGTCAATTGAAAAACTGCAATCCTAATGCACGACAACCGCACGTCGCACGTTGGTCTTCCAAAAGTTGAACGAATTGGGCTATGAAATATTTCCACATCCAGCACACTCACCAGATATCTCACCAGCAGATAATCACTTGTCTAATCATTTCGACAAATTCTTACAGAGTGAGCTATTCAACTACCAAGCTGCTACCGAAAATATATTTTATGATTTTAACAACTCCAGAACTCCCGAATTTTGCATCACCGGAATAACTAAACTTGTAATTAATTTGTAAAATTGTATCGATTCTAATGGTGCTTACTTCGATTGATAAAATTAATTATTGGATGAGAAAAATGTTTGAATTTGAACCGCAATTATTTTTCTACCAACTCTTTACAATTTAGGTACAAAATTACACTACACAAGTATTCATATATCCGGTATGATTGCTTTTGTGTATGAATTTTATGTTGATTCCTGGACTATCTTTGATATACAAACTTTGGTATTTGAAATTCCCACTTTTGATTCAGTTTTACTATATACCAATTGTTTATTTTCGTGTATCATATCATTAAACCCATTTTTGGAACAATGGGACTGAGATAGGGACAATTTATGAACGTCAAATGGTGTTAAAACGGCTCAATGATGGAAAGAGTTATGCAGAAATCGTCTCTTTGTTGTGTACAAGCAAGGTTAAATTACAATCTATTGTGAAAAAGTTAAAACTTGATGTCACTTGCATCAATGAACTGCTAAATGGACGCCCAAGAATATCATCTACTTGGGAAGAACATGTTTCAGTGCTTCAAATACAACAAAATCATCACACGAGCGCTCCAAGATCCCAAGTACATTTTCCAGAAACTACACACACACACACATTCCATATTAAACAGACGGTTCATCCACATCAGAAAATCGATATTAATAATATCATTTGAAAACATCTCGTCTAGAAACTTTACATGAACATTATTCCATATCTCTGCCTCAATTCTTACTAAAACACATAAACGCTATTTGTGTAACATAATTGTTCGTTTGAAAACAAAACGAAACAGGAAAGCTTTTAGTGCACCCTCTTGAACAAAACAAACGGCAACTCCATGCTAACAAATGCATTTTAACTATGTAATTGCAGACATTTAACGAATGCAGTCATATCCACTTAAACAAACATTTATATATATATATATATATATATATATATATATATATATATATATATATATCAAATTTTATAGAAATAATGGAAACGTTCTGAACGAGTCAATGTGTTCGTTGAACGCCCGTGCACTTTTCTGGAGTGTCAGATGGAGAACATGAGAGTAACAATGGATAATGTTTATTTTCAAATTTCATTTCGGCGGAATAATATTTTTTTGGTAAATACGGTGAATTGAAAAGGAGTTGAAAGGACGTATAACAGAATATGGAAGTAATTTATTTGTAAAAGAACTGGAATTAATGGAAATAGTTTGGCATCTTTTCAACCATTTCTATGAGAATTCGTTCCATTTTTCTCTCTTATACTAGAGTATATTTAACTATTGTTATGGACACGAAGGTTTTCACTTAGCAAGATATGATAAAATTCAAATTCATGCCATATTAAGCGTAAATATTAATTCAGTGCTTTAAAATTGAATAATTCTGTTTTAAATTAAAATATTTTCTCTTCGTTCTGGAATTTTCAAGTATCAACCTTTATCATTTATAAACCGAACCGACCGACCAGTTAGCATAACCGCACAAATTAATAATGAACACGATGGTGTCCGAAAAGCAAGAGATCAGGAATTTTATATTTTATTTTAAAAAAATGCTGATAAAGATTGAGAAAATTTTTCCACATTGCTGATTAAGCAAATTATTCCCCAGGAATAATTTGCTCAACTTTAGAGGAAAGTGTTGCGACACATAAAACAATGTAAGAGATCCGAAAATACATGACAAATTCATTAAAACCGCTGTCTTTTTTTGACAAGCGATTCTTTCCATCTTTTTTAACAATTGAATCGTTCGAACTGGAATGTTTTGGAAGAGCCCTTCATCCAGCAGTGGATCGAAAAAGAAACAAAATTGATGAAGAGAAAAACACAATTAAAATAATTTTAATTCGATCAAGATTCTCAGTGCAGTATTTCTGCGCGCAGCTGTCTTCCCTTTCTCTCTCTGTTGCACTCGTGTTGTCACATTCGCTTCATCTCTCTCGTTCGCGGCTATGTCTATGGTAACGTTTTTCGTGACACGCAGCATAATTTTAACCCTCGCTGACGTAGCAATAGAAGTTTCACTTCAAAAATAGATTTATGAGCAGAAAAAGAGTAAAGATTTTCAAATGGAAATTGGTGAGGAAGTGCAAGAAGAGAACATAATCGATGAATAAGCGAGATTATTGATTAAGAATCGAAACATTTAAAAAGACCTGAAGAAAAACCTATGAACTGATAGGATGAGGACATGAGAATATTTATTGGGCATTTATGGAAGAGAGAGGCATTGAATCGTTTGAACTTGAAAGTTTTCGAATAGGCTTTCATTCAACAATGGATCGAAAGATGAGGATGATGATTATAATGCTATATATATATATATATATACATAAAGTAGTAGTAAAAAAGTTTTTAATTTACTGCAGTGGAAAACTTTAAATTGGCATCGAAAAACTCAATCTATCTGTCCGTGCGACTGCTCACCGACTCTCACTTCGAACCCGTCGCCGTCGCACAGTTCCGAATTTCGCGACTGTTAACAAATAGGGCTCCGCGTAAAAATTTTCCAATTAAAATTCGTTCGGAATGCAACGCAGGCAATCGTTCCCGACCGCGTGGAATTTTAAGTGTCAGGCCATTTTTCACGTGACGGGACAACAGTGTACACGAGCGGTTAACCGGCGTTCAAATAACAATTATCGTCCGCGTGCGACGCAGACGAGACGTCCCGACGCCATCGTCGTCGCACCGCAGTTCGGACGCTGTACGCGGCCGATAAGGAAGACGGGCCGAACTCGCTACTCCACACGCACGCACACACACATATTTTTTTCCCGGAGAACGTAGGACCGGTGCGCGCGAGACGGGAACAGGTCGATCGGATCCGACGCGCGCGTCGTCTCCCGTCTTCCCGTGCCGACGTCCGTCCGTACCTGTGCGGCCGATGTTGACTGGCCGCGCCGCCCGGCCTCATCAATAAAGATGCGACGGGCTCCGGTGAGCAATGGTGCTTTTAAACTTTGTTATTTGCGGAAATGGAGTTTGACAGCTACCAGGCTGACTACTGTTGCAAAAAATTACGTAGAGTTATTACCCGGGAATATTTTATAGGCTCCGCTCACACCACCTGGATGCTCGCTCGTCGAGTATTTATTATTGGAAAAATGTTTTCTGGCAGATGCAATATAAATCGAATTATAATGTTGAGATTCGGTGCGGCGTCGTACGCTTATTATCTTTGAATATTAAGTAGCTAGCGGGTGTGTGTGTGTGTACTCTTCGATCTATCTGTAGAAAAAGAAAATGTATCCGTGTGTTTGTGACGAAACGCACGAGTTCCCTCCACGGACTGTCGATTGAATGTACACTTAATTTGAATAGAAATCAATTTATCTGTCGAATTCATTTCAATCCTTCAGTCAAATATGAACCAAACTTTTTTCTGTGCTCTTCATTAAATTAGTATTTTTCAAATGTACACACGAGCTATTTTTCTACACAGTTTTACCAAACATTTAAACATTTTTGACTTGCGGTTTGCATTTTTTTCCTGTACCGTAGAAAGAAGTCCAAAGCCAGTTGCACAAGCTCATCATTTTCGAATCGTTGTACACCCAACACCTACTCAAGTGATCTAAACAAGTGGTAATCACATGGTGATAACTAACTGGTGATACAATCGAAAATTTTAAAATTATTAACAATAATGGAGACTTCAATATTTTGAATGAAATTATCAAAAATGTATATGAATTTGAAGGTCATAAGCCGCAATTATTTTTCTTCCAACTTAATACTTGATAATTATATACATACAATCCAAAATTTAAAAAATATTAACAATAAGAGAGACTTAAATATCATGAAAGAAATTATCAAAAATCTATGAGTTTGAAGCTCATAAACCGTAATTATTTTTCTACCAACCTAATACTTTATAATTATGTACATACAATCCAAAATTTTAAAAAATATTATCAATAATGGAGACTTTAATATCTTGAATAAAATTATTAAAAATGTACATGAATTTGAAGAATGTAAACCGCAATTATTTTTCTAAGAACTTAATAATTCAGTGCGCATTCTACAAGGGCCTATGACTCACTAGTCGTGATAGTAGTTTCATCTTTGAGTCTCGTGAAAATTGAAAGAGACCATTAAACTGAGATATTCCAGACGGGCGTTAATAACACACTGTCTAGCCATTCCAGCTGAGCACAACTTAAGAATTATTGCCTTCGATATTAACAATGAGTGGTTTCAGCCTCTTGTCCTGTTAATACAGATTACTTGTGCCTTACTGTTATGAAACTTTTATCAAAACTCAGTATAAAAACCCTATTATTTTTGAAATATTGAATGAGATGGGTAGTTTTATGTCTTTAATTTGAAAATGTGTCATTGGACTAATCACCCAATCTCATTAAAATCTTTATTGAAAAACATACACAATGATTAAGCTTAATATTTCAAATAGTTTAACCTAACTACTCATTCTTAAAAACAATACCGATGTATAAAACATTGTAAGACCTGAAAATCTTCAAATATTTCTATATGGAAAGACAGGCCATCAACAAAGTTCAATAAGAGAGCAGTTGCGTTAGAATGCCGAATGTTGTAGAAAAATGATATTGAAACGAATATAATTAGTACTTCAGTACTGACTCCTCTTCATTGATGGTACAATAAATGTTATTTCATAGAATTTCAACAACAATCCGATTACTGAACGTGTGCTGTGTACAAGAGACGCCGGCCAATTTGTACAGATAAGCTTATAACAAGTTTAACAAGTTATACGTGTTTGAATGTCAATTGAGATAATTTTCAACATTTACTATAATTAATTTGCGATCACGAATAATAATCGAATAGTCACTACAACTGATACAACACTAATATAGTTTGCGGTGTGTTGTGTACGATTGATCTCGATTAGCCTGATTTCGAAACAGTAAACAACCTGTACGTTCGTTTTTCTGTCTCTCTGTGTGTGTGTGAATGAGGTATTTCAGAGACGGTTCAATGATTTAACATTGCTTTCTTCGAACAGACCGATGAGTGCTTGTTGTGACTGAATTTGTATTTTGAAAAAGTGTGATGGACGATATTTTTTTTCTATAAATTAAATCTTTTTTCACTTCACAAATCATTAAAAAAAATAATTGATAGAAAATAGTCAAAGGATAGTTATTGATCATTTGTGATTTTTGCTAACAGATATTTTGATAACAATGCAATTATTTTTAGAGTGTCGAAATACAGAAAAAAATGAACGATTTTCAAACCAATCAACGTTAGTATTCATTTTTAACCAGAAGATGTTTCAATGGTTTGTTGGATGAGAATTTGTAAAAAAGAATTCAGTCAAAATGTCAGAATTGTATTTTAAAATTCAAAATATCTTACTAGTTCCAAATCTTCCAAATCATCTGATTGATTCGTACAACAAGCTACTCTCAGATGACTGAAGAACCGAATCCTGTCATTATAGAATTATTTAAAAATGTTTTGAATAGAACCAGAAGCAGAATGAAGATAGATTGATATTTTGTGTAAGAGGCGGGTCGATAACGAACCAAGAAGAAAACACAAGAATATTTATTTATTTTTTATAAATAACTTGTCATCGTGTATACAATTCCTAGCCAGATAACTTATCGAACAATGTGTATTTAACAATTTTCTATAAATAACAACCGCATAAACAATTCTTCCGTGAAACCGTGACGCAACGATCGAACTACGCGCCCGAAAGATCGATGAATCAGTGATTTCAATTCCTTTGTATTCGCTGACCTGTGGGTTTGGCTGACATCAGACATGAAATACCAGAGAATAAAATAAAAAAATCGACATACACGCATATATTTTATTACCTATTCTTTGAGTACAAGACACCGGTTTTGTGTATATGTTTTCTTCTTTTTCTCTTTTTTGGATGTACATCGATTAATTCTTCTTGCGGATTCAGTAACACGACCTTGATGATATCCTTCAGTTTTTCTGACGTGGTTCATCGACTTTTTTCACACAATAAGTTCTCAGTATTGTTGTTTATAATTTTATTAAGTCATCGTTTATCGATCATCCTCGAGGAAAAAATATAGCAGTTTAAAGCAACAACGTACGTTTTTAATCGACTACACGGTTTTGATCAATTAGTTAATTAATCTAAAAAGTTTTTCACACAGATTTCTTCATCCGAAGTCCTTCAAAGATTTGAAAACAAACAACCAAGCGTGATCTATAAAAACTTGATGTTGATTATGCAAAAATTTCGGATTTAACTTACTTTTTTGCGACTGAAATTGAATTCTGTTCGAAGAAAAAATAAATTTATAAAATCGCAAGTGATTTCTTAGAATTTTATAGAATAAAAATAGATTTTGTAAAGTATTTTTACTGAAATTCACATTTTATCACTCTATAGATAATCATTACTGTTTTTTTTTTCGAATAATTTGTTTATAAACTCACATATTTATTTTTGGAAACCTGTTTTCATTTTACTACTTCTGTCTATCAGATTTCAAAAATTCGATTAATAAATTAACAAACGACACAAACGCCTGGCATATCTTCTGTTTTCGAAGACTATAAACGCAAATTGTCATAAATATATATATATATATATATACACATATGTATATATATATATATATATATATAGAGAGAGAGAGAGAGAGAGAGAGAGAGAATTCATTGCTAGAATTCCATGTATGTAAGGAATATTCAGATATGGTTTCAAAAATGAGAGCTCTGGCTAACTTCTCAGATGCATCCAGGTCTAACACAGAATAAGATTACAGAAAAAATCGATTCATCTCACGAAAATCTAAATATAAAAGTTATCAAAAATGGTTTCCAATGTTAGTAAAAGAATAAATATTTATATTTATCTTTAAACTGAATCCAGTTTTTCCTATTCGATACTGAATCCAGTTATTTCGATACTGAATCCAGTTTTTGTTCGCATGGAAATAAAGATGTTCTTTGGATATATCCAAAAAAGTCTCTATTTATTTAAAAGACTGTATATATACAGTCTTTTACTCAGATCTGTTAGAAACTGATTAAAGACTAAATAAAAATATCGGATATCAACAGTTATTAAAATTTAAATTGATTTAAAACAAATCTTGTGATTATCAAAGACAGAAACAAGGTTTGTTCTGCAATAAAAATGTGTATTCATCTAACGTGGAGAAAAATACATAAAATTCACGAATTAAACTGAAAGATAATGACTGATCTTACCAGATACTTCTTAGAACTGTTATTCTAGATTTCAGGATTTTCAGAATTTTTTTACTGGGAGAAATCGAATAGTAAATATAGTTTAAAAATTAAACATTTTAATCAGGAAATATATTCAGTTAAGCTCGAAAGCTTAAAACGTATAAATTTGTGACAAAACCTGAACTTATGTGTTTACCGATCCCTTCAAAGTCAAAAACCAAACTGAAAATATCCCTAGTAACAAGATTGATAATGTTTGAAAGTGAAAAAAATACCGTTATCTGGAAAAACAATCAAGAAATTAATTCACATCACTTAAAACGAGAATTTTCGTTCCCGGTCGCCAATGTGTTAAGATTTATCTCCCAAGCCTCACAGAGAGGAACATGAACTCATTTGACACCGATTTTCGCGATCCGGTACACACACAACATTCACCTTGAACTTGACTGGTCGTCTGGCATTGTTGTACTTGAACGATCTCCAAATGTGGTTGGATGCCAGGTATGCTACTCAACCACACACACACACACACATACGGTACGGCACAGGTGTTCGATTATGCCCGACGCGAGCGAACGTGCCGTTCGAAAACATAACCGGAACGCCGACGGAGTGAAACGCCGTCGTTCGCCTCGGACACCGTTCTCTTCCATCGTTTCATTTATATTATGTTTATTATGTATCGAAACGATATGATGTTTAAATGGACGCGTAGAACAGCCGTGCACTTTCTCCACCCGCGGACACGATCTCTTAAATATGTTTCAATCATCTGGCTAATCATCTCGATACGCTCTCGAACGTCGACAAGATTTATGTGTTTATTGTCGACGAAACTCACACCGGTCTTAACTTTCTTTTATGTCCTACTGTAAAATTTATTCTATTATGAACTGATGTCATTCGGGGTTTATTTATACTGATTTTTGAAATTAATAATTATTTCGTTTATTACAGCCGAACCAAGACCGAAGATTCATTTGAACGACAGATCTTTCTAACTATAAAAAATATCGATAATAATTCAACTTTCTTTTGCACCTGTCTATCGAATTTATTCAATTATACTCTCATGTCATTTATTTTTATTATCAAACATAAAACTCAAGTGAGATATTTACGACAGATATATAATTTCGAAATTAATAAAATCCAGATAGTGTCTATTTTCCTACTAATCTCAAAACTAGCCCGTCTTCGGACAGATGTCAGAGATTATAATATCAAAACGGATGGTAAGGCAGCAGAAACTGCTTGTTAACTAACGAAGCTTTTTGTGTGGGTACTGTTAAGTAACGCACAGTCCGATAGTGGTTAAGCTAATTTCGTACTGGGGACAAGAGCCTTGAAGATGAAGAAGGTCGCGGGCGTACTTCTTCAGTTCATAACGAGCAACTGAAGGCGTTGATTGAATCAGCGCGCACATTTCGAGAGCTTGCACAAAAGTTAGGCATTAGCCATCCAATAGCTCCAGACTACTTAAAACAGTTATGAAAATCAAAAAAGAAAACAATGTATAGGGACTTAAATGTCATAAACCGCAATTATTTTCCTACCAACCTAATATAAAAAAGTTGGTGTTTTATTACCAGAACTTCTTTTATTTCATCTATGTGAAAGAAAAGAACTGTTTCATTTAAATAACTCTTTAAACTTTTTATTTACTATTCGATTTCTCCCAGTAAAAAAAATTTGAAAGATGCCGCACGTACCAAAACTAGCAGAAGATGACAGACAATCAGCTGACCTAAAAGTAGTTAATAACCTGAATAAATTATTTTGATTAAAAAAACAGTTAGAAAATGAGTGAAAAGATTTGCTCCGGGGAGTGAACAGATTTGATCTGGGATATTTGTGATTTCAATATTTGCACATTTTGACATTTTAATAAGTAACACGAAGAGACTGGAATTAAAAAAAATTTTGCACTTATTGTAGCCAAGAGTTCACTCTTTACAAGTTTACAGTTCAATTCATGAAAATTATTACTTTTGTTATTGAAAATCGGAAAGAATCATCGGATTCGTTCCGGTCTCCCTTATTAAATGAAGCTGTAAAGTAAATAAATTGTTGCACATTTTAAATTGTATTTTGTCATCTTAATTTTTATAAATTCTTATTTTTTTCATGAAAATGTTAAGAATTAAATTTTATTTGTTTGTATAATTTATTTAAAAAAAAGTGGACGGATTCGCTCCGGTTTCCCCTATTCAATGAAGCTTTAGAGTAAAAAAAAATGTTACTTTTTAACTCTTTATTTTGTTAGGTACATTTTTATAAATTTTTCCATGAAAATGTTAAGACACATTTTATTTGTGTGTATAATTTAGTTATTTTGAAAAAAATGGACGGATTCGCTCCGGTTTCCCCTATTAAATGAATATTTAGAGTAAAAAAATTTTACTTTTTAACACTGTGTTTTGTTATGTTCATTTTTATAAATTTTTCCATGAAAATGTTAAGACTTAAATTTTATTTGTTTGTATAATTAAGTTATTTAAAAAAAAGTGGACGGATTCGCTCCGGTTTCCCCTATTCAATGAAGCTTTAGAGTAAAAAAAATGTTACTTTTTAACACTGTATTTTGTATGTTAATTTTTGTAAATTTTTCCATGAAAATGTTAAGACTTAAATTTTATTTGTGTGTACAATTTATTTATTTCTATTTGTTAGAGTAGAGTGATTGTTAGAGAACGTGGACGGAGCCCGTACTTTTATATAAAAGACAATCCAAGTCGTGTAAAACATATATTAATTCAATCGAATGTGCGTTATTTGATTCAAATATTCGATTACTTACAACAGGATTCGAGCATTCAATTCCGAAACAGTCACTCTTAGGCAAGACTCTCAGTGCCATCCCTGTAGATTATTTTACATGCTATTTCATTTTTTTCCACGTTCCAATTCGATTACTCTCCGAACAGATTTCATAGAAATCCCCGTGCGATAATCACACAAACCCGTGATTGCTAATCGACACATTTCAATGTACGGCAGATATTTTCAGAAATAAAAAAAAACCGACACGCCGTTTGTTGTTTTTCCGAAAGACTGATTAGAGATTTGACTGACAACGTTCTAGTTCGCAAAAGCGAACATTTTCATTATTTAAATTTAACGTATGTCAAATCCACATCATTGCCAGTAGCTCGGTGCTCGCGCACGCACGCACGCACGCACACGGCGGAATAGTACACGCATCGCATGTAAAAATTTTTGATTAACAGTTTCAATTTCAGGGTCTGACAATCAATCACTCTCAGTCAGATCAGATTAACAGACAATAGATAATCTGATATGAAAAGAAGGAACTGCGCTGATAGCACTGTGTGTAATCGATACGTGCGAGTTTTTTTTTAAATATTTATTTTTAGTCGGTTATCGGATGAGCGGCCCCTCGAGCAACGTTTCTGATAGAAGTGAACGTTTGTACAGGAATTATTGTTTACCTGTTCGTTGTCTTCACGCAATCTTTTATGTATTGTACGATGAATGGTTTCAACATTTTTTTCCTATCACGATTATACAACGGATTTAAATAGAATGTGGCCATGAAGTCACACGAATTTATTTATATATATATATATATATATATATATATATATATATATATATAACGGCGCATCCAAAGGTAGGGGATAGGGGCCCTGACATCTCCAAAGGAAGAAGGAAAAAATTAGAAAACAAAACAAAATCGTCGATGATGTTTTGTTTTCAAAATCGTCGTTCAATATGCTCCTATATACACAAAGTGATTAATGTAAGCACGATTCAAGTAATTCAAGAGCTCTTTAAAAAGAAAAGAAAACTGGTTTTATTCTTTAAATAAATTTTTATAATCACCTATTGGATTTGATGTGTATTTCAAGGGATAACTTGTACACTACGGTTCATAATGACTTGTAACTTGGTAAATATATTGCTGAAGAAAATGCGCATACGCAAGATGGTACCTGCTCCTGCCATAATGACCGTTTCTTTGTAAATCATAGTAAGATGTTTTAATGTTATTTAATTGTTGACTTGTTCTGTCAATATAACTTACCAATTATCGATTATCAAAAATTTTTGATCAAAAAACATTTCTAATATTTGTAAGACAGTGAAAATATTTTTACTGATTCTTTAATTATGAAAGAGGATGATGATTCCTTCATAGTTAAACTATAATGACACAAAAATAGATTTTTTGTAGCATAGTACTCTGAAGATGCTCCATCATCATAGAAATCCGAATAAACAGCATTAAAGGTGACAAATTATCGATTATCAAACATTTTTGATCAAGAAACATTTCTAAGATTTTTAAGAGAGTGGAAATATTTTTACTGATTCTTCAATTATGAAAGAAAGTGAGGATTTCTTCTTAGTCAAACCATGAGGATACAAAAGTAGATTTTTTGTGTCGCTTAGTACTCTGAAGATGGTCCATCATCAAAGAAATCCGAATAAACAGCAACAAAAGTGACAAATTATCGATTATCAAAAATGTTTGATAAAAAAACATTTTTAAGATTTGTAAGAGAGTGGAAATATTTTTAATGATTCTTTAATTATGAAAGAATATGACGATTCCTTCATAGTTAAACTATAATGACACAAAAATAGATTTTTTTGTAGCTTCGTACTCTGAAGATACTCCATCATATTAGAAATCTGAATAAACAGCAATAAAAGTGACAAATTATCGATTATCAAACATTTTTGATCAAAAAACATTTCTAAGATTTGTAAGAGAGTGGAAATATTTTTACTGATTCTTTAATTACGAAGGATTTTGAAGAATTTCTTCAAAATCCTCTTCCTCTAAGAATTTTGTATAATAAATTGAGATCACAATAAAGTCAGTAAATTAAATAATATTTTTATTACTTTTTATTAATTCAATTCGGGATATTTATTGTTAATATCAGTATACATAGATTAGATAAAAAATGAAAATATTTAGAAATTCAGAGTTATATTTATCGAATTAATTTCCACAACTATTTCAAATAACAGTTTTCATTACTGACTCATTTTTAAAAGTTTCCTATCTTTTCTCACAGTTTGTTATTTTAATATAAAAAATAATTAAGAATAGATATTTAAAAATTCGGTTAAAATAGTATTTAGTTATTAATTTAAATTAAAACTGATTGATTTACAGTTTTATTATGATAGAAATTTTAAAGAATCAAATTTCAACAACAGATGTCAAACAGGTGTTTCACACAAATTGTACTTAATAAAAAAAATGATACAAATAAATCCAATGTCTATCTTACATACGTCACCTACATAGAATGAGGTTAAAACGAAAGAAACTGGGTTTACAAGAAAACACACACACAGATGTCGGACAGAAATTAAAAATGAATTTATTCTAAGCCGGTCACTGTTTACTTTTTCTTGAAATCCGTGATTGTTTTTAACACTAAAAACAATGACGACTGAAAATTAGCGATGCAGTTTACATTCAGTCTGTGTAATTGAGAGAAAATATTTAAAAAGAATTCGTTTCTTTGTGTTCGATAGTCCGTCAGCTATTTTATGATAATTTCAGGTACGAATTACTTCTAGAAGGAAGTAAATATAAATCTTTTTGATAGGAAAAAAACTTGTTTCGAATCTTTACGACCACATTATACACTTGTGGGAAAAAATAGACACGAGACTGGTTTGTATATTGTTCAATTTTATAACTTTTGCTTTTGTATCCGAGTGATGTTTTTTTCTGTAAAGTATGAATGAAAATGTGACAAAAATTGAAAATTTTATATCAAAAGGATGCTCTATTCTTAGAATCGTGATTGAATATTGATTTAAAGTTTTTATACTTTCATGTTTGATACTTTTTATCGTTTTTTTCGAATTGACATTCATTTAATTCAAATAATCAATTTTTTATATCAATCTGAAGAAAGTTAATCGATTTAAATACTTTATTACTAATTTCTCAATATTAGAGTAATCCAAGATAGCTAGTCAGTCATATCTGAGTTAAAACAAGATATTTTCACAATTTCAAGTTCTGACATTCACTAAATTCTCTTTTAAATACAGAAAAATCTCAGATTTTTCGTTTCTTTGATCCCTGAGATCGAAAAATAATAAAGGATAAACAGAAAAAGAATAAAATAAGGTCTATAATTTGAACAATTTGTATAAAAGAAGTCTAAAAATATTAATCAAAAAAAAGACACTTATCTGTACTATTTCCTCATGAGACTTGTTTGAAAAATGATTTCAAGGCTACAGTGCTGTTTGAAATTCTCATTTGAAAAGAATCTGTTTCTAATATAACAATATCTAAATGCACACTTATACGAGAGTTGAAAAAATGAGCTGTATTTTAATAATTTGCACGACTATGACTCACAAACAGAATGAGTAATAATTAATTATTGATCGTTCTTAACAAAACTATTTTTGTGTTATGAGAAGAATGAAAATTTATTCAAGGAATATACAAAAATTAGAATACCTTTACAGATACATCTTCAAAATATAATTAAAAAAAGAAAATTAATGAATAAGTAGATATATAAATATAATAGACATATTTTGAAAAATACAACTGACCTTAAACCTTCAGTAGATTTTATTATATTTATGCAAGACAGTTTGCACGGTTCTGATTATTTATTTGATTATATTCTGAATGTTTGCTAAATATTTTTGTTATTAGAGAGATAAATAATTTTTTTCATGTCTAAAGCCAGCTTGTTTAAAATATTCAAATTAATAATTAGAATTTTTGAAACTGTAACTTTAAATTCATTTTACTAATCAATTTTCAGTCTACATAACCAACAAAATTTTTTTCTGATCTGAATGTTTCGTTTTTATAATCCCTTATTGACATTTAAATGCCGATTTAATCATTCTGTAGTTTTAAAGTACCAACAATCTTAGATAATGGAAATATTTCATTAGGCTAAATATATTTAAACAATGATTGACAATTTATTTGATTTGGTTTTTTCTGAATTTTTGATGAATATTATTAAATTATAAGAGAGGAAAATCATTTATTTTCGTGTTCAAAGACCGCTTGTTTAAAATTTTCAAATTAATAATTAGAATTTTTAATACTGTAGCATTAAATTCATTTTACTGATCAATATTCAGTCCCCACATCCAAAAAAAAAACAATTTTCTGATCAGAATGTTTCATTTTTGTAATCCCTTATTGATATTTCAATGCCGATTTAATCATCTTCGGACTTTAAAGTATTAAAAAGCTTATAGAGTTGAAATATTTCATTAGTCTAAATGTACTCAACTGACATATGCATCTTAATACTCGACACGTGAAAACCGCAATTATTTTTGCACCAACCTAATAGTTTATGACATGAAAAAAGGGATTCATTTTTTGAAAATTTCGTGTATAATTGTTCTATAAAATTGAATGAGGTTACGGTTCTAAAAGTGTCACTTTAAAGTGATTTTATTTTTACAAAAACTTGAAGAGTTCAGAGTTCACAATCTAACTAATCTCTATTCTATGTTTTATTTGAACATGCGTTTGATTATTTCTGTCGCGTATTTCCAATTCTATTTTTATCTATATGGATGTATGAATGTACTGATCGATCGAAAACATGTGCCGAATGTCTTTGGACGCCTGCAGGTAACGCACAATCTACAAATTCGATTACAAACAGAAAAAAAACGTGAACGAACACGTGTTGCAGATACGTTTAATACGCGTCAGCCTCAGAACAAACGGATGACTATGTCATGACGTTATAAAGTTTCTACAGTTGTTCCGAGGTCAGGGTTACACGGCGCAAAATAAATCGTACGATCAGACAGTACAGGTTTTTTTTTCTACATTCGATCCGATGGCATGGAACGAGTCCGCCGATCGACGACTGCTGCACCCATTCACACACACACAAGGCAGACATGTTTATACACAACACTCGTACGTGTGTACATTTTGTACACAGTGCGACCAGCACGTCGGTTTTCTTCCACTCTTACGGTCCGATTCTGCACGACGACCGACTAATTCGCAGCGGTGGATAATTTATTCAAACGATTCTTGCATAAGAGTCAGAGATTTTGTTTTCTTGTACGTTCGTATGAGAAAAAAATGACAGTTTCACACGGAATGGAAACGATGCCGATTATGGGAGAGAAGAGTGTGAATCTCCCAAGTACCTTCGTAACAGTATTATAATAATAGTGATAATAATGGCGATGATAATGGGCTAATTGAATACACGAAACGCGAATTTACATACACATTTACATACATTTTAATGAAATTATCCGTTTCGTTTCGTGTGTTTGCACGTCAAGGCCGCTTGCGCATTCTTTTGGTGTTAGTGAGATTGGAACGTGTGTCGCCTGTTGCTGAATAAGAATTGCATTTGAATGATTCGAGAGATTTATAAGAATCGTACGAATTATTTTACATAAATATGATACAGCCGACTGAATGTATGAGATCGGTTGTGTGCTTTAAAGGATGTTTTGTTCTGCTGGTACGAATTTTCTCATTCTATAAATTGACAACCATTGTTTGAATACATTCAGACTAATGAAATATTTCAATTCTGTAAGCTTTTTATATTTGAAAGCTCGAGGATGATTAAGTCGCCGTTGAAATGTGAATAAGTGGTTATAAAAATGAAACATTCTGATTAGAAAACCGTTTTTTTTTGGATGTGAAGACTGAACATTGATCAGTAAAATGAATTTAGAGATTCTGTACCACAGACTATAATTATTAATTTGAGAAATTTAAACAAGTGGGTTTTAAACATGAAAATAAAAGATTTTCTTGTCTATAATTAAAAAATATTCAGCAAACATTCAGAATAAAACCAATTCCAATAAATTGTCAATCATTGTTTAAATATATTTAGTCAAATGAAATATTTCCATTATCTAAGACTTTTGATACTTTAAAACTGCAGATTGATTAAATCGGCATTGAAATGTCAATAAGGGATTATAAAAATGAAATATTTTGATCAGAAAAATTTTTTTTCGGTTGTGGAGACTGAAAATTGATCAGTAAAATGAATTTAATGCTACAGTATTAAAAATTCTAATTATTAATTTGAAAATTTTAAACAAGCAGTCTTTAAACATGAAAATAAAGATTTACCTCACTAATAACTTAAAATAATTCAGTAATCATTCAGAATACAACTTGATAAATAATCACAACTCAGCAAATCATCTTGGATATTAATCAAAATAGATACAATTGGCCCGCACACATTTCTCCCGATAGGAAACAAGTTTGTTTATTCCTAAAAGATAGAATTGTGGAGTCCTGGGTTTAATTTTGAGACGGATACAGAATATCAGATATCTGTTAATATCAGAAGACCAAATCGCTAATGGAAAAACAGGAAACAGTTAGGTACATTTCTAGATGAATTCTATCATCTTCAGGGGCACAGAAAGACAGAAATTTTTTCTGTTGTTCTTGAAAGTGAAAAAATAATTTCTTTTGTGATAATGAAATGAATTCTAAAGATTCTAATCTTAATTTCTATTCCAGGTGTCATCTAACGCAGAGAACACATCGTCTTCTTTCTAAATAAGGTAAGATTTTATTCGGTTATTCTGTTCTGTTTTTATTTTATTCTGTTCTTAACAGCAACAATAAATCAATTTGAAACAGATTATTAAAAAAATCATTCAGAGAGGTGACTAAATTTCATATTTTTTTAAAAAAATCATCTTTTCTTCAACACAAATTCTTTAATTCCATTTCAATCGGAGTCTATGAAATACAAAACACACGTAACCCTCGATTTACACGATAGATTTGTTCCCCAAAAGTACCGTGTAAATCTATATCGTGTTATTCGAGTCCACATATCATATTGAAAATAAGGGATAGGTTTTAGAAATCCGCAATGAAACAGTATTATTTATTTTTAATAAAACTAGAGAATATACTTTACACATTAATTCGGGAAACATTAAAAACAAATAAAATAAGTGTTCTTTCTGTTTCATCTTTCCCTGTTAATTATCTCTTCTATTCACATTTTCACTTCTCTAATTCATTTCTGAAAGGCATGGCAGGAACTGTTCTAATAAAATCCGTTATCAAAGTTTATTTTAAATCTTTACTCAACTCCTTATAAAGTTTTTAATATTTTGTTAAACAATTAAGCAAGTCTGCTCCAATTTTAAACTTCTTTTCATGTTAAGATCATTCTCAGTTTAGAAATCTTCCAGTCTTTTCGCCAGTGGTATTCCTTTATCTATAGTGTTTGCAGTAAATGTTGGAATTGATTTTTCGCAACCACTTTCAGATTTATTGGATATGGAATTAATGACCATTTCTACCAATAACACTTACTCCTTACAGAGGTGTGTGTGCTTGTTATTTTGTATAGCAGTGTAAATGGACAGCTTTTTTAAATGCGAGCGAAAGTGTTTTAAAATCATTTTTTTTTTATAATTCTATGACCGTGTTAAACTGAAACAGTGCCATGTAAATGGAAGTTTTTCCACATTCCTTCAACAGTGTTAAATCGAAATCGTGTAATTTGAATGTATTTTCAACGGAATATTTCTATAAATCAATATTCTTTCAATTATCAGAACAATAAAAAATAAACATTTAATCTTTCTTATCAATCTGCACACACATTTCTCAAGAAAGCATTCAAGCGATACGATTGCAACAAATTAAGATCTACTTTACTCTACTTAAAGTATGTAGTTTATCAGGTCTTAACATTTACAAACAAAATCGATTTCAAGTTTGTCCATCAAAACTTGAACCGATCCACAGGAATGTTTAAAATGCAAGAGCAACGACACGAATAAATTGAGAGCCACTGTCGCACTTAATAAAATATCGTTAGGTTATCTGAAATCGTTTCGACGAATCGACGTGATTGTCATATAAACAAGATATTGAATCATCGACACATTTAAAAACTATTTACTCAGGCGCACATTAACGCTTCTTCAAACATATTTCTGTTGGGACGTGCAACAAAACATAACGAATTATGTAGGAACGACGAGAACGATGACAGTTTCGGTACGATTATCAGTCGAGTCAGGTTGACTGGAAGATATTTCGAATTTGTTTTTGTTTATCTTCGATAAAAAACTAGTCGGTACGAACTGATAAAGAATAAAAATCAAACTGGAATGAAAAATAAACGAGTAAATATTTGTTTAATTCATTATTCGAATGCTATAGTGAGAAGAATGAAATCTGTGATAAAGATCTCTCGTCGATTTATAAAATGTGAGATAAAAATAAAGAAAATATCATTTTAATATTTATTTTATTATGAAGAAGCAACAAGATATATTCGTAGTTGTTTGCTTAGAAACATGTTTTATAATTATTTATCAATTTTATTACATTATTTGCATTTCGATGAGGATTTTTCCATGGTTAAACTACAAGAATACACAATTAGATTTTTTTTTGTAGCTTAGAACTCTGAATATGATTCAATATCGTCATGGAAATCCGAATAAACAGCAATAAAAGTTACCAGTTATCGATTATCAAACATTTTTGATCAAGAAACATTTTTAATATTTGTAAGAGAGTGGAAATATTTTTAATGATTTTTTAATTATGAAAGAAGGTGAGGATTCCTTCTTATTTAAACTATGAAGATACAAAAACAGGTTCTTTTTGTAGCTTAGTACTCTGAAGATGGTTCAATCAACACAGAAATATGAATAAACAACAATAAAAGTTACCAGTTATCGATTATCACACATTTCTGATCAAGAAACGTTTCTAAGATTTGTAAGATAGTGAAAATATTTTTTATGACTCTTTAATTGTGAAAGAAGGTGAGGATTCCTTCTTATATAAACCTATTTTTTTACAGTTGTAAATGAAGATCAACTATCAGTTAATATATTTTTTATCTCTTTAAATTTTTTTAATATTTTTTTAGTATTTTTTTTATCTCTTTAAAAATTTTTGTTTCTTCTAAAATTTTCTGTTTGTTCACAGTGCATTAAAAAAAATACACTGTGATGTCTATTTAATCATCTTTTTACACAAGAACTATTCAATAGATCAATTTGATATTTCATAGCTATGTAGGAGACAGGTGTGACATTATAACCTAATAAAAATTTAAATAACAGCACTGACATCTATACGTCAGATAGTCAAATTCTCAAATTGACTTCTTATCTGTCTACAAACAAACACATTCACGCCCAGCTGTACAGAGAATCACGTGTCAGTATTGGAAGGGTTAGAGATATGAGAGTCGATCGGTTTCACCTCGCGTCCACGGACCCAAGAGTCACGTCTCGAGCACAAAAACCGCGCCGAGACGCACGTTTCGATCAATTGTATTCCGCATATTTCTCCACCTCCGTCGACATTTAATCCGTCCGAATAATCGATCGGACAATGCATTGTACTGTTGTGCCATTATCCGTCATATCGTGACGATTTTTTTTCGAGTCCGTTCCCAGTTCGATTCCTTTCACTTCGTCGATCCATCATCGGCTGGGAAAAAATATCATCGCCACAAGGATAATTAACCTTCGACGCAAAATACCATCTGGCGGTCCTTTCTGTTCATCGGACACGAGATTCGGCGTTTTAGATTAATTATGTGTACTTATCGAGCGATCTACTGTCGAAAGGTAACGCGAGAGATCATCGCCGAAGAAGTTCAGTTCACTTCGTGTAATTATTTATCGTTATCTTCGCGTGTAGGATTTTTTTAATTCGTCTAGTTGTTAAAATTCTTAAGTTCACGTGTCTGAAAATGATTAAAGTTTCATTGTTTTCATCGGACATGTTTATTTTTAGATTATAATTGTTTTGGAATAATGTTTTTTTTTACTCGACATTTACTTCTACTAACAAAAGAATTAATCCTAGAGCGGTTTCATTTAATACTTTAAACCGGCGTTTTCCAAACTTTTCCCACGCCGGAACACTTGATAAATCTCTATCTACTTGATAAACATCTATTCTCAAATAGATGTAGAAATATAGAATAGAAATATAGCTTAGAAATATAGAATTGTAACTTTCTATCAAAGGATGCAATTTTATCTCTTAAAAATTGTAATATTATTGATAAGTTACTTTTAAAGCAATTTGTAAAAATATCTTCTAGATACGCAAGACACTTCCACAATGAAGAATTTTTTAAAAATTCAATAAAATTTTATCCTAAATTATGTGACGTCAAGAAGACCAATAACTCACTAGTAAAAAGCCCCTCATTTTCAAACATGTATGAAACTAACGCAGAATTTAAGACCATTCCAGGCTCAAATTCATTTTCACAATTTTTCACGGGACGCATATTCACTTTTCGTGGAACATAGTTTGAGAAACACTGCTTGAAACTACAAAACATATAAAGAGTTTTCTATCAATTATATTTTAACCCCAAACAAACAAAAAAAAAACTGAAATTAAAAATACCAATATTTAATCATCGATTCTTATTGACTTATACACATTTCGGTGATGATTCCATTATTTTCAGAGCGTTGAGTTTTAAAAATACAGAAAAATCGAATTAAGAGTTAGATTTTTCTGTACCTTAACCCACTTAAGACATATCACATGGAAATATGTTCAAGAAATAATCTAAAATATCTATTGAATATTTTTTAATTAGAAAAAATTTTTTATGATTTATGGAATGAGAATGGAATTAATTCCTGAAATTTACTTCAGACTGTTAGAAATGTATTATAAGATTGAAGAGAAAAAAAGTTGATTAACTGACAAATTCTTGATTTAACAAATCAAAACACAAAAACGACAAACTATTCTCCAATTGAATACTCAATAAGTGCTTGTTTTATGAACTGAATGAGCTATTAATGGATTTGAAAATATTCTCCACAGTTGTTGATAAATTTTAATAAACATATTCAGAAACAAAATAGATATTTAACAGGTCGAAAAAACGGTGTTTTTTTTGATGAAAACGAAAATCCAACACAAACAAATTAGCACACTTTCTACATTCTTCTTTTTACATATTCTTTTACAAATCAGTAACCGTTTTTTAAAACTGAAATATCATCATTCATAAATATCGACATTAACTTAGAACATGTTCTGTTTCTTCGAATAAAAAGTGTTTGGATGATTCAAATACAATTATGAATTTGTCAATGTGACAATCATTTATACATTTAATACTAAGCTTGAAATAATGAACCGACAATCCACAACGATCAACCCTTAAAACAAGTCTCATTAAATAACAATATTCGATAAAACCTTTTTAATGAAAAATCTCTCATTAACATCGCTCCTTATTTGAATATTTCACAAAGATGTTTACAAAGCATTTCCACTTATCTCATTATTCACAGATAAACATTACTTTCATTCACATCCTCCACATTAATTTAGATTTAAACTCATTAATATATATGTATGTATATATATATATATATATATATATATATATATATATATTTGACTTCATTAATATCTGTTGTTCATTAATAACGAAAATTATCGACCTGTGGGAAAACAATGTAAAAGTTTCATGTATGAATAATACACCTAGTCACGTTTTAATTGTAAATACTGTTTCGCTGATTATTAAATAATATTGTTTACAACCAATTGTATGATCTCATCTCGACATGTTATCCCTAACAGTGATATTTGTGAAACTGTACTCACAAATATACATACATTGTGCGAATTAATTGTACGTAATTACATATTTATTACTGTACATTGTTTACAAATTACCAAACAATAATAATATACCTTTTGTAATGACAACATACGGTTTCAATTCACATCTCTTTTACTCATCGATTCGACAATAAGATCCGCACAGTCGACACGACATTCATGCATAACTGTAAAAAAAATCGTACAGATATCGGTCTCTGTTTCGCAACCATTCGAAAATGTGTGGAAGATTTTGTAAACGAGCCTGAGATCATCGAAAACATGAAAATTATTTATAAACTTATTTCGGTACTTTTTTTTCTATTTATGCGGATTGTAACTGTGGAGTTTGTTTTTTTCGTCTCTTTTTCATTTTACAGTAATGATTTAATAAATAAAAGAGTATCTGCAAGTCTTGTTTATATGTTTTGATAAATTAACAAAAAATATGTTGGAATTATTTGTACATTTCAAGACAAAAAAGTGTCTATGAAGTAGTGGGAAAAAACGGTTAATTTGTCTGAGAGTCTTCAGCTATGAATTTTTGATCATATTTAATCAAAATATGAATTTTTGAAAAAGATGTGCGTGTAAGAAGAAGAATATAATTTTCATGTTTTTTATTATTTTTATTTATGTTGAGTTACTCTCTCTGTATTTCTCTCTATCTCTCGCTCTATATATAAATAATTTTTTTATTTTTAATTATTCAGCTTTATTTCCAACCCTATATTTTTGTTTAAATAATAATATGTTTTCATATTCTCAAACGTTTATTTTTTACTCACAAATAAGAAATGGAGGTTAGAAAAAACTAATACAGGGTGAGCCATTGAACAAGAAATTTTTAAAGCAAGTTTATTCACTCATTTATAGAGTAAGAGAGTAAAATTAAATGATACATTGTTAGTTATTCATTTAGTAAACATGGAACAATAATCCTGTGTACATAGGAATTTCGCTATAAAATCATTTTACAAAAATGGCGAGTCTGCCACACTTCCACAACAGTGATTTCGCAATAATTATAACATTCCGCATTATGAGCAAGTACTGACCTCTCATTCAATCAATTTGTTTATTCAGAACTTTGAGGAAGCTGGTTTTATATTAAATTTGAATCATCAATGGTTCAGAAGAACAGTGTGAATATCAGAAAAGCTTAACCTGAAACATTCAGCCTAGAAAAACTCATCTGCATTGAACAGTAGTAACACATCGTACGTCGAATCTTACATAGAGATTTAAATTTTCATCCGTACAAAATTCAATTCGCTCAAGAGTAATAAGATATTGATATGCCTGCTTCTGTCAAGATGTTCAAGAGTTATAAGATACTGATTTGCCTGCGTTTGTCAAGATGGAGAAGAGCGTTTGGATGAAGATGAAAACATGATTCACAATTTATTCAAGCAGTATCCCTGAATTTAAATCAAAAATACAAAAAGCAATTGCAAAGATTCCACCAGACATGTTAAGAAGGATAATGGAAAATTTCTGACTAAGATTACAGGAATACTTGCATCGAAATCGTGCTATGAAGCGTTATTTTTTTTAAAAAAATAAAATGGTCCTAACAAGAATTGATAAACAAAGTTATGTAAAAATATAAATTTATTTAATTGTTTCCCTCTGAAATTTTCCTTTTCTTCTGGTCTACCTTCTATTCAACATCTCAAAATTATTAGACACAATCATTTTTCTTAAAAATCATATTTTTCATCAAAATTTACCAAAAAAAACCTTCACTAAATCACTGTTTCTTCTTGAAAGATCAAATGGAATTACTTCAAGAATGAAAGAAGTGAAAGTGAAGCGTTATTTTTTTAAAAAAAAAATAAAATGGTCCTAACAAGAATTGATAAACAAAATTATGTAAAAATATAAATTAATTTAATTGTTTCCCTCTGAAACTTTCCTTTTCTTCTGGTCTACCTTCTATTCAACATCTCAAAATTATAAGACACAATCATTTTTCTTAAAAAAACATATTTTTCATTATCATTTTCCATCAACATTTACCAAAAAAAACCTTCACTGAATCACTGTGTCTTCTTGAAAGATCAAACGGAATTACTTCAAGAATAAAAAAAGTGAAAGGAAAACTACAATTGAGATATCATTACACGAAACATATTCACGGAGGAGAAACCAATCACCGTTTCGGATCTTCATATTTCAAATAAACCCATAAAACACCTCTTCGTATAAAAAAATCCATCGAAGAATCCCAATTAGTTTCTAATAACCACGTTCTGTTTCTCAACAAACGTGATGGACATTTTTTTCCTCGACACGTGAACGTTTTATTTTTCTAGTCAAACGTGGGTACGCTTTGTTATTATTAGTACAAGTATCATTACTGCATAGCATGTTTATTAAAAAAAATGACATAACAATACGAAATTAGTCATCGAATGAAAAAAAAAATGGTTAAACTATTCGCCCGCTCAATGCCCACGTTTATTACCATGAACGAAAATCTGTTCACGTTTTCGATACATAATTGTAATTAGTCACGTGTTGGTAAACATGATGGTCTCTGTAAATATTTACAAAAGACGATCATATAAAAAGTATATAAATAATTTATCGTCTCATTATAAACAACAGAAGGAACCGTGACCTCTATAGCCGAGATAAAAATCACGGCCGATGGAATTCACACAAGACAATAAAAAGGCGTAGAATGTGATCGTTTCAATCGATCCATTATACATTTCGATCAAGGATAACATTATTAATCAATCGATGGAAGTAATCAATACTGTTACGATTGCTTCAATTATATGTTTTTAATGGACAGTTTCACAAGGTATCCAAGTGTTTTAAATACAGTCGAATCTATTAATCCTTCATGATGACAGAACACTGCTGGATAGATGTAGACCGAGGTCCAGATGTCATGAACTTTGATTTATAATAGATTTTTATTCCCACTGATAACTGATTTGACCATTTTCGAGTATTTGAAATCGGTCATATCTGTAATAATCAAGATGTGGTTGTGTCGTTCGAGGAGATCTGGTCAGGAGTGAAGATTTTATTTCAGAAACAGGGAGTTCTCAACGTTTGACAGCTATTTATTTATAGATATTGATTTATTTAAATTGTTTT
Organism: Acanthacorydalis orientalis; assembly: GCA_034766995.1. Classification (NCBI taxonomy): domain Eukaryota; kingdom Metazoa; phylum Arthropoda; class Insecta; order Megaloptera; family Corydalidae; genus Acanthacorydalis; species Acanthacorydalis orientalis. Next base: position 2,770,604 of record CM068313.1, on the reverse strand, counting down.
TAATAAAACGACAAGGAATAATAAAGGAATACTTGTCGAAATGCATAGTAAATATAATATTAAAAATCACCAATAATAATTTATTAGAAATTTCTAATTTGAAAAAAATTTTCACGGTTTTGAGTGATATTGGTATATAATTAAAAGAAATCTTCCTGGTCGATAATATTGTTATACAAAATAGGACTGAAGACACTGAATAACAAAATAATATAAAATTATTTTCTTACAAATTAATCTTTATTTAATTAATTTATTTCTTAATTAATTTTTTCAGTCCACAAGCAATCATATTTATTTCTGATCAAAAATATATTAAGTGTACAAATTAGTTCGGTGCCTTTTTTAATAGAAAATGAATATTCATTTATGGAGAAATTGAATACATTTCGATCCGCAAGTATCATCCATTATTTTGTATATAACTTCGGTCCATCTTCTTCTTCGGTCATCAAACACAGTTCCTCATAAAAATATCTGATCAGCATTTCTAATCCATTTTATATTCTAAACTGAGATCACAGTAAAGATAGTAAATTAAGTATTACTTTTATAACTTTTTAATAATTCAATTCAAGATATTTATTTTTTAAGAATTAGATTATAAAGTTGAGTACACCCCACAATACAGTCTAGACAACGGAGATAAATTCACTCTGACAAATGATTTGTTCTCTTTTTCAATCAAAAATGTTACATAATTGATTAACAATTATTTTGTTTCTTGTTTTCTTGAGTTTTTATGTATAAACACATTGAATTTAATGTCTGACGATTTTCAAGACAAAAGTATTTAATTTAAACATAATTTTTTCGGAAACGTTGTCCAGTTTGCCTTTCAGTGCTTTACAAAACCTTAGCGAATCAATACCTAGAAGGCTTAAAGCTATTCTAGGAAACAATGGAGGTCATACAAAATATTAAAAATTAAAAAAATTGTGTTAATTTTTTACTTTATTTTTTTGTAATTTTTAACTAACTTTTGGCACTGGACCTAGAAGTAGTTTCTGTATAAATTATGATTCGTTTGAAACCTGATTGATAATTCGTTATCAAAATCACTTTTATAAATTAAACAGTGGATTAATAGTGTTCATTTTTTTTATTTTTCCGACAATTTTTCATTTCAATTCACTTTTAGAGGTCAGTATGTATATATATATATATATATATATATATATATATATATATATATATATATATATATATGTATATTAATGCCCTTGAAAAAAATAAAAGTGAAATTTATTTTTCAGCCAGAGAATTAACAATGACAATACAAATAGCGACAGGTTAAAAGTAAACATCGTCTGAAACAATAAGTCACTGAGAACACACAGTAGATTTTCAGATACGCATAAATCACTCGTTTAAAATCCATAAAGGAAATATTAACATACAATAGCGACTGGTTTATTTTTAGGAGCGATGCATTAAACAATTCCGAGATACAATAGTGTCATGTTTTCGCATCATAACTGGACGTGGGCGTCGGGGGCGACACCTCAATGGCATTCGTTCCAACAATGCAGTCGACCTCTGCTGACCTTGGATGTGACCCCCACGAAATATCCTTGACTCAATGATTACTCCTCGTTATGTATGGTCGTTGGTTTTCATCAGATATTAAAGTCTCGTTAATATCATCCACTAGCGGATTCTCGAACGTTCGCGCATCAATCATGGAGCTGTGATGCGAGATTCGAGAGGATGTTAATTGAAAATAAGCAAGAAAGTAATAATTATCTAATGGGCGAGAACGGCTTAGTACCGTTATGTCTTTTTTATGATTTTTTTCGTTTTATATTCGAAGAAAAGTAAAAACGGAATGTGTATTACTCCATTATTAAAAAAAAAGTCTCGTTTGTGTTGTTGTTCTGTACGACTGGACCAGATCAGAGACACAGATACTGTTTCACTTTCCAATTTCTAAGTAGTGTCATCTTTCTATAACACTAGACAACGCCACTAGTTCGATATTTATTTATATATCGTCGACTACATTCTTGTCTGTGCCTGTCGCCGCAATATCATTCAAAACTTGCCAGTCGTCGTACTAGCGATATTCTCTTTTTACTGATCTGTTCTTATCTGATTTGAATTGTATGTTGTTTGAAAATCGGTACAGACTCGACGTACCACTGTATCGTTTTTATTAAACAGTTAGAGAATAATAAGATGTCGTGTCCTTTTCTTATACTACACAGATCGATCTACTTTGTCAGTTTTTTTTTAGAAAATCAGTCGTTGATATTTCCGGCTCTGGTACTAATATATAAGAAAAGAGTTTTTGTACACCGAACAGTATTCATACACGGAATGGTATTTGGATTTCTTTTTTAACAAGTTATTAAAAAATCTTAAAAGCGATTATATCAAGCAAATAATCGATTTTCGAATTTGAATAATTTTTCTATAGAGGGGAGAAACAATCCTGATACAAAAAGAAATTTCAATAGATTGGTCATTTTAAATTGTTTTTTATATCTTTTCCTTCACTATGTTCAGATTTTCTTTTAAAACATAAAGTAATGAATTTTCAATCCTGATACAGAAAGAAATTTTAATAGTGTGATAATTTTGAATTGTTATTTATATATATATATATATATATATATATACTCGTATATATATATATATATACATATTTATTATGTTCAAAATTTTAGAAAAAATTAAAATTTTCAATCCTGATACAAAAAGAAATTTCAATAATTTGATGAATTTGAATTTTTTTTGTTATGTTCAAATTTTTTTTCAAAACAATACAATAATTAATTTTCAATTCTGATATAGAAAGAAAAATTTCTATACTTTGGTCATATTAAATTGTTTTTTTATATATTTTTCTCCATTGTGTTCAGAATTTTTTAAAAAATTACTATAATTAATTTTTAATCGTGATACAAAAAATTTTTTCTATAGTTTAGTATATATTTAGTATATATATTTGTATATATCTTTTTCTTCATTATGTAGAGAATTTTTTAAAAAATTAAATAATTAATTTTCAATCTTGCTACAAATAGAATTTTAATAGTTTGGTGATTTTGATTTGTTTTGTATATTTTTTTCCTTGTGTTCAGAATTTTTTAAAAAATTGCAGACTAATATTCAATCTAGTTACAAATAGAAATTTCAATAATTTAGTGATTTTGAATTTTTTTATTTGTTTTCTTTATGTTCGGAATTTTTTTCAAAAAATACAATAATTTTTAATACATATACAAACAAAAATTTCTGTAGTTTGGTCATTTTGAATTGTTTTTTATATCTTTTTCTTTATTATGTTCAGAACTTTCTTGAAAAATACAATAATTAATTTTTAATCCTGCTACAAAAATAAATTTCGATAGTTTAATCATTTTAATTGTTTTCTTGTATTTTTTCCTTGTTGTTTTATAATATAGTATATTGTTTGTAAAAATAAATAAATTAATCATTTCTTATTGAGACTGCTGCCCATGGATTTAGTTTTCTAAGAATTTGTATTCTTTTATAAAAGAATAGCCAGGAATTTACACTTTAAAATTTTTTTATTTGGTTAATATAGGCTTTTAAGTGAATAAAATTCATTCCATGTCCAGAAATATAATTTTAATTATCGACTTCTCATATTTAATAACCAGTCTTTCAGTCTCTATCAAAAATGAATAAATTAATCACTTCTTATTGAGACTGCTGCCCATGGATTTATTTTCTTAAGAAATTGTATTCATTTATAAAAGAGTAGTCAGAAATTTAGAATTTAAAAAATGGTTATTTGGTTAAAATAGGATTTTCTACAAAAAAAAATCATTCCATGTTCAGAAATATGATTTTAGTTATCGGCTTCTCATATTTACTAACCAGTCTTTCATTTTCTACCAAAAATAAATAAATTAATCACTTCTTATTGAGACTACTCCCCATGGATTTATTTTCCTGAGAAATTGTATTCATTTATAAAGTAATAGCCAGGAATTTAGCCTTGAAAAAATGGTTATTTCGCTAAAATAAGCTATACTGAGAATAAAATTCATTCCGTGTCCACAATATGATTATAATTGTCTTCCTCTCATATTTTATAAACAGTCTTTGATTTGCTATCTATGCACACATTTTTTTGTGAATCAAAATATCTACCTTTGTTCATTTCTGTACACTGTACTTTTTATTTTCAACAAACTGTTGTTCGTACAAAGCAACCGAATCTTTCATGAAGTTAATTATTGGCACACAAAAATAAACAGATTAAAATTACGAATGTCAGTCGAAAAAAAATCACGGAAATCAAACAATGACCGAACCTCTAATGCTCAAAGTACTTACAACAAGTGTTATTCATTTAATTAGCCTTAAACATGAATCGAAATGACTCAACAATGGGCTAGCCATGTACAAAGGTTACACATTTACACCACAAACGATCTTGAAAACCATATAATTGTCTACAATTAATCGAACGGAAGAAACGTAACACTGAATGTGATCAGTTTAGAATGTTCTGTACGACACAGAAGACAGATAACGTACACACAAAACAATATCTGTTCGCATTTGTCTCTCCGTTGAAAGACACCGGTACGTAAATTGATTTCTCTGATCTCAATTAATCACGAAATCCTTGATTATGAATTGAACATGCATATAAATATCAAAAGAAACGAGTGTGTTACACACCCAGCGACTGATTGTTCTCGCGGACCTTGATTTTTATCTCGGACGCAGAGGTCACGGGTTGCGTTCTGTCGTCCGAAAATGATCTATCATTATGGTGGATGAGATCGTGATGATCGATAATAAGAATGACCGACGGCGACTTGACTGAATTTATCTTAATAATAAATTTTATAACAAATATTTGTTGTAATAATAGGCTTTCAAACTTGACAGGAGAACAAAGAGAAGCGATAGACATTGTTTGTTTACTGAGATGTTAATAAATTCAGTTGGGTTTGTGATTTAGTTGAGTTGGTCTCGTGAAACATCCTGTTCGTTTTAAATATCAGTTTGGTTCTTAATTAGCATATTTTTTTATAATCATATCTGCACAGACTAATTGTATTTAATGATTTTAATTGCAAATTTTTATAAGTTGATTTTTTTCTAACCAATACAAGGAAGAATACAAGTTTCAAAGATTTTACTTCATACGAAGTGTTTTAAAAGTATTATTTTATTTAAAGTGCCAACACGAAACTAAAAAACAGTCAATTCTTTAAATTATTACCCTATTCAGGCTTAAATATGAAAAATGTAATTACATATAAAAAATAATTTAGAAGAAATTGCCATCTTCTGGTGCACCGTAAAAGAATTTCGAAATTTTTCGTCATGTTTTAACATAATTTCTGGGTTATCACACGGATTTCAGGACGATTATTTTTTAGGCTTTTTAGGCTTGAGTCATATCTGATTTATTCGTTTAACTCTTCCAGCCTGACCCCATTTTTAAAAATCCCCATACCGATGCAGTAAAAACTGTTTACCACTAATATTTTTCATGAAAATTACAATCTATGATAGAATTGATAGATATTTAATTAGTTGAGAATCAAAGTCAATCCTTATACTAACGATTAGTATCAATAGAGTATGGTAAATACATTTTTATAGCCGGAATTTGAATTTTTAATTTTCGCTAGACATCAAAAAATGAGAAAGAAAATATTTATTTTGATTTAAATATAAAATTTCTATATAAAGTTTATTATTTTTAATGCCAATAAATATTTTAAGTGAAAAAACTAGAAAGACCTGTTAGGAAAGAGTCGAAAATGAAAATTCTGAGTTAAGGACACGAAAATTTGTTATTTGGCAAAAATAGGGTTTTATGGAAATAAAATTTGTTCTGTGTTCAAAAGTATGATTTTAATTGTCGATTTCCCTTATTTCGTATCCAGTCTTTGATTTAAGATCAAAAAAATCGACTTTTAAAACTATCGATTTTTCATGAAATTTTACATACTAGAGGTCGTCGTTTTTTCAAGTCAAAAAATTGACGATTTTAAAATTGACCCTAAATCAATATTTATTACTTTATTTCAATTACCTAGATTCAAACTAATCATTTTACTGTAAAAATAATGTCGGTAATTTAAAAATACAATTTTTATAGCCAAAAGTTGATTTTTGGACTTTTTGGTTTTTGTTTCAAATTTTATAAAAGGTTCTCAAATTAATTTGTCTTCGTTTATATCTATAAATATTATCAGCAATTACTTGTCTGGTTCCGTGAAAATATTTTAGGCCAAAAAATACAGTGCTTTATTTAAAAAACGCAGTGAAAAATCAAAAAGAGAATTTAGAACTAGAAAAAATAGTTATTTGGCAAAAATGGGGTTTTATCGAAATAAAATTCGTTCTATGTTCCAAAATATGATTTTAATTATGCGATTTCTCTTATTTTGTATCCAGTGTTTGATTTAAGATCAAAAAAATCGATTTCTGAAAATATCGATTTTTCATGAAATTTTGCATACTAGAGGTCGTCGTTTTTTCACGTCAAAAAATCACTGATTTTAAAATTGACTATAAATCAATATTTATTATTTTATTTCAATTACCTAGATCGAAACTAAACATTTTACAGTAAAAATAATGTCTGTAATTAGAAAATACAATTTTTATAGTCAAAAGTTGATTTTTGAACTTTTCGGTTTTTGTCTCAAATTTTATAAAAGGTTAGAAAAATAATTTGTCTTCATTTATATCTACAATTTTTATCAGAAATTTGTTATTTGGTTCTGTGAAAATATTTTAGATAAAAAATTACAGTGTTTTATTTAAAAAATGCAGTGAAAAATCAAAATAGAAGTTTTAGAACAAGAAAAAGTAGTTATTTGGCAAAAATAGGGTTTTATCGAAATAAAATTCGTTCTATGTTCCAAAATATGATTTTAATTATCGATTTCCCTTATTTTCTATCCAGTGTTTGATTTAAGATCAAAAAAATCGATTTTTAAAACTATCGATTTTTCATGAAATTTTACATACTAGAGGTCGTCGTTTTTTCAAGTCAAAAAATTGACGATTTTAAAATTGACTATAAATCAATATTTATTATTTAAACTCGATTACATAGATTGAAAATAATAATTTTCTAGCAAAAGTTATGTTAGTTTTTAGAAAATAGTATTTATATAGCCTAAAGTTGATTTTTAACCTTTTTCGTTTTTGTCTCAAGTGTTATAAATGTTCGAAAAATAATTCATCTTTATTTAAATCTCTAATTTTTATCAGCAATTACTTGTCTGGTCCGAGGAATTATTTTTAAGAAAAAATAAGAATGTTCTATTGAAACAGCAGTGAAAATTCAAAACAGAGAATTGAGAATCAGAAAAAAATGTCTAATCGGCCAAAACAGTGTTTCCTGTTAATAAAATTCGTTCCGTGTACAAAACTATGAATTTTATTGTTAATTTTTCTGATATTTTATCCATTTATTTGATTTCAACTCAAAAACATCGATTTTTCATGAAATTTCGATCGTTTCTTGAGGTCTGAGAACTAAAGATTTAAAAATTGACATAATTCGTTTTTTGTCTGTTTTAAATCGATTATCTGGACCGAAACTAATCATTTTATAAGAAAAATAATGCTGGTTTCCAGAAAATACAATTTTTATAGATTTTTAAAAATTTACACTTTTGCCTCTAAGAATTAAATAGTTAAAAAAAATATTTTTTCTGATTTAAATATATAATTTCGATATAAAGTCCATTACTTTTGATACTAGTCAATATTTTAAGAAAAAAACTTCAATTTTTTATTATGAAAAGAGTCGAGAAGTAAGAATAGAGAATTTTGGCTCGAAAAAATGTTTCTCCGACTAAAACACGGTTTTCTGTACATAAAATTCATTCTATGTCCAAAAAAATGAATATTGTTGTCGATTTCTCTCATTTCATAACCAGTCTTTCATTTTCTATCAGAAACAAATAAATAAATCTCTTCTTATTGACACCCGTGCTCATTGACTTGTTGTCTTATGTAGTTGTATTTATTTATAAAACAATTATTATTTGTAAAAACAAGATGTCATTTCTCAGAATTATTTGTAAAAATAATGAGTATATTACAGAATGTCAACCGAACAACAAATAATTTTCAGTTTCAAGTGCGTTTCACTTCTAATATCCTCTTTGATGTTATTTAAAAAAAAAACTTTAAATTGCTTACAAGTCATGTACATTTATATATATATATATATATATATATATATATATATATATATAACGCAAGCGTACTATACACATAGCCTCATTTAAATAAATTTATGGCACGTCATCACAATAAGATATTAAACGACACCCGCGTACATAAACCGAATCGTGCCACTCTATACACACACACACACACATATATATATATATATATATATATATATACATATATATATATATACATATATTTAACTGATAATGACGTCGACGAAAAATGTCGTACTTAAAAATGAGCCGTGTTTTCAATTAATCTCCCTGTTTAAAAAACATTACCTTTACAACGACAAACGACTACAATATCGTTATACGAAACGCGCGTTAAAAAAGTACGGACGGGCGCATATATATATATATATATATATATACATATAAAGCAAGTGAAAAGCTCCACAAACAAATGCAAGCTTGTTATTTCTGTGTGAAACGACGTTACGGACAGTGGTGGAGGTCGTTAATAGAGTCGGTGCTTTCGTTGTACGAAAAATGGCGATTAATTTATATATATATATATATATATTAAAGTATATGTTTATTGTTATTGAAGTTGGGATTAAAGTAATATTAATAAAAGTTAAGGGAAGAAAGTTAAAATGAAAATGTTATCATCATCAAAAGTTGTCAGAAAAAAGTGCAGGGAGAGTATAAGAGAAAATTAGGTTTTTGAGTGGTTTTAATGTCTAGTAGAATTTTTTTTCGAAAATGGATTAACAGTTGAAAGATTAAGATGAAAAGTTCTTGTACGAGAACTTTTCAAAATTTTCCTTCTGAAAGTTTTTCATTAACGGTTGAAGGCCATTAATCAATTTTTCATGGGCAGTGCTAACAGATCAAGATCTTATTAATCGGGTTTTTTTCTAGCTATTCTTATTAACAGATTTATCATTAATTTACATTTTATCTAGTGCACAGAATGAATTTTTGTACACAGAACGGATTTTATTTCCTTAAACCCTTATTTTTGCCAAAAAACTTTTTTTCTAGTTCTAAATTCTCTATTTTGATTTTTCACTGCGTTTTTTTAATAGAACACCGTAATTTTTCTCCTAAAATGTTTTCACGGAACCAGACAAGTTAATTGCGGATAAAAATTATAGATATAAATGAAGACAAATTATTTTTCTAACCTTTTATAAACTTTGAGACAAAAACCAAAAAGTTCAAAAATCAACTTTTGCCTATAAAAATGTATTTTCTAATTACCAGCATTATTTTTACAAGAAAATTATTATTTTCGTTCTAGGTAATCGAATTGATATAATAAATATTGATTTATAGTCAATTTTAAAATTTGACTGACTAGTTCGTGGTGTTACTTGCCTGGAGTACCTCACAACTTGGTTAAAACCAAAAACCAACCAGGACCAGTACGCCTTATAAGGGGATGATACGACCTCTGAAATTGAATTTGGGACCAAACTTCGTGTAGTGGTAGGGTATCTCAAAGGTATCAATATAGTAACGTATTAGCTGGCACTATCTAGCCATTTTCGAGAAAAAAGATTTTTACCCGTTGTCAACAGACTTGATATCCAGGCGGTAGAGCACTGGCTTGAAGTGTCTGAGATATCAGGTTCGATTCTCGATTGATCTATACAGTTATTTTCTTCTAAACCTGAATAATTATTTAATGCATCTTATTAAATAAAGATGAAGTAAAATTTTCTTGCAATTTTCTTCCGAAAAATGCTCTCTTTGAATTTTTACAATTTTATTTCAGAAAATGATTTTTTCACAAATCTTTTTTAATTTTTTGCATTATTTTACAAACATATTAAAGTATTAATCTAAGTAAATGACAACACTTCTGAAATTATCAATATTATTATCATTATTACAATAATGAAGAAACTAAAGTACCATTAAACATTAGTCATCAAAAAAATGCACTCTAACGCCGGAAGGGGGGTAACCAATGAACCCCAATAAGATAAATACATAAAACATTATAATATAATTCAACTTAACTGTATATATTATATTTGAACAAAATATGAATCACCTAACAAAAAATTCGTTACGGCGTCTTGGGCGGGTGATAAAATTGGTCCGGCATTCAATGTGTTAATAATTTTTCATTAGAGATTTTTGTATCTTGTCATTTTGAAGACAACAACATCGATATAGAAATCCATAACAATAATATGTTAAAAATTCAGTAATTATTTATTAACCCTTTGTGTACAGATTTACTTGAAAAAAATTGCATATCAACAGATTTAATTTTTGGGAGCTTGGAGTAGTATGTAAAAGCAGTTGCTTTATGTAGGAATTCATTTATTACTAAAAAATCAGTGATATGCACATTATTGTGGTGGCTTCAAATCTCTAGAACTGTGAAACAAAAATAAATATATAAAAGAACACAAAATGAAAACAAATAAATTCAAGGTATAACAAAAAGCAAACCACTAATAATTTTGAAAAGTGTGGTATTTTTGAAAGCAAGTAAGTGAATGCAGTGTGACTTGGCATTATTTACACTACCAGATAGTCTCTTTCCTAACATTATAGGGCTGTGCATCACAAACAAGGTTCACGGAAATACTATAATTGTTCCTTCTATTACAACTGATAATAAATACTCTAAAATGAACAAGAATGTACATGCTAAATATTGTTTCAACTCGAAGACGAGTCAGACTGGTCATCATGCACTCAGACAAAATAAGTGCATGACGAGTCTCGCTCGTCAAATGTAGCCAATGGGTTAATTATAAACGTTCAATAAGGTTTCTGAGATGAAAAAACAAGTAATTTGTGAATAATTCGATATTTTTCTAGTAATTATATGCATATTCGATTGTAATTTCAGATTGATCATATTCAGTAATCAATTTTTGATTTTATATTCAGTGATATTCAACTTTAAAATGAATTCTTTCTTTCACACAAACAGCAAAACTGTTTTTTGGTTCAAACAACTTCAATAAATGATTATCGATATTTTTGATTGTCAATTATATTATTTCGATGAACGAAATTCACTCTATGTTCAAATATTCGATTCTTGTATCGTTCTCTAATCAATATTTGATTTTATAAATAGAATTTGAAACAGTATTCAGTTTCATAAATTAATTCTTTTAGTCAAAAAACTATAAATACTTTTCTGATCGAAAAACTGTATCAAATAATCTCGGTTGTCGATTATAAGATTTCGAATCTACAGAATAATCTCTTCAATCAGTCTAAGATTTTACCGAATCTTGGTATACTAAAAACTAAGACAGTTATCGAAATCTACTAAATAAAAATTTAAATATTTTAATTCCGAAACTTCTAGATATTTCTTAAAAGAAAAAAAATATCAAAACTTCTTTTTATACAAGAAAGTGGTTATATTGGAACGAAATTTCAGTTCAACTCATTTGAATATCCGCTCGTCGACAACAATAAATCTTATTCCTGTTTACAAAACAAATTATTCGCGATTCTAATCACACAATCAGAAACACAGTATTGCTGGAGAACAGGATCCCCGTTGCGGTGTAGGGAGACGACGACCGCCGCCACTGTTTGCGGGAGAACCGTGGCGGTTTCCCTCCAGATCTTCCCGCTACTAAAAACCGTTCCGTGCCGCCCGTCCTCGTCCGCGACTAGCGGCGTCGTCGACGACGACGACGGTCCGTTTGTCAGCCGACGTGTTTCTGCGAAAAATAACCGCAGTTCTAATCATAGACACTTCGCTTTTAATGACTGCGGCCGAGCACAATAACGTGTTGCTTGCGGTTGAACACGCGGTCGCCCGGTAATGAGGTGACGCTACAAAGCGCAGACCGTAATATGTCTTAGTCCCGGACGCAAACAGAGAACAAGAGATTGGTCTGTCAGTCGTTGTCCTGTTCTAGCAACAGACGTGCTGCATCTTGGACGATGATCATTATTATTTTAAGTACATTTATGGATATTTTTCTTCTTAGTATTCCATGATTTCGTCATCGCTTTTCCCCCTCGTGAGACACAGTTTCAACCTGTAATTATTCCTAACACACCGCGTTGTGTTATTGGTCGATGTGTGCAGATGAAGAGATGCAGCACGAGATTCGATTTAAATATTTCATATTTTTTTTTTTTTTTTTAAAAAAAATTCATTTCTGAATCATTCTTTATTTTTCTAGTAACAATATGAATATTCGATTGTAATTTTAGATTGATCATATTCAGTAATCAATTTTTGATTTTATATTCAGTGATATTCGACTTTAAAATGAATTCTTTCTTTCACACAAACCGCAAAACTGTTTTTTAGTTCAAAGTACTTCAATAAATGATTATCGATATTTTTGATTGGCGATTATATTATTTCCATGAACTAAATTCACTCTATGTTCAAATATTCGATTCTTGTATCGTTCTCTAATCAATATTTGATTTTATAAATAGAATTTGAAACAGTATTCAGTTTCATAAATTAATTCTTTTAGTCAAAAAACCATAAATAGTTTTTCTGATCAAAAAACTGTATCAAATAATCTCGGTTATCGATTATAAGATTTCGAATTTACAGAATAATCTCTTCAATCTGTCTAAGATTTTACTGAACCTTGGTATACTAAATGCTATGACAGTTGTCGAAATCTGCTAAATAAAAATTTAAATATCTTCATTCCGAAAATTCTACATATTTCACAAAAACAATACTTTGAGAAACAATGTTTTAATTACTCACACTTATAATGTTTCTTCATATGAATTTTTACTGACTTTATTGAATTCGGAAATGAATTTATTTGAAAATAAAAAATATTATAAGACAGTGTATGTGGAGTAAAAGGAATTCTATTTAAAAAGTATAATTACTTAGAATTTTCTGTTCTTTGACGCTTTAAAGATGATGTAATTGTGATTGAAATGTGAGTAAGCAAAAACCGAAAATGATTAATAATGATTTATTGAATATTTTTAGTCGGGGATTTTTTGTTTGAGGCATGAAAAGAATTCTATTGACACAATGTAATTATTATACCTTTTTCGTTGTTTGACGCTTTGAGGATGATGTCATAGGTGTCGAAGTGGGATCAGCAAAAATCAAAAATTATTAATAATGATTTATTGAACATTTTTGATCTGAAGGAATTTTTCGTTTGTGGGATGAAAAGAATTCTGTTGAAAAATATATTTACTGAGATTTTTCTATCCTTTGATGGTTTGAAGATGATGTCATAGGCGTCGAAATGGGGATCAGCAAAAACCAAAATTTATTAATAATGATTTATTACACATTTTTCACCAGAGAAATTTTTTTTCTGTAGAATAAAAATAATTCTGTTCAAAAATATATTTACTGTGACTTTTAATGCTTTCGACGCTTTAGGTATAATGTCATCGGCGTCGAAATGGGGATTGACAAACACAAAAATGATTAATAATGATTTGTTGAATATTTTTGAATAGAAGAATTTTTTTGTTTGTGGGATGAAGAAAATTCTATTGAAAAAATATATTTTCTGACACTTTTCTGCTCTATGATGCTTTGGGAATGATGTCATCGGCGTTGCAATGAAGATTAGTAAAACTTAAAATTAATTAATAAGGTTTCGTTGAACATGTTTGATAAGAAGACTTTTTATTTGTGGGGTGAAAAGAATTATGCAGAAAAAATATATTTACTGAGCCTTTTCTGTTCTTTGACGTTTTGGGAGTGATGTCATGGGTGTCGAAACGGGGATTAGGAAAAATCAAAAATGATTTATAATGATTTACTGAACATTTTTGATCAGAAGATTTTTTCAATTAGTGAGGTAAAAAAAATTCTATTGAAAAATATCATTACTCAATCTTTTCAGTTTTTTTTTGATTCTTTAAAGATGACGTCATTGGAGTTGAAATGGTGATAAGCAAAAATTATTAATAATGATTTATTGAATATTTTTGATCAAAAGATTTTTTTCAGTTTTTGGGGTGAAAAGAATTCAATTGAAAAATATAATTACTCAACCTTTTCTGTTTTTCGCCGCTTTGAGGATGATATCACAGCCGTTGCGGATTAATTGAGGACTTTTGATCAGAAGAGTTTTTTAATTTGTGGGATGAAAGAATTCCGCAGAAAAAATATATTTACTGAGCCTTTTATGCTCTTTGACGTTTTGGGAGTGATGTCATAAGCGCCGTAACAGGGATTAGCCAAAATCAAAACTGACTACTAATGATTTACTGAATATTTTCGATCAGAATAATTTTTCAATTAGTGAGGTAGAAAGAATTCTATTGAAGAAGTACATATACTCAACATTTTTCCTTCTTTGACGCTTTGAGTATATCATAGTCGTCGAAATGGGGATAAGCAAAAATCAAAAATGATTAATAATATATGATTGACCAATTTTGATAAGATTTTTTCAATTAGTGTGCTGAAAAGAATTATATTTAGAAAATATAATTACTTAGCCTTTTTCTTTCTTTTATGCTTTGATAATGATATGTTCGTTGAAATGGGAAAAATCAAAAATGATTAATAATGATTTATTTTGCAATTTTGATCAGAAAACTTAGCTTTTGAACCGAAAAGAATTCTGTTGAAAAAATACATTTACTGAGAATTTTCTGTTCGTTGGCATCCTATAGAGCACAAACTTACACCAAAATATCTGTAAAATTGTGTCCATCAGTGACATCTTTTCTTTCACAAACCACTTTTTTATTTCTCAAGTACCACAGTTTTTTTCCCTAGACAATGTTCAAATATTCAACTCATGAATATATTTTCAATAATTATTGATAATTTTTTTGTTGCTTATAAGGGATTTTAATACAAATTCCATCATCATCAAATCACATAAATTGATAGAACAACTGATCATAAACAGGATCAATAATAAACAACTGAACGGATCCTATTTTCATTTCGAATACAATTGCATCGTGATTGAATTAAACATAATCAATAATAAAAAAACAATAAATTCATAGAAAAAAATACATAAATTCTGACACATTCTCACAACTGATACGCATATGTACCTTCGAAATGAAAATTACATTCTGAAAACAGTTTTATTTACCTTTGGTGTTACATTACTGAAAACGTTTTAAGATAAAACGAAACCCAGTTACTCACTGAATTAAATATGATTATATTTCCATTACATTCATGGTTCAATGTTTACGACCACATAAAAGTGTTTAATTCCATTAAACGGCCCTGTATATACAAATTAATTAATTCAGAGTCAATATATATATATATATATATATATATATATATATATATATATATAAATATTCATCGACATAGAAACTGTGTACAGAACGGAATAATATACAGCGTGTACCATTAATAATAAACAAGTAATATCAACTAATAGCTTATCTGCTTTGTGAGATTCAAAGCTAATATACATTTATACACACACACACATTATATATATATATATATATATATATATATATATATATATATGTATGTTAACAAAATCTGGTGATAATATCGTACGTCGATCGCTAATGGCTTGTCCGGATTTAATACTGGAGTGGACATTGTGTGCGATGCAGTAACCGGTGCACCGGGCCAGATATTCACGCTACTAATGAGCCACGGTTCGATATCCGGACGGATAGTCGCGCGTGAATACACAAAGAACGAAACTATGTTCTGTAGCTGCATTAATAGTTGAGGATGTGTCATAAATAGTCGGTCGGTCGTCCGTTGATTATTCAGTTGAATATTGTTCGGCCTGACTGAGGGATGTATGACGATAGACAGAGACAGATGCAATATGTCTATGAATTATGAGTATGATCTCTTGTTTAATTAAACTGTCTTTAGGTAATTGGTTTAAGATGTTTTTTGGTCTGTATGGATGAAAAAAGAGGTTTATGAAGATTATTTTAAATATTTATGAAAAAAATAGACATTAAGTATCTCGGTGTTGGATTTATAGATCATGCAAGTAGAGAAAGACAGTCTCTCGTATTTATATGATTTTATTTGAAATCTAACCGTAAAAAAATAAATTATGGAATAAATTGAGAAAATTATTGATAAATTGTTGAAATAAGCTTCATTCTGATGAATTTACTTCGATTTAAGACATTGAAAAATCATATTTTTGTTTTACTTAATGCAAAGCAGGAGTCAAAATTGAAAACGTTTTCTTTTCGAAACTTCGGTACATTTTTTATTATACTTTTCGGAAATAGTTAATTATTTTATTTACCATTCTTGTATTCATTAATTAAACATTGATTTATTTGAGAGACTTGAAAAGTAGTTTTAAATAATAAACATATTCGTTTACAAGTTTTATTCAATATTTTTTATATCTAAGTTTCGATTTGAATGTAAATTAGTGATTCGTCTATTCCAGGGGTTCCTAACTTGTGATACGTGCCTTCTCTGGAGAGGTGTGACTTATTTATAATATTTTTATAATTACTTTTTTTAGAATTTAGTTTAGGTATATTCTAGATCTTAATTTAGATACACTTTCCACTCTGGAAAATGTTCTTTCGGGACAGAGCGTCCCAGGTTGAATATAAAGTGATACAGTAAAGGATTCGGAAAATATCATGTACACATTTGATAAATATTTAAGAAGAATTGAAAAATGAAGAGTGGATTCGTAACCCATTCACTCTAAAGAAGATAACTATAAAAATAAAGAATAAAAAGGAAAATAAATTCTTAAAATACAATTCAGACTTTAAAGGGCTAGAGAAAAATGAGCACACGTATTAAAAATTCCAATTCAAATATTTATCCACTACTATCAACAGTAAAAACCGAATATTTCTGATAAGACGATAAAATTTCAGAAAATATATCAGAATCATACATTAACATACATTTTAATACAATCAGAATACAAATTTTAAAACAGAGTTCATTGAAACTTCAGCTGAAAAGATGTATTCTATAAAACAAAAATGTGCGCATGTATTAAAAATTCATTATCAAATATTGATTCACTACTGTCAACAATAAGTCCTGAATATTTCCGTTAAATAAGATGATATAATTTAAGAAAATATATAAGTGTATTAAACTTAATAGTTTAATACACTTATATATACATATTATATACAGACAATCATCATACTGTAATCAGTATGATGATTATGTCTGTAGTTCTATATCTTTCTGTACACAAATAAGAAAATGATGCTTATCCACAAATCTATTCGTTTTTTTCCTAAGACGATACGGAAATATTGATCAAGTGTTTAGAAATTCATTTCAATTTCAACTGAAAAGATTAAAAATATATGTACGATTGACCCTATAACACCGAGCGAGACGTTTTCGTATCATTCGGTTATAAAGTATCTGATATTTCTATATGCATGTATTATGAATCCAAGGACGAATATGAAGATTTTGTAAATTATGAAATAAATTGTAAATTTGACATTTTTAAAATGCATTTTAGTTTTTGTATATTAAAATCTATTAAAATAAATAATAAAAAAGATATAAGAAAATTCTTAAAATAAAAAATCAGGTTTTATAGAGTTAAACCAAAAATTAGTGCATGTATTAAAAATTCATTATCAAATATTTATCCACTACTGTCAAAAATAAGTCCTGAATATTTCTATTAAATAAGATGATATAAGAAAATGTATAAGTGTATTAAACTATTACAGTATGATGATTATGTCTGCAGTTTTATATCTTTCTGTACACAAATAAGAAAATGACATACACAAATCTATTGTTCATTCTTTTTCTAAGACGATATGGAAATATTGAACAAATGTTTAGAAGTTTCAACTGAAAAGATTAAAAAGATATATACTGTTGACCCTGTAACGCCGAGCGAGACGTTTTTGTAACGTTCTGTTACAAAGTATCTGATATTTCTATATGCATGTATTATGAATCCAAGGACAAATATGAAGATATTGTAAATTATGAAAGAAATTGTAAATTTTACATTTTTCAAATGTATTTTAGTTTTTGTATACTAAAATCTATTAAAATAAATAATAAAAAAGATATAAGAAAATTCTTAAATTAAAAAATCAGGTTTTATAGAGTTAAACCGAAAATTAGTGCATATATTAAAAATTCCTAGTCAGATATTTATCCACTGCTATCAATAAAAAAAACGAATATTTCTGTTAAACAAGACTACAAAGTTTCAGAAAAATTATCAAAATATGAGTAAAATAAAACGATTTTTGATTTATACCACCACATATTTAAATACAACCTGAATACAAATTTTAAAAGAGTACATCTATTTCATTCGTGTAGATAATGAAAGGAATTTAATATTTTTACCTTATTGGTAGAGTTTGATTCTGTGCAATGTTTTTATTAGATACATATATATATATATATATATATATATATATATATATACACACATAGTTTCTATTCACATTCACTAAAATTCAAATAAATTCATAGTCATATTCACTAACAAGTCAAATAGATTATCACACGAGACCGAACTGCGACGAACTGAACGATTCATATTCTGTATGCAGAGTGACAATAACGTTTATATAATCTATACATTATCTTTCATATAAGTAAATTCTTTTTGGTATATTAGATCTACATCTGACCTATACATTTCACATATACTTTTTCGTTATGTAACAGAACCTATCTATATTTAATACTAAATCAGAGACAAGAGATACAGAGTTCAATGAATTAGTACGAATATTGTATCGTTTCTGTTTTTATAAAATATTTAGAATATCATTTATCTATCATTGTCCATAGTCAGGGTAGATAGAAATAGAAATATGTAAAGAGTATTAAGAAAATAGATGAGTGAACACAATAGATGTAAATGGAATTCGGTTTCATTTCGATTGAGTGGTATTGATCTGTTGTAATTCTTTTCTGGATGTTTGAATTTAAAAATATTTGAAATAATCGATATACATATATACATATATATATATATATATTACAAGAGCAGAGAATTTTGTTTGGAAGAAGAATCGGTTTGTGAAGTAGCAGTCTCTCTTATCACCCTTTTTTAAATATAATAATTGATTTTCCGATTTACAGGATTTCATCACAATATTGATCTTCGAGATGGGCGAATTTCTGTTATGAAATAAAAATTTATTTGATTTCTTATAAAGAGACTGTGATATTTTTTTTCATTTTGCTTTTCTGGTATATTTTTTCATATATATATATATATACATACATATTTCTAACAAAAGATATATTTGCGAGGATCAAAATATATTGATTTGATTTAAAGCAACAAATTTTTTATAATAGCAGAGACTTTTGTTTGGAAAAAGAATCCATCTGTGAAGTAGCCGTCTCTCTTGTCACTACTTTTTAAATATAAAAATTGATTTTCCTTTTATTCATAATATTGATCTTCGGGATGAGTGAATTTCTGTTATGAAATAAAAATTTATTTGATTTCTTATAAAGAGACTTTGTAATATTTTTTCATTGTACTTTTCTGGTATATTTTTTCATATACATACATATATATATATATATATATATATGTGTGTGTGTGTGTGCGTGTGTGTGTGTGCGTGTGTGTGTGTGTATACTGAGAAATATACAAACTCGAAACGGATACAAAAACGCATCGTCGTACAATAATAACGACGAACTTCTGAACGCCCTCCGCTGTGTGCATTCTTCTAAGCCGGCTGTCACAGTTAACAACGACGCCGTGAAAAATATCACGGACCTCCATTTGTTGTTGTGTTCACTTTCTTATGAATGACAGTTATCCGAGTGTCGGCCGGGCGTGGGTGGCGGAACGGACGACCCGGTGGGCGGGCGACCTCGCAGATACATTCGTCGGATGGTTACTGTGTTCGTCAGTCGGACGGTCGTTATGAAGACGTGCCGGACTCCGTCGAGCGGAAGTTGCGTCAAACGAAACATAATTTGCATAAAAACAGCGCGTACAATAATACCCCCGGCGTACCAGACGCGTTTTAAACAAGAACCAAGTACGTTCAAATGGGGTGTACATTGGGACGTGCGTGTGCGCGTCTGTGTGTGGGTGTGCGGCGTTTATAAACAAACAGATACGTTTGTATCACACGTTGAATATAAATACACTTGTGTGTATATATATATATATATATATATATGTATATATATATATATATATATATATATATATATTTGCAAAGGATCAACATTTTACAAACATTGCAAAAAAAGACATTAACAGAAAATTGTTCATAATTATTCAAATTGTTTTCACAAGAAAAATATCATATTTACAAAAATTGTGTTCATTTTTGTTTGTGAAAAAAATTCTAGTTATTTTTAAGCTCAAATAGGAAAAAAAAACTGAACGTGTCACTCAGCTTTATATGCTGGACTGGCAGTGTCATATTTTAATATTTAAAATAATTCATACTTATATTGGGTGTGACTGTTATTTCTGTGCTTTTAAATTGAATCGATCATAATTCTGTTTCAAATTAAAATACTGTCTAGTCGTTTCATTATTTTCGAGTTTCAACCTTAACATTTTTTTAAAAAAAACTATGTATCTTTTTCCAAGAAGTTGGAATAATCTCACAAAACAGTATCGAACAGGACGGTGTTCGAAATGTAGCATATTAGGCATTTCTTTTATTTTCCAAGTTCAAACTTTTCAGATACATAAAATCGAATAAACTGTTTCAATTAAAAAATATTGAAAACCACTGAACAGTAGTAAATACTTGGAGTTCCCCTTGTTTGATACTGTAGGATAAGTGTCGAACATACCCGAAAATATCTTATTTTATTGTGAAGTTCGCTCAATTGCCTGTAACATCAAATAGACACATTTTTTAAATTTCTAGGTAGTGAAACTAGGGTGTATATATATATATATGTATGTATATATGTATGTATATATATATATATATCTACGTATACCTTTAAGTAAAAAAATATTGTGCAAAAAACTTGTTTGTACATTATTTAATAATGTTCTCTTTGTAAAAAAAATTAAATCAAAACACACTATCGTTTCATAATAATATGAAATAATTTAAAAAGAATACGTGTATCGTAAAAGTAAATAATAAACCTATAAATTTTACATAATAAAAAAATTACATGAAACAAATCTGCACAATTCCATACACATATAAATATCTCGCACACATCATCCAATGAAGTAGGTACGGTATCACGACTGAGTCTACAAATGAAAATGAAATTCAATTTTACGAACTCGACTTCAACTATTACTTCAAGTAAATATAAATCATAATTTGCAAACAGATCAATGCAGAAATTGATTTCAATCGTAGATATTTGAACAAATGTATTTTTCTAAGTGGCGTACGCTCAATTGTGTGACTGACTCTGTAGTACTTTTTCGAAACACATACGAAAAGATCTCTCTTATATGTTCTCTTCGTCGGACCGCCCATCCACCCCCCAACCGGTATCTGCGTCGGCTTATGCGAATAGAACGTATTGATTATATTTCTGTCACAAAAGGAAAGAGCAGATAAAATATAGTCTTTACGTCGTTTTACGCACTTTTCTTATAGCGAAATGAGAATGATGATACGCGCCCATAACATTTTATGTGGTGTCGCGGCGCGGCATCGATCCGACGCGTTTCCTCAGCGCCGCAGGTTCATATTTCCATCGAAAATATGCTTGTCCGTCAAACGATCACCGATTTTTTCCCCAACACGTATCAGTTCAACAAATCACGACTGTTTTATGTGTAAAGCTGTAGATCTTTTCCATTCGAGGCTTTCGAAGAAGTTTATACATTTTTTTAATTAGAACTTGACAGACAGATTAAATTCTCGTTCAAGAATTAATCATCCAATCGTTATATAAATTAAAAAGAGTGTTTTCTGATCAAAAATATTAAATAATTGATCACTGAACATTTTTTGATAGATGCTAATACTTGTTAGAGCGTTCAAGTATAGAAAAATCATTTTTTTATTACCTGAAAGATTTAAAGTTTAATCAAAAGAATACCAGGACCAGCAAATCGAAACCGTCTGCATAAAAAAATATTCTGAATGAAAATGCTGCTCTTTATCAACACTGCGAACTTATTTAAATGAAAGATTTTTTTATTATTAATTTACGAAAAATGGACCCAGTTCAAGACACAATACTGGGAGATACAACCATTCAGTATGGAGTACTGGTAGAAATTAATTATCTACATGTTACTAGTAATTGAAATGATAAAATGAATCTCTTTTAGAATACGTAGGCTACTTGTCAAAAAAATCTAGCTAGGAGTTTGTAGTTGAAGAGGGAGTCGGTATAAGGAATTTTATTCTACATGGCATACGAGATTTAATCAAAATATATCTGGACTGGCTTCATAAAACTTCATTGAGAAAAAAATATTCTAAATTAAGATGTATTTTTGACAAATAATCTTCAGCAGCAGATGCACAACGCAGTTAATTCCGTTTCCAATCATGGAATCACTTCTTGTATCCAGTTTTGGAAATCACACTTAGCTGCAGCAGCTATACAACGTAGTCAACCCCTTTTCATTCCTGGAATCACTTCTTGTATCCACTTTTTTGAATCACACCTAGATGCAGCAGCTACACAACACAGTCAACCACTTTCTAATTCTGGAATCAATTCTCGTATTTACTTTTGGGAATCGTACTTAGCTGCAGCAGCTACACAATGCAGTCAACCACATTTCCAAATATGGAATGACTTCATGTATCCACTTTTGGAAATCACACCTAGCTGCAACAGCTACACAACGCAGTTAACCCCTTTTCAAATTCTGGAATCACTTCTTGTATCCAATTTTGTGAATCACACTTATCTACAACAGCTACATAACTCAGTCAACCTATTTTCAAATTCTGGAATAACTTTTGTGTCCACTTTTGAGAAGCCCACTTAGAGGTCAGCTTCTAAATTTCCTTTTATCTCTTCAATCGTTTTAAAACAGCACGCAAGAGTTTATTCAACATCTTTTGAATAAATTCTTTAGTTTTAGCAACAAAATTTTAAACAGAAAATCTTAGAACTCTTTCTTCATTTCCAAAAGAATTTTCCGATTTCAACCCTGTTCTCCTTCTAATCTCCTATCAATAGACGAAGAAAAAAAATCATTCCAGTTTTTGTATCGAGTGAATTCAGCTTAATTCCAGAATCTTCTTTATATTTGTCTATACCTAGACGTTCTAATTTTGATGACATTTTCATCTAAATGATGATTAAAATCGACCATTAATCATTTATTGAACATTCTTAATGAGAAAAATCATTGGAGTGAGGTTTAAATTTTAAGAAAGTGAATAAAAATCTTTTGTGTAAACTGGTCAGCCGTGCTCTAAAATATTAGATTTATCACCAGACTTCTCAACCAGAAAATATTGAAAATCAATAATCCTTTTCCTTCGAATCTCGATCGAAACCCAACTACCTGTCACACGTCATCATCTTATTAGCACCGATGACGTTATCATTCAATTATGATTCTGTGTCACCCACCGCCAAGTACCTGAGAAGTTCAATCATACATTTTTATATAACCGCTCGATAATCGTTCACAACATTTTGCTCTACATTCTTATTTTACGGATTTACGTGTACGAGAAACAAGGCTAACGGGTGCGCGAAACAGCACTAACGGCCCATTGTATAGGAAACGCAGTAGATTTCATCGAGATTGATTTGTCGTGTAGCTTATGACATTTAAATATTATTTTTCTAACGAATAACGTAAAGAATTTCCTAGTGTCGAGCGGTATTTACACGACAGTACAACACTCTGGTATTTTTATTCGAGTGATTTACGGCCGCATGTCTTTGAAATTGTTTGCTGCACGTACATGTAATTAATAATACTGAGAAATGCTTCTGGAAGGTAAGAGCATTTATTGGTTTTCAAACAGTAACCAGGCGAGTCAGATAATGGAAATTGTTTGAATTGTTAACAGACATGTACATCAGAATTGATTTTCTTGTGTAGAGATGTGAAATCGGACGAATATTTATTTTAAATCAGTCGAGTGGTACCACAAAGGTTGGATTGTTGTTAAAAATTTTTTTTAAAAAAAATCTCTTTAGATACAGGAGATCTTTTTCAACTCGTTTCACAAAAAAAATCCATAAAAAATTGATAATTTTCGATTCTTGCTCATTTATTAATTGTAAAAATGAATTAAATTAAATACGAGTAAGTCCTAATTCTGTTTTAAATTAAAATATTTTCACATAGTTTCAGGATTTTCAAGTGCAAAATTTAACATGTAAAAACTTTATCCTTTTTCCATTCTATATTCAACTGTAAATACTGATACAAAAGTTGGAAAACAATTAGAAATATTTTCTTCATTTCGTTTATATATTAAATCGTTTATATATTATTCGTCACTGTCTTTTAAATGATTTTCATATCCTCAAAACTTTAGACTTAATCAACGATTTTAATAAAGTGTAAAATTAAAAAGCACCGAAATAATGTGTACACCTGACATTCTTAACGATTGAATAAGAATGATATTAATCTGTATGGATTTTCAAACAGTAACATTCACTTCTCAGTGTTTTTTTATTTAAAAACGTTTCTGCAAATAAAAAACTGACCGAACCGTTATATTTATTAAAGAAAACAATACAGCAGGATACATTATTCATCGTTCGAACATGAAAACTGGTGGAGGGAAAAAAATGAACACGGAAAGATTGAAAGTCAATCCTTCATCGTCTTAATTACAATAGTTGACAATGATCTATAAATATTTCCCATGGGCGTGTTCATCAATAATTGAAACATTGTAATTTATACATACGGATCGTTTATATGTACAGAGTGGCACGTGTTAAATGGAACGGTGACGTTTCATTATCGAAAGGTGTACGGGAAGCGCCGATCAATTATTCATATAATCAATTACTGTGAAAATACTGGAACGAAATGCCGGACGACATGTTGAATTTGATAAGACGTTTTTTTTTTAATGGCTTCGAACGAGTCGTTAGATGTGAGAGACGTTCGGTTTGAATTATGTTTTTGCTGGTGGAATGGAATGTTTGATCGATTTTTTAGAAAAACACGGTAATAGTTTTTGAATTTAAAGAAATATTTTCTATGATTTTGTTGTTTAAAATTTTATTTTTCAAAATTTTTAATATTTAATTATCGATTTGCTATAAAAACTTTTACAAGGTCTGTTACACCTTTGAGGTCAGTATTCGTTCTTTTTCTTCCACACCGATATTGTCTTTCAATATTTTCAATTAGATACTGAAATAATTAACTATCAGTATCTATCTGGAGATCTTAAAAGACAAAACCGGTAAAAAAAGACAGAATAGCGACCTCAAGGAGAAGAAACATAACTTCAAATCCAGATGCAGAGGAACGAAACACAGTACAAAAAATTTACAACTTCTTATTGTAGATTACTTCAATAAATTGTAGAGTATGAAATTTATGTAAAAAATGTCCCGAATGCTTTAAGACAGGTCAGGTGTTTTGAGTAACAGTAGATCAGAGTATCAGTTTTTTTTATAAATAGACAAAATGAATTTTGGACAAGAATTAGAATTGTGAAGTTTTTTTTTCAAAAAAAAAAAAATATTTAGATTATTCCATACCTTAGTATGACGGTATTGGTTGTGCATAATTAATAATTAAAAATGATCAATAAAAAATTATTAACAGTTTTTGAAGATCAAAAAAATGTTTGTAGTTTGTAGGATGAAAGAAAGAGTTAATTAGTGAATATTACTTTCTGACATGTTGAAAATAACATAGATTGTCAATATTACTTCAGAATAATCAGAATGTCATACTTAAAATATATTTTTAAAAATAAAGACATTATGTCACTCTTAGAAAAGAATATTCGATATTAGAGGTGATAAGAAAGATCTTATTGTTACAAAAAAAAACATTGGCAGCTTATTGGGTATAAAACAATTCTAATTTTTAAAAATTTATTAGAATGAAATACATTGTGAGATAAAATTTAACATCAGAATTGTTTCTTTCGTTTCTCTGTATCTGAATTTCAAGTTATTTTTCTTGACTAAAGGTCAAAGGGTGTTATTTGTTTAGAGAAACAAACATGAAGGAGAAGAAAAATAACTTCAGATTTATAACAAATGTATATTGAAATATTAAAATAATTATAACGAATTTTACTCTTGGTATATTTTTTAAATAATCAACAGGAAAGAGAAACGACCACGATACAATTCTGAAAACATTTTATCTAAATTCTCTTTCATAAATGAATTCTTTCTTTATTACACAAATGATTAAAAAGTTTACAATCAAAAATGTTCAATCAATATTTTTAATCCTTACTTGTGCTCATTTAGATGGAAATTTTATCATTTTTAAAGTATATAAAAATCGTGTGTAGATCATTTTCGATTAAACCATAGTTATGCAAGCATTAAATTGAAGATTTTTTAAAAAATTCCATCAAACTAATCATTGATTGTTACACAAAATTGATAATCCTTAAGAATCGCTTGATAATAATTTCTCAAATGGTTGAATTTTTCTTAATTTTATTCAATGAATTTGAGCACTGACTATCGACATATCTCTACATAATAAACAAAAAAATTGATCAATAATTATTTACTGAACATTTTTCATTAGTACTTTCAGAAATTTCAAAGATTCAGAATTCTCAAAACTTTTTTTATGGATGGTAAAGTGGAAGAAAAATTCGTTTCTGAAAAAAAGAAATATATAAAATCCACTTTAAGATTACACAAGCATAAACAATATAAAATGAAGCATATTTTGGTGTAGATCAATTTTCATTCAGCCATTTTTCTACAAGCATTAAAGAACTACATTGATTTAAGATTAATTCAAAAATATTTTCAAAATAATCTCAATTTGTTAAACAAAATTGAAAATTGTAAGAAATCGGTTGATTACTTTTCGATAAGATTAATGTTTTTTTTTTTTTTTTTGATTACTAAATGAATGGGAATACTGAAACATCTCTACATAACGAGCAAAAAAATCGATCAATAATCATTAATTAAACATTTTTCATCAGTACTTTCAGACATTTTAGATATTCATAAACCTCAGAACTTTTTTGCGGTTCGTGTAGCGAGAG
Organism: Acanthacorydalis orientalis; assembly: GCA_034766995.1. Taxonomy (NCBI): domain Eukaryota; kingdom Metazoa; phylum Arthropoda; class Insecta; order Megaloptera; family Corydalidae; genus Acanthacorydalis; species Acanthacorydalis orientalis. The sequence continues at coordinate 2,743,395 of CM068313.1, read as the reverse complement.
AATAATTCATTTGTGAGAAAAGAAATATATAAAATCCACTATAAGATTAGATACAGCATGGATAATCTGTTTTATGTGTGTCTGAGTGGGACAGCACGGTGCTCCACCTTTCGATATTTGTCTCCGGTATTCAAATCGTACAAAGAATCAAACGAACGGACATAAAAGCAAAAGAAAAAAGATGTCGACCACTCCACTGCACAATACACAATAAACTACATGACTACATACAATTATGAACATGTCTTGTGGGCTTCTGTGCACGTGAGTCGTCTTTGAAAATATGCGGATCAAGGACAGACTGGTCGTTAATAAAACACACCGAGGGGTGGAGATTTTTCAATTTACATCAGCTAGTGATTGATCTTGAACTGTTTATATGCATCACGTGTGCTATCAGCGTGAACAATGGATTATTTATTTATTTATTTCATTTCACTGATCTATTGTTGAGATTTATTATCGGTACAACAGCTGTACACGAGACTGCGCCTCTTAGGGTGACGCCCAGACGACACCCCGAGGCTACGAATAACTTTAAATAGTTATTAACAAAAAAAAAACTCCAGTTTTGTTAAATTCAAATTCTAGTGTTGTTGCCTAGCCGGGAACTCGACATGAATATAGTAATTAAGTTAATTACCAGTTAGTTTTTTTTCACTCGATCGCAGTTCTTGAAATCAGTACAAAAAATCATGGTTAATTGTTATTAAAGTATTTTACATATAAATTGTTCCATTCGAAATATTTTTAATGGCATTTTTAATTATAACTTGCGAGTTTTGTGTAATATTTTCGAGATAATTGAGTTGCATACACACCGTAGTTTATTCAAACTGGAATTTATTTGTATTAGAAAAAAGAAACCATTATAAATATGATAGGACATAAATATAAGACTGGTAGATTGTTTAATTTATAGATTTAAACTTTCATTTTTAAAAAAAAAATAATTAGAAACAATATATTCGTATAGTTATTTTAATAAAAATTCTCAAATGTTTCTGATACATCAAAATTGTGTCTTTTGTAAGTGTATTTGATTTTATAAACTTTTTGTCCCGTTCTATTTTTATTATTAAATGGTTTGAATCATCAAAATGTGTATTTGATAAAACTTAAAAGATTTAGAAAATTTGTGCGAAGAACTTGAACATTGAAATAGGTTTCAATTTTCACTTCTCGAACAAAAACTTGATTAAAAAATTTTGTAATCAATTATTAATTCCTCCAGCTTTGCCCATTTCAAAAATCTCTATACCGATGCAATAAACACTGTTTACCACTAATATTTTTAATGAAAATTACAATCTATGAAAGAATGAAAGATTTTTAATTAGTTGAGAATCAAAGTCAATCCTTACACTACCGATTAATATTAATAGAGTATGAGAAAATGAGAAATAAAATATTTATTTCGATTTAAATATAAAATTTCTGTATGCCGTTTATTATTTTTAATGTTAATGAATATTTTAAGTGCAAAAATTAAAAAAACCTGTTAAGGAAGAGTCAGAAATGAAAATTATGAGTTTAGGACTGGAAATTTGTTATTTGGCAAAAATGGGGTTTTATGGTAATAAAATTTGTTCTATGTTCAAAAATATGATTTTAATTGTCGATTTATCTTATTTCGTATCCAGTGTTTGATTTAAGATCAAAAAAATCGATTTTTAAAATTATCGATTTTTCATGAAATTTTACATACTAGAGGTCGTCGTTTTTTCAAGTCAAAAAATTGACAATTTTAAAATTGACTATAAATCAATATTTATTATTTTATTTCAATTACTTAGATCGAAACTAATCATTTTACTGTAAAAATAATGTCTGTAATTTGAAAATACAATTTTTATAGTCAAAAGTTGATTTTTGAACTTTTTAGTTTTTGTCTCAAATTTTATAAAAGGTTAGAAAAATAATTTGTCTTCATTTATATCTATAATTTTTATCAGAAATTACTTGTCTGATTCCATGAAAATATTTTAGGCCAAAAATTACAGTGTTTTATTTAAAAACGCAGTGAAAAATCAAAAAGAGAATTTAGAACTAGAAAAAATAGTTATTTGGCAAAAATAGGGTTTTATGGAAATAAAAATCGTTCTGTGTTCAAAAATATGATTTTAATTGTCGATTTCTCTTATTTCGTATCCAATGTTTGATTTAAGATCAAAAAAATCGATTTTTAAAACTATCGATTTTTCATGAAATTTTACATACTAGAGGTCGTCGTTTTTTCAAGTCAAAAAATTGACGATTTTAAAATTGACTATAAATCAATATTTATTATTTTATTTCAAATACATAGACTGAAACTAATCATTTTTCAACAAAAATAATGTTATTTTTTAGAAAATACGATTTCTATAGCCGAAAGTTGATTTTTAACCTTTTTCGTTTTTGTCTCAAGTTTTATAAAAGATTAGAAAAATAATTTGTATTCATTTAAATCTCAAATTTTTATCCTAAATTATTTGTCTGGTTCCGTAGAATTATTTTTAAGGAAAAATTGGAATTTTCTATTGAAAAAGCAGTGAAAAATGAAAATAGAGAATTGAGAGTCAGAAAAAATGGACCAAATAGTATTTTCTGTTAATAAAATTCGTTTTTCAGGAATATTAGTGTTCTGTGAGTAACAGAAAGAATACTTACAAATAAGAACACTCGTTCAGCTGAGTTTACCGTACAGGAACTGGATAATTAATCATTTTTGATTTAGTGATGATAGTCCCGTCATACTCAAAGTGTTAACTTACAGGAAATTCTCAAAATGTTACAGAATATATATATATATATATATATATATATATATATATATATATATATATATGAAAACCAGCTTAAAATTATCAGAAAAAACACTTAATTTATTTATAATTTAGTTTCAGATGAATCACAGACAAATTTTTCACTCAATCCTTAAAACTGTCAAAGTTTTTCCCATCAAAAATGTTCAGATCAGAGTTTTCTCTAAACCAGCGCTCTGAATTTCAGAATTTTTATCAAGATATTTTGAAATGGTAATCAGAAATGATTAATAATTATTTATTGAATATTTTTAATAACAAACATTTTTGTATTTTATGAAATGAAAAATAAATTGTTTAGAAAAATATGTTTATTTGTAAGAAAGACTCGATTCTAAGAAAATTTGATTTTTAAAATCAGATCAAGGATTCGAAATCCGAAAATCAACTTAAAATTAATAAGAGAAAAGAACGACTTAGTTTATTTTTTAATTTACTTTCTAAATGAATCACAGATGAATTTTTAAATCAATTTTTAAAAATATAAAAGTTTTTCCTATCAGAAACGTTCTGATCAGAGTTTTTTTAAGACTATTGCTCTGAATTTTAAAATTTTTACCAAGATATTTTCAAACAGTAATCAGAAATGATCAATAATTATTTATTGAAAATTTTTAATTAGAAACTTGTTTGTATTTTATGAAATGAAAAATAAATTCATTAGAAAAATTGTCTTATTTATAAGAAAAATTTGATTCTAAGAAAATTTCATTTTTAAAATCAGATCCAGGAATTGAAATCTGAACATCAGCTTGAAATTATTAGAATAACACAATAACAATCTATTTCTAATTTAGTTTCTAGACATGGAACATAATATAAATATTCAACTAGTTTCTTCCAACTGATATAATTAGTATTTCTAAACCGTTCTATTAAAATTTCTCTGATGAATTTCATATTAATTATCAGAGCTTTCCTCGCAAGTCTCCATCTTTGAAAACTTTAATTATCAATCCGGGTCGAACGGAACGCACGCAATTAAATCGTCTCATAAAAAGCTGTTCTCCGATCGCTCATAAATAATAAATTTATTGTCGATAAACAGAAAAAGAAGTATAAATAAATAAACGATCAGCCAATAAAATGAGCGTCTCTAATAAAAATACAAGAATCGTATGTATGTATAAATGTTTTCACTCAATTAGATAACGACGCGTCCGTCCATAAAACGGATATTAAGAGCCGCCGCCCCCCACCGTTCGTATGCGACACGACCGGGCCTGGACGGGGTGGACCCAACCACTGACGGTACCCGTCGAATCTCGTACGGAACGACAATATTTTATACATTTATAAACTTTTATTTCGTCTTCACTTATCTTTATTGTAGTATCGTATAAAACGGTAATAAAAAAAATTATATATATATATATATATATATATATATATTTTTTTTTCTCCACTTCTTTTTCTCGGTACCGAAATCGGTACGATTGTATAGAAAGTGTGGACTTTCTAGCCAACGATTTTTCTTGTGAGATAAATTGACACAAACACACATTTATTTGTATAAAAACCTTGTGCAAATTGCATTTGTTGCAATTAGTTCCTTACTTGATGATATATTGGTTTTATAATTGTCGAAGTGAAACGCATTTAAAAACAATTTGTTTCACCGTCAACCAGGTCTCATTTATTTACTGTAAACTTGTTGCAGCTGAGAGAAAGCTACGAAGAAGATGAAGTGGTTTTCAAATAGAAAATGTATTTAAAACTTGATCGTTGAAAAAATTATCAAAACGATTAAAAGACAGATTAATAATTGATAGGTTTTTCAGTATGGTTAAATGTAGAAATTAGAAATGTATGAAAGTGTCTCACTTATCGTTCTTTATTGTAATATCAGTAAGATATTCATTTTCCAAGCCTTACATAAAATATGCAATACGAGGGTAGAGTGATAATTACTCGTCTTCGACTTGAGAGGGCACCACTGATATCAAACTGCAACATCTTCTGGGGTATAAATAAATAGTCATTTGAGGTAATGTCACAAGTATGGAGAATAAAGCAGTGAAGTAAAAAGAAAGAATTTTTTGTGCAAGTGAACTCAATCAGTGCTAGATTTTTATTTTTTTGATCATTAAGGAAAATTTTATACTATTTTGTTAAAGAAAACTTTAAACTATTCAGTTTTGTTAAGAATTCCTGTTTGTAGTTTAATTTTTTCTCCGGTAGAAATCCTGAGGGATTATAAAACATAAATGGTAGTCATTTTGGTTAATATGTAACGAGTATGAAGGATGAGGCAGTGGAGTAAAAAGAAAGAATTTTTTGTGCGAGTAAACTTAATCAGTTCAGATCTTTATTTTTTTGATGATTAAGGAAAAATTTATATAATTGTGTCGATGCATAAGTTCGTAGCGTTTTTATTAAATTCAAAATTTATTTTTTAAATAAACTAATCATTAATACATTCTCCCACCATTTTGTACGATTTCCTTCCAACGTCCTGACAATTTTTCAATTCCACGTCTGAAAAAAATTCGGTGGTTTGGAGATGAAGAAATCATCAAACCAATTTTGAAGAGCAGTATCGTTATTAAAGGAGATTCTTCGGAGATTAGTGGATAGAGAACTGAAAAGAAAAAAATCGGATCGAACAAGATCTTGAGAATAGAGCAGATCTGGAATAATCTTCCAACTAAGTTCTCGAATAGCCGTTTTTGTAATTTTAGCAGAATCTGGACGGGTGTTATCATGCTGCAAGATCACTAGATGCAGTCTTTCAGGTCATCTTTTATTAATTTCAGTCTCAAAGAAAGGGTTATTTGCAATAAACTAGGCAGTATTGATTGACGTGGATCGCGGTGAATTGAAGCGTTTGGAAAGTGTTCATCAAAGTCGGATGGTCTTCCTAAACGTGGAGGATCATTTATGTCAAAATGGATCGTTTTGGAACTAAGAAACAATTTTCGTGCCTTACTTTCCTCGATGGAGTTCTCCTCGTAAACGTGACATATGGTTCAAGCTGCCTCTGTTCCTCGGTTTAATTCAAACAAAAGGACATATTGGAAATGTTCGTTTTTTTTTGTACTTGACACTCAATTTTTCCTAGCCAACCCTTAACATAAACTTTCTAAAAATTGAAAAATTCAAGAAGTGTTAAATAAAACAACACTATGATATTAAAATGACATTAACATATATCAAACAGCTTTCTTCCCAAACCACTGTTCCCTTGGAAAAAAAAAACGCTACGGACTTATGCATCAACCCGATACAATTCTTATACACACATACAGAAATATGATACTAGTTTATCTGTATTTGTGTTGAATTGAAAGATCTCTGCGCCGCAAACAAACAAACACTCATCTGTATATAAAAAAAGCACATCTCGGGTTGAAGGTCGAACCAGAAACCTGTAAACGACTGCATATTTAACATAAATCGCACGTACATAAGAAATTTCATACATTAATTACATGCATTCAGCTAGAATTGAACATACATACCGTTCTGCACATCCTCTCTCGCACATTATACATAAAACGTTCGATTTATTACAAAGATCCCCGGCTGTACTGCACATTTATTACAAGTCATTTGACACTGTGTTCATGTCAGCTCGTTAAGAACGCCGTGGATATGTATTCCGGCGAGGATTCGTTCCTCAGACGAAAAAAATCCCGTCGCAATTGAAACTCGTGTCTGTACGAGATCATTTCGCACGGTATGCGGTCGGCTGATTTATCGAAAAGGTTTTGAAAAAGCGTCGGGACAATTCGTCGGAATCGATTGCGCGCGACGGACGGCGCAGTGCCGGTCCTGTAATTCATTTTGAACGTTTTTTTTTTTTTAAAAAAAACTGTCGGTATTAAAGAGTTAATACGATCAACAGTACAGTGTTGGTTTGATGCAATGATGCTATGACTGAGGAGCACAGCACAGGGTTGATTTCGAATAATATTGAAAAGTCATGACGATATTCCTGTGTCTATACACGGATTAATCTTTTTTATTGATTCGAGTCTTTGTTGATTTCTGATTTGAATGTGTATTTTTATAAATTATAACTCCACTCATCTTCAATCCAAAACGACAATTCAATGAAAATAAAATTGGAATGGAGAGAGAAGAGAACCGAGATTGAAATCGAAATAAACAGGAATAAAAAATTAACAATAATTATTTATTGAACATTTTTTAAGGAAAAGAACTGGACTCAGTTATAAAACTAGATTTCCTGTTTATAAATAATTCGTTATATAAAAATAACTCCCAGGGCTGTAAAATCGTGCATGATTTTGTTAAAATTTTGAAACAAGGCAAAATAAAACACAATTTGTACTTCTAATTAAAGACAATTTGTACTTCCAACAACTGGTTGTCAACTCACTATCAACTGTTTAATTTAATTTGTGAAAAACAATTCTGTTTTTGAAGAAAAATAGCTAGAAACTGCTCTATAGAATTCATGTTTGTTGTTTGATTTTTTCCCGGTAAAAATTCTGAAGGCTGATAAAGAAATGGTAATCATTTAGGATAAAATGTGATAAGTATAGAGGATGAAGCAGAACCTCCAGATTGAAGTCTTTAATTTTTTGAAACATTATCTGTGTCGTATGACGTCTAGCATTTCCCGAGAGTGGGATGAAAATTTTACAGCATAGGAAGGAAAACAAAAAAATATTAGGTGTGATCCACAGTTAGTTATTTTCCTGCACCCATAAGACTATTCAGAATGTCGCTGTTAAATCCAACAGATTTTTGGAAAGAGTCATATTCTCTATACCAGTGATGACAAACACTTGGCTCTTGGGCTGCATGCGCCCCGAAAGACTCTAAAATTCAACCCAAAGCTTGAAGATAATTTTAATGAAAATAATAAAATTGAATTTGAAAAAATATAAAACACATTTTTAAAATACTGCAAATTATAAAAATATTCCAATATTAGATTTAGTTCATTTTTCTATTTGCAAAAATTATCAAGAATTATATTACGGTTATGATTTAAGCAAATATGCTTCGAATATTCAAGATTTATTATTTGAATTGGAAAATCGATTTGAAGGATTCAAGGCATGTGAAAATGATTTTTTACCATTCAGTGCTCGGTTTTCTTTTAACACCGTAGAAACAAGTAGTAACATCCAAATGAAATTGTTTGAAATTCAGTGCAACACAGTACTAAAAGAAAAGTATAATGAAGTAGGTATTCCAGATTTTTATTTGTACTTTTCAGAAAATTTTATTGTGTTTTACTGTGTATATGTTTGCAACAAGAATCTTAGGAATGTTTAGTACTAAATACCGATGTCAACAATTTTCTTTTTTAAAAACTAACAAGATTTCACACAGGTCAAGATTGGCAAAAGAACTTAACATCAATAGCAAAAAAATATTACAAAAAATTACACACGATATTGATAAAATAGTTTGCCAAAAGATGCCAAGTTTCTAGTAAAAAATATTTTTTTCTAATTTGTCTAATTTAAAATTTTGTTTATATTTGATAACAGTTTCTGAAATTAATATATTTTTTTGAATTTTTATAAATCCATTAATGAAAAAATAAACTTAAAATTTAAATGAGTTATTTCCCAATATAAATAAAAGACCTGCTAATTTTTCTACGTATGACTATTTTGTCAGCGGTCCATAGGTTCTCTTAAATTGAATTTGGTGGTCAGTGTTCATATATAAGTTTGATACTACTGCTATACACTTCTTTGTCGACCTCTCTTTGAAACCATTTCTGTTCAATCTTCACTCTTATAATATTCTCGGCAGGAACACTATGTTTTCTAGAGCAGAAGTTGCGTTTCCACTACTCAAAAAGGATAAAACGTTCCTTTTGTACCAATCATCGATATCCATGCTTTAAGGGCTTATTTTTATGTCTTATAATCGATGATAAATTGATCACTCGAGTGTAGATTTCATAACAGGATAAAACATGTACGAAATCACATTATTCTAAGAAAACAGTCAAGACAAACAGACATGTGAGACGAATATGCAAGAATTTTTACTCTGATCAAACATTAGACAAATCCACAAACCCAATCTGTTCAAAATCTAAACTGTTTCATATCGTTAAAGTCTCCGATCGATTCCCTTTATGAAATACGAAAAATCCGAGAAGGTTTTCCAGTCGCTGAGATCGAAATACGTTTCTGTGTGTCTACATGAATGAAAATTTATGACACGCGGTCGCCCTTGAAACGAAATCTGATTTAAGATGTTTGTTATCTGAGGTGAAATCAACAGTTTGTTTAACAACAGTGCCGGGTTCAAGGTTCCAGTTCGCATTATTTATATTTATATTGATCGGATATAAGCACGTTACTATTGTTTCAAGGGCGGACTCTAAGTATAGACACACACAGGCATGTGTACACGTTCCGCATAGATTATTTATCGGTCTGGTTTATATATTTAGAATTTAAAAAAAAACACTTGATTAGTATCTTAATTTAATTACAAACTCAATAAAGTGGTACGTTCGAACAATGTGATTTATGGTTTTAAACCTTTCTTTTATTCTATTCAATCAGAGACTGAAATAAAAGAAGAGAACAATACTTTTAGCATCAATAGTGACTTATAAGATTCCATGAATTGTACCACTCGTCGTTCGCTTTCAGAGAATCCGTTTAAGAGCGAGTACTTATATCTGGAGTAAATAACAATTCGACGTGAAGGGAGAAATCCATTTTTATGTTCGGAATCAAAGACACTGTCTGAGAGTACATTTCGTGTAACGCGAGACAAAAGCGTCGAGATTTTTTTTAATTATTTCGTTTGATGACAGACACACTGAATGGGGAATACCGCACGTATCAAGCGTTTTGTTGTACGTGGAACGTTCGATGGAATTACAGGGTGTACGTGAAACGGTGCACGGAAAGTGCTGAAATTAATATAAGATGTTGTTGTGCGCTTGTTATCACAGATAGACACTTGTGAGGAATTCGGAGGATAACAGGAAATGATATGGGCGTGTCTTGATGTGATAAGATGTTGAGATAGAAATATTTATTAGAAAAAGTATAGAAATTTGTGTTCACATTCAATATAAAAATTTTTTTCTAAAATATTAGTTCGGATTATAAGATTTTTCTGTATGTTCAATGCCTGAAAACGATAATATCTTAATCGAAATGCACATAGCAAGAATAAAAAATGATTGATTGAACATTTTTGTCAACAAAATTGTGTTGAAGTTTGTGGGATGAGAAAATAAATCTTTTATGAAAATGATATTTGTTATAAAACTAAAAAACATAAAAACGTACAGGTTTAATAAACATGTCTTATATAGCCTTGGTCTAATATCTATCTAATTAAAATATGAAAAATTGTTTCATAAATGAATACTTGTTTCTTCTTCAATCACACACAGTACAAGAAATAAAGATTTTTGATCGAAAATTCTCTGTAACATCCGATGATATAAAATATGTAAGAATTTGTGATAGAATTTATTTTTATAAAATATGTAAAAATTTGTAAAGTTTTGGAACTATGGCCTGATTCACATCCAGTATAAAATTGTTTAAAATATGAAAGAACTGGTTATAGAATTTGTGTAATAATTTTGGAACTATGGGTTGATTCACCGTCAGTAATTAATTTTTAAAAATATGTAAGAACTGATGATAGGTTTTTGTAATAGTTCTGGATCTAAAGGCCTAATTTATCCTCAGTTTGATTTTTTTTTTCTAAATATATAAGAATTAAAGATAGAATTTCTGTAAGAGTTTTGAAACTATGGCTCCTAATGCTCACTCAGTATTATTTTTTTTTAAATATGTATGAACTGATGATAGAATTTCTGTAATAATTCTGGAATTATAGCCTTACTCATCCTCAATACTAATTTTTATAAATATGTAAGAACTGTTGATAGATTTTCTGTAATAATTCTGAAATTATGGCCTAACTTACTTTCAGCATTATTTTTTTTTAATATGTAAAAACTGATAATAGAATTTCTGACATATTTCCGGAACAATGGCCTCACACACCCTCAGTGTTGATTTTTTTTTAATATATAAGAACTGGCGATTCAATTTCTGTGATAATTCGGAAACTATGGCCTAACTTACCTCCAGCATTATTTTTTTTTTAAATATGTAAGAACTGACGATAGAATTTCTGTAATAATTTTGAAATTATGGCCTAACTTATCTTCAGCATTCATTTTTTTTAAATATGTAAAAACTGTTAATAGAATTTTTGGAATAAGTCTGGAACTATGACCTAACTTATCTTCAGTATTGTTTTTTTTTAAAAAAATATGTTAGAAATGATGATAGAATTTCTGAAATATTTCCGGAACAATGGCCTCACTCACCCTCTGTATAGAATTTTTTAAATATGTAAGAACTGGCGATAGAATTTCTGTAATAATTCTGAAATTATGGCCTAACTTACTTTCAGCATTAATTTTTTTAATATGTAAAAACTGATGATAGAATTTCTGAAATATTTCTGGAACAAGCGCCTCCGTCACCCTCATTGTTATTTTTTTTATATATAAGAACTTATGACAGAATTTCTGTTACAATTCTGGAAATATGACCTAAATTAACCCCAGTATTGATTTTTTTTTAAAATATGTGAGAGCTGATAATAGAATTTTTGTATGAGTTTTGGAACTATGACCTAATTCACTATCAGTAATTATTTTTCTAAAATATATAAGAATTGGTAATAAAATTCATGTCAAAATTTTGGAACTATGGCCAAATTAACAATCAATGATTAATTTTTAAAATATATAAGCATTGGTGATAGAATTTGTGTAACATTTTTGAAATTATGGTCTCACTATTGAATTTTTTAAAAAACTGTAAGAACTGATAACAGAATTTTTGTAATAGGTCTGGAACCATGGCCTTATTTACCTTCAGTAATGATAATTTTATTCTACCCAAAAACCATCAAATCCTGCCTACTCAAAAATGATTAATAAGTGATTATTTTTTTACAAAACATACAAACTTTTAATTTTTTATCCTGAAGAAATATAAAAATAAAATTATAACATTTCCTGAAACTTATAACCTTATTTTTTCCATAACACACGATGAATTTCTGCTCAAAATTGTTCAATCAATAATTATTGTTCATTTTTGATTGCTGCTTATACAGATTTAAAAATCATTTTTATCCTCTTCATATACCGAAAAATCTGATTCCTTTATCAAAAAACCTAATCTGATTATATCTAGTAATAAAATAATTGTTCTATGATATTTCAACTTCCTCTCCTAATATTTACAGCACAATTCTTAAGATTCTTCTCATATTATAACACGAATTTACTATCACAAATTAATTTCTTCTTCCTTAAATTATTTTATACATGTTTTTTTATCTCTCCCTGAGAATGATTTCGATTTTAAAGTTTTTTCTATAACATTTGGCACTCATAAATTTTTCATTCGAATTAAGGGATGATTTAAACCAACAAGGGTGCGTTTTTATCTTGTATTCATGTTCGACTGCTAATGAAATTAATTATCGACGCACCCTTGATCTTCAATCAATCAACTCAAATTATTTTCCACGATTCATTGCCTTAATTTCAAACTTTTCGTGCAGTTTTTAAATATTTCTTTCCTGTTTTCAGATTTGCAAACGTTCATATTCTATAAACAAGGCACTGAATTGATTTGTACACCTAATACATAAATTATCAAGTGAATTTTAATTCGAATAATATTAACAACTAGAAATTTCAGAATACAATTCTAGAATTTCAGCTAAATTCATTTTAATGGATGAATCGTTTTCTGAGTCTATGTTTCTGATCGAAAATAAATAGCTCTTTATTTAAATTGACCAGCATGGAGGCAGGAATTCCGCAACAGTTAATTAAAAAAAGTCTCTCCATTAACACTGAACCGTCCTCGGTTCGACTACAACATTCCTATTTCCATATATATATATATATATATATATATATATATATATATATATATATATATCAGTTAATACTGAACAAAACTATTCCACACGCACACACACACGTGCGCCGCTGACCTTTTGACTCCTTACGCCCGTCGCACGTACGAAAATGATTGTAATTTTTCGTCGTATCCTCGTATTTAACATTGAAAATAATTCATATCGAGTTCAGACCACGCATTGTTTACGATTCAGGTTTTGTGAACGCGTGAGATCGATTAGTCATAAGTTCACTATCACGTTTCGGATAAACGTGTCTGCGAGTAGGTGCGCGCGGCCATTAATTAATTATTCAAAGGCTTAACGTTTGATTTATATCGGAATTAGAAACGGACACAGAAATAAATACGTATCAGTCGAGCCGTATCAGCGAACGAACTGTCAGCTTAGAATGTAGCTTGTCAGATGAGTGCGTTCACGGCTTGTAACTTTTTAGAAATATCAGATTGATGAGAGACAGAGTACAGCACTGATCCTGTGCGTTAATTCACTTTCATAAATGAATTTGTAGATTTTTCTGTACCTTAGCGGTGTGTACATAACGGAATCGCTGTTTAAGAGAAGATTTTTGTCTAAAACTTTTAAAAAAATCGGGTTTTATTTGTCATATTTCGATTATTCAATGTTTCAATGAATGTGTTACGAACGAATAATCTTGAAAAAGATGAAAAAAAATCAAGGACAAGCAAGTGATGTGTAAACAAGAAAAGTGTGATTGGATGGTCTTCATCATTTACCTTTTGTCGAGACCTGTCAAAGATACACACACTCCTTTTACAATCAATGAACATTTATATGTTGTAAAAAATACCGAGTTTATCTTTGCTCAACACTTAAAGGACACTCCACGCCAACTATGCGCTTCACTAAATCATACTAAAATTTAAAAAAATCGAACTTGTCAATCTTTGGACATTTTTTTCATACCTCTAGGTATTCATCGATCTGTGTAAGCAGAAATACATGAAAATAATTTTTTTTTATTTTTCTTCATATGTATTACTTGATATAATGCTATGAAAACATGAAAATTCATCATACGTCCATAGGAGGGTCAGGATGTCAAGATATAGACCTCTAGATGAACAGCCAGTGTCTATACTCTACAGAAAAAAATCATACGTCCATACGAGAGTCAGGATGTCAAGATATGTGCCTCTAGATAAACACCCAGTGTCTATACACTACAGAAAAAAATCATACGTCCATATGAAGGACAGGATGTCAAGGTATGGGCATCTAGATTAACATCCAGTGTCTATTCTCTACAGAAAAAAATCATGCGTCCATACGAGGGTCAGGATGTCAAGATATTGGCCTCTAGATGAACACCCAGTGTCTATACTCTACAGAAAAAAATCATACGTCCATACGAGGGTCAGGATGTCAAGATATGGGCCTCTAGATGAACACCCAGTGTCTATACTCTACAGAAAAAAATCATACGTCCATACGAGGGTCAGGATGTCAAGATATGGGCCTCTAGATTATCACCCAGTGTCTATACACGACAGAAAAAAATCATACGTCCATAGAAGAGTTGGGATTTCAAGATATGGGCATCTAGATTAACACCCAGTTATGAGTGTAAGTTTTAGTCCAAATCGATTACATTCGATCCAAATTATCGATTTATGTCGAAAAATTGTAACATTTTCAACTTTCATTTTTTGACCGAAAAAAACGCACGACCTACAGTATGCAAATTTCGATGAAAAATCATGATTTTTCAAAAGCGTTCAAACTGGCTCGGAATTCCGATTTTATCAAAAATAATTGTGTATTATTAAAGAAAATCATCTTTCCAACGATCGAAGAGCGGTAGTCGGCTATGGAACGGCGCTCTTTTCGATTTTCAGTTTTCGACTAACACATCGCCATTTACGGATAAATATTTTTTTAAATCACAGATTAATAAATTTACCGCCTTATAAATTTATTCAGCATGTAATTGGATGTTTTGTTCTTTAAAAAAAATATTTCAGATGATAATAACGCATAGTTTCGATTTGTTTACGCTTTTTGTGCGTCGGGAGGGAAGATGAAATTCTTCGAAAACGTACCTCGCTCATAAATCACATATTTTCGAACAAGAAGTATAATTTTTGACATGAATCGATTGCATTCGTTCTAAATAATCGATTCGTGGCGAAAAAGTCCACCGTTTTCGACTTTCATTTTTTGAGCGAAAAAAACCCACGACCTACAGTATGCAAATTTTGATGAAAAATCATGATTTTTCAAAAGCGTTCAAACTGGCTTGGAATCTCGATTTTATCAAAAACAATAGCGTATTATTAAGAAAAATCAGCTTTCCAACGATCGGAGAGCGACAGTTAGCTATGGAACGGCGCTCTTTTCGATTTTCAGTTTTCGGCTAACAAATCGCCATTTGCGGATTTGTATTTTTCTTAGTCACAGATTTATAAATGTACCGCTTTATAAATTATTAGCAACTTATAAATAGATATTTTTGTTCCTTAAAAAAAATATTTCAGATGATAATAACGCATAGTTTTGATTTGTTTACACTTTTTATGCGTTGGGAGAGAAGATGAAATTCTTCAAAAATGAATCTCGTCCATAAATTACATATTTTCGAATTAGAAATACAATTTTTAGCCTAGATTTATTCAATTCCCTCTAAATAATTAGTTTTTGATGAAAAAGTCCACCGTTTCCGACTTTCATTTTTTGACCAAAAAAAACGCACGACCTACAGTATGCAAATTTCGATGAAAAATCATGATTTTTGAAAAGTGATTTTTTCTGCTCGAATTTACGATTTTATCATAAAGAACAACAGAGTATTAACAGAAAATCGCTTTCGACTGATTACAAAATGATATTTCTCTATAGAACAGCACTTTTTCCATTTTGTTTTTTTTCTAAAAATCATCATTCGCGATTAAATAATTTTTATCTCGAAAATCTACATCTTTATCGCCTTCAAACCGATACTGTGTTATAAAATAGGTATTTTCCGACTCACAAGAAAATATCCAACGAGAAAAACACAGGCATTCGATTTATTTAGCACTTTTTATGTCTTGAAGAAAGATATGAAATTCTTTGAAAACGAATCTCGCTCACGAAACCCATATTTTTAGATTAGAAATACAATTTTTTGCCCAGGTCTATTCAATTCGCTCTAAATACTTAGTTTTTGATGAAAAATTTAAACGTTTTGTATTTTCACACGACCTACAGTATGCAAATTTTGATGAAAAATCACGATTTTTCAAAAACGATCAATATGGGACGGAATTTCTATTTTACCAAAAACAATAACATATTATTGAGAAAAATCGCCTTTTCAACGATCAGACAGCGATAGTTGGCTATGGTCTTCAATGTTTCACAAAATCGTCATTTTTAATATTCGGAATAGATACCTTGCTTGGAACGCGAATTATAGCAGTTAATTTATCTTGAAAGTACTATATCCAGAGAACATCGACCTAAATTTTTACTTCAAAATATTGAAAATTTCCAAAATTATTCGATATTAAGTAAAACAAGTCATTTTCCGCCATTTTTTTTCGATAATATTTTAAACATTGTTCACATTCATCCGTCCCTCAGGTCCATTTCCACTCGAAGGAAAATTTCCTCCCAAATATCTTCAGAAATATAAACATTACAAATGTGTAACTTAGTGACTTTGTCTGATATGTTCTGATAAAATATTACACAAAAATTCAATAAATTATGATTAACAGTTACACCGCTATAAAATAAGTAACAGTGAAGATTCTTGGGTCTTAATTGACCCACATTACTATAAAGTACTTCATTTGCTGTTATTTATATTATTGTGAATGTAAAATGTATAATGAATTGTGTAATCTTTCAAAGTACCTTACATAAAAGTAAAGATCTTGCAAGTGAGACCGAAAAAGCCACAAATCATTTTTGATTACAATAAGACCAAATGTGGCGTTGATAGAATTAATAAAAAGATAGATTGTTACACTTGTAAAAGGGCAACAAATAGATAGTTAGTTTTTGTGTTCTCCAACATATTAAACGTGTCAGTGAACAATGCATTTGTGGTTTTCACTAGTGTTTTCCAAAATTGATTCATCAATAAACATCATAGACGACGGCTCTTTATCGAAAATCTTTGATAAAAGAGCATATGGCTAGAAGACTTCATCCCCCATCGTCTCTAAACAGTCAAAATTTAATGGCTGGCCTTTCAGCATCTAACACTCTTCACCGACGACACCTACAAATGAGCAAACTGATAAAAGAGGCCGCTGTAGTTCTTGGGTAAAGCCGGACAACAAGCACACATCAAGTGTAAATTCTGTTACAAATTTCTTAATAAAAATATCAACTGAATATGTATTCTCTATTCCTAGTTCCGGCACGTGTGCCATCTTCAGACAGATATTGAAAATTAATTCCTAATTCTGATTTATGTTAAATTTACATATCTGAGATGTATTCTCGTTGATACTTGAAAATATAATATTAATTACCATTCCGTCGTTTAATATAAGAAAAAAATGTGAATATATACCATACTAATATGTTGTTTTCTTTTCAGGTAAGAACAGTTTCCGTATCTGAGTTTATTTTATTCGAAATAAAATCGATTGTACTTCGAGATATCTTTGAAAAAAATCTCGATGTGAAATAATATTTATTTAAAATAAAATATACTGGGGTGAATGTTCTATTCAACCGTCTATTGATGTTTCATCAATCAGTTTGATATTTTGGTAAGAATTTCTGTTTAAATTACAAATAAAGCTATTGTTTTTTTTATATAAAAATCATAATCATATAATTATTATTCAAGAGATTCATAATTCTCTTGTATAACATAATATTGTTCTTTTAATGAAATATTCGTTTGATTGAACAGACCAGCTAGAGTTTCACACAAAAAAAATCACATACTGATTGATATGATTTTTTAGTTTTAATTATATATATATATATATATATATATATATATATATATATATATATATATATATATAATACACATATATAAGCTAAATCTATTTTAAACGGAGAACGGTGTTTGAAAGTTTTTTTAGAATTTTTTTAATTAAAATGAAAGAATTTTTCCTATAAAAAAATAGTTCATTAGGAGAAACGAAATCATTTAAAAAAAGGATTAAATTGTACAATTTTAATATTTAATTTCTGTTTAAAAAAATTTTTAGAAGATAGATCAGTTTTGGTTTGATTGAATAGACAAACTAGAATTTCACACAAAAAATCATATACTGATTGATACGATTTTTTAGTATCTGATTAATAGATTTTTTAGTTTTAGCTATATAACATTTTTGGTATATATTTTTGTTATATATATATATATATATATACAAGCTAAACCTATTTTAATCAAAGAACATGATTTGAAAGTTAGTTTAGAATTTTTTTTACTGCTTTTAATTAAAATGAAAGAATGTTTCATACAAAAAAATAGTTTATTAGAAGAAATAAAATCATTTAAGAAAAAAGTTAGATTATACAATTTTTATATTTAATTTCTGTACAAAAAAACTGTTTGGAAGATAGATCAGTTTTTGATTCAATTGAATAGACAAGCTAGAGTTTCACACAAAAATTCACATACTAATTGAAACGCTTTCTTAGTTATAAAACGTGCAATCTATTCCTTTTTCATTTTTTTTAAAAAAAAACGTGGGAAACGTATTCAATTTTTTACTTCAACGTTTAGCAATTCAAATTTCGAACAGACTCGAAAATATTTCAAACACAATTACTTAAGATAATTTATTGGTTTTTTTTTTACAAGATTCGCATATTTAAAAAAAATTGTTAGAGAACTATAAAAAGTGACACAGCTAGATTGGTCTAGAGAACATAAAATCTTTTTATTGACTCATAAAAGATTTCCATGTCGCATTAGTTTTCTTATTCTAATAATAACATTTTTTATAAATGATTGTTTTTTTTAAACAAAACGGACGGTAATAAAAATATCATGAAATAAACGTTCAAGTTCCACAACCTGTTTTATTTTTAATATCAATAGTTAAACAAATTCTGAATTTATATATATATATATATATATATATATATATATATATATATATATGAATGTGTGAGTACGGCATCTAATTTCCAAATTCAAATAATCCTATGTAAATCTGACGATATATAAAGAAATAAATATAAAAATTCGGCCGACTAGAGGACCGTTAAAAAAATGCAAAACAGCACCGGCGGGCCCGTTGTTATCAGTTTTGTGTAAAGTTTTATGCATTTATAGTTCCCGGAGGAAACCCTAATCGTGTGAGCATTTGACTGAATGTAAACGAGTTAGCAGGGAGACGCGCGCCGGCGAAGGAACTCTCTGTAGCACAGGGATGCATTCGTGCATCCAGCCTTTGATGAAAATAACTGTTCGTGTTATCATTATAGCATTGTCTTCACAATGTAACGTTTTTAATTGGACACATCTAGGTTTCATAAAGATCGTCGTTCTTTTCTCTCAGTCCCGGGTTCGTTCTGAACTTATTTTCAGAATGAACCGACGGCCCTTTGTCTGTTTCTACAGAATAGTTTATACGTTTTATAAAAGCTTGTTTGAAAATGTATGAAAGGTGCTGTTCAAGAGAAGACAAATGAAAAATGTGCTCTGTTTTCATAGTAAAAATAATGTTTATTGTGTCATGTTCTATCAGAATATTTCTATTAGGTTGGTAGAAAAATAATTGCGGTTTACGATCATCAAGTTTATATACATCTTTCTCTTTATTGATCCTCCTAGTTGTTTTAAGTGGACGAAAATTGTTGGATAACTAACTTCTAACTTTTGTATAAGCTTTCGAATTGTAGGTAGTTCACATTCAACTAACGATTTCAGTTGGTCGTTATGAACTGAAGAAGTACGCCTGCAACCTTCTCCATCATCAAGGCTCTCATTCTCAGCACGACATTTTTGGTACCACGAAATGTTTGCACCATACGTTCCTTAACAGTACCCACACCAGAAGTATTGTTTAATTTACGAGCAGTTTCTGCTGCTTTACCACCAGTTTTGAACTCGTATAAAAAATTGCTTTTAATTGCTTCTTTTCTATCTTTAATTCAAGAGCCCAATTTGAAAAAGAATTAATAATAAAACCAAAGTCGATTTTACCAAAATACAGAACAAAAAATGCACTTTAAAATTATATAAATATAAGTATGATGGAATTGACATGTTTATTGAAGCAAATTAAGGTTAAAATTCAGAAAACAAAAACAGCAATTATTTTCACACCAACCTTATAAGATCTAGATTTTTATACATTCTTTCTTATTTCTGAAAATTATATGTTAAGTGAACTAAAATGTTTAAAGTCAACTCAATGTTCAACAAGTATAGGTGGAGCAAAACGAACGAGATATCGAGATATCTTTTAAATTTCTATTAGGGCCAAAGACTAAAAAAAATTCGAAAAATAATCGTATAGGCATCGAAATATGGATAAGCAATAATCAAAAATAATCAATGATGATTGATTGAAAATTTTTGACCAGAAAATTTTGTCCAGCAAAAAAGGATTTCTTTTTTTAAAAAAATGTGAAGCAGTTTAATGACAAACTGTTTGTTTATTTTTAGAAATCGATCATGTGAGAATTGTTTCATTGTCATCTAAATGGACATAAGCAACAATAAAAAGAATCAGTAATAATTTATTGCTAAAAAAATTATAACTGATATAAAAAGTCCGATCTGGTTGTTTTTGATTAGAAAAAAAATATTTTTTATCGATTGAATAAAAAATTAATTTGTAAAATAAAACAGAGTTTTATCCTAGACAAGAATTAGCATTTATTTGAAGTCACAGAAGAATGTGGAATCAATAAATAAATTCAATCATCCTCACAGCATTAAAATACATAAATCTGTACTCAACATTTTTTATTTCAAAAAAATCACATCTTGTGGATTGACTAAATAGTTGAAGTGTGAAAGAGAACAAAGAAGTTTATTTTAGAGCAAGGATTGGAACTAATTTGAAATGAGAAAAAAATGTGTGAACAAGAAATTAATGCCACCATCCTCAGAGCACTAAAGTACTAAAAAGTCTGATATGAACATTTTTAATTTGAAAAAAATAGTCTATGGATTGAGTGGAAAATTAATCTGTGAAATAAAGTAAAAAAGTTTTATCTTACACCAAGCATTGGTACTTATTTGAAGTTAGAGAGGAATGTAAGAACGAAAAATGAAGAATAAAGACAAACTTTCCAATATCTTATTACTCTGAAGATGATAACGAATTCTCGGAGCCGTATATTTAAAATTTAATTTTCAGATCGATACAATCCATTTTATGTACTACAACATTCCAAAAATGATGTTTTTTTTTGTAAATATTCAAAAATGAAAATGAAAATAATCAATAATCAATTGTCTAACATTTGTATGAAAAAAAGAGAACAATTCGTGTATCAAAGTGAATTTAGCTGCATTATCCTGACTGTATTGTGTAATATACTCAATTTTATAATCTAATTTGATTTATGAATGAAAAATAGAAATTGTGAAAATGACCTAAATCAGTGTCTGAACTGTATTGCGTTATCTAAAACATGCTGACAATTTTAAAAATAATCTCGTTTTCTTTTAAACAATTACCCTAATCTGATGACCAATTAAAAGATGACAATTCAAGTGAATTTATCATAAAATTTAAAATCTAAAAATACACTTTCAAAAAAAAAACGCATATTATTCATATCTATCGTCCTTGAACAATGAAATTCTGTCGACTTGTCCTTTTTTTCGTTAATACTTTAACAACATGCACAACCGTTAAACAAAACACTTATCTTTCCATTATTGTATACAACTGGATATGAAACATGTATGTTTGGATATTCTTGAAAAATACTTAAATTGTACTCGTCGAGATCGGTTCTTAAACACTCATAAAGAGCGTTCCGATATGTTTAACAGAACTTGTTTGCGAATTACTGTTGTAAACATGCAGAATTTCAAGAAATCTCTCAGATACTTGACATTAACGAGCTGGTTCGTCTTACTATATAAGTGATTTATTAGAATGTTTATTACAATAAATATTTGCTAGAGTGACCAGTTGTATTTTCAAATATCAGAATACTTGTTCACTTATATCATTTACGAATTAGAATTTGCTGTTTTAAATATTTTACAATATTATTGATACCATGTTCATCACTAATTGAACACAGTTACTAACTAAAAGACTTGATCACCAGTTCTATTCCATTTTATATCATAAAATGGGACAGTGAATTAAACAATATTTTTATAACTTTTTTATAAATTCAATTCAGGATATTTATTGTTAAGACCGGTACAAGTCAATTGAATAGAAAATAAATATATTCAGAAATTGGATTATAAAATTGAGTATATTACACAATACAGTCAGGATAATGCAGCTAAATTCACTTTGATACACGAATTGTTCTCTTTTTTTCATACAAATGTTAGACAATTGATTATTGATTATTTTCATTTTCATTTTTGAATATTTACAAAAAAAAACATCATTTTTGGAATGTTGTAGTACATAAAATGGATTGTATCGATCTGAAAATTAAATTTTAAATATCATACGGCACCGAGAATTCGTTATCATCTTCAGAGTAATAAGATATTGGAAAGTATGTCTTTATTCTTCATTTTTCGTTCTTACATTCCTCTCTTACTTCCAATAAGTAACAATTCTTGCTGCAAGATAAAACTTTTTACTTTATTTCACAGATTAATTTCCTACTCAATCCACAGACTATTTTTTTCAAGTTAAAATTTTTCATATCAGACTTTTTAGTACTTTAGTACTCTGAGCATGATGGAATTCATTTCTCCTTTACACATTTTTTTCTCATTTCAAATTAGTTTCAATCCTTGCTTTAAAATAAACTTCTTTGTTCTCTTTCACACTTCAACTATTTAGTTAATCCAAGAGATGTCATTTTTTTGAAATAAAAAATGTTGAGTACAGATATTTATGTATTTTATTGCTGTAAGGATTATTGAATTTATTTGTTGATTCCACATTCTTCTTTGACTACAAGTAAGTGCCAATTCTTGTCTAGGATAAAACTGTGCTTTATTTTACAAATTAATTTTTTACTCAATCGATAAAAAATATTTTTTTCTAATCAAAAATGACCAGATCAGACTTTTTTGTATTTTGGTGTTCTGAGGATGGTGGCATTCACTTCTCGTTCACACATCCTTCCCTCACTTTATTTTAGAGCAAGGATCAGCACTAACTTGGAGTTTTTGTTCTTTTTCACACATAAATTTTCATTCATGTCATTTTTTTGAAATAAGAAATGTTGAGTACAGATATTTATGTATTTTATTGCTCTAAGGATGATTGAATTTATTTATTGTTTCTACATTCTTTTGTGACTTCAAATGAGTGCCAATTATTGCTCCAGGATAAAACTCTGCTTTATTTTACAAATTAATTTTTTACTCAATCGATAGATTTTTTAATATACTCACCAAGTATCAATTCATACAGGCAAGAAACAAATCATTTATAAATTTTATAAAAATATCTAACAGAATCAAATAAGAAAAGTAATTTAAAAAATAAAAGAACGAAATTCAACACTGACGATTCAATACCACAAACAAAATTGAACTAATGACCTTTTCGATAGAAAGTGAATACTGGGATCGACCCGTGCCACTAACCTTGATTATTAAAATATTCTGTTGCATACACACATACACACATATATGTGTATATATATATATATATATATGTGTGTGTGTGTGTATGTATGTATGTAAATAAGGATTGAATGTCTCATTTACAAGAGAATCTGCTCATCCAATCATACATTTAATGATAGCAAGGCCGTCATTCAGAATGTTTGCTCAAATGAATGCTGTTTTTTTTGTCTTTACATGAAGACATTTATTTGCACTTTTAAGTATAGTATTTTATGTCATAGAAATTAATATATTGGATGTTTTAAACTAATATTAGTCTTGATATATTTATATGATTTCTTTTAATCTAATATTAATTTTCTCACGATTTTCAGCTCTATCAATTTTTATCTATGTTTAAAAACAGTGAAATCTTGTTTAGATTTGTTTGAAAATTAGAAACAAATTTATAAAAAAATATTTTTAATATGAAGAAATTTAAGACTTTGACCAATTAATTGATTTTTCAATCCATAGTGTTAAAAAAATCCAATCAAGAATGTTCAGTAAATCTTAAGAACTTGGAATAAAATTTTAGATCTTTCTGTATCTTAATTTTATGATTGACTTGAAATTCAAGATTTTTATTGCAATAAATTAATTATATTTTCACTCCACAAACTGTAAAAGAATTCTGAAGAAAAATGTTCAGCAAATGTTTAGAACTTAGAGTAAAGTTTCAGATCTTTATGTAGTTTGGTTTTATGATAATCGAAATTTTAGATTGTAATTTCGATAAATTAATTATTTTTTTACTCCACAAACTATAAAAAAAATTTTCGATCAAGCATGTTTAGTAAATCTTTAGAACTTGAAGTAAAATTTTTAGATCTTTCTATACCTTGATCTTATGATAATCAGAATTTAAGATTTGAATTCAACAAATTAATTCTTTACTGCATTTCTGTACCTTGATTTTATGATAATCACCATTTAAGATTTCAATGTCGATAAATAATTTCAACTTTTTCATTCCAAAAACTATAAAAAAAATTCCGGTCAAGAATATTCAATAAATCTTTAGAACTTGGAGTAAAATTTTTGATCTTTCTGTAGTTTGATTTTATGATAATCGAAATTTAAGATTGTAATTTCGATAAATTAATTATTTTTTCACTCCACAAACTGTAAAAAAATCCAGCGAAGCATGTTTAAGTAAATCTATAGAATTTGAAGTAAAATTTTTAGATATTTCAGTACCTTGATCTTATGATAATCAAAATTCAAGATTTCGATAAATAATCTTAATTTTTCACTCCATAAACTGTACAATAATCCAGCCAAGCATTTCTAGTATATCTTAATAATTTGAAGTAAAATTTTTAGATGTTTCAGTACCTTGATCTTATGATAATCAAAATGTCAAATTTTAATTTCGAAAAATTGATTATTTCTTTACTTCACTAACTATAAAAAAATTCGGTCAGGCATGTTTAATAAATATTTAAAAACTAGAGTGAAACATTAGATCTTCCTCTACTTAGATATTATATTTACGATTTAATATTTAATTTCGACAAATAAATAATTTTTCACTTCACAAACTGTAAAAACAAATCCGGTCAAGAATATTCAGTAAATCTTTAGAACTTGGAGAAAAATCTTAGATTTGTCAGTACCTTGACCTTAAAATAATCTAAATTAGTACGATAAATAATAAGGAAATTATTAATAGAATATTTTTGATATGAAAATCTCTTTACTACTGGCAAAAAAGAAAATATTTATGAAAATAAATTTATCTTCAAGGTCTAAACTCTTCTACCTGGTCAATACTAAACAATCTATTGAAAAAAATAATCAAGTAAACAGTTTATCATAGAAAATTACTAAAAACAAGTGAAAACAAACATTTACAGTTGACCCAATCATCTATTTAAAAAAAAGGTCTATCATCCCCATCTAACAAACATCAACACCAATTTAAAAACTCCAACAAGTAAGCCGAATAACAAATCTTGTACTGGAACCCGGACCTAGCTCATTCGTACTTATCTTATTTCTATAATAGTTCAGTAAGTTTTCCGACCGTGTGTTTTAATCATCGACCGAACTGCTTTTCCGAATTTCCTCCCATGTAGAAAATTAACGGAACGGCGACGCACGCGCAACGTTTTTAAAAAGCGCGACGACAACGCCGAAAAAAAATAATAGGAAAAGCGTATAATTCAAACGAGAAGAACTGCCGCTGACATAAAACTGACACTGAAATATCTAAGACATACTGGAGTTACTTTAAATACACCCCAAACGTCACTATAATAAATGAAATCGCTTGTTTGAATAAATTTAAAAAGCATGTAGATCCATATATATATATATATATATATATATATATATATATATACAGGGAGAGAGGAAAAAGAGAGTGAGAAAGAGAGGGATACGAAAAGGGGAACATTGCGTCGGAGCTGAAACATTTAAATCAGTTAATAAGACGAAGTTTTTAGCTCAATTTACCACTAGGAGTTCTCGGTGTCATCTTGCTTACGAACACCCCATTCCTCTATACCACCATCCCTGTATTTCGAATAGCATATTTACGAATCTCATTTATCTTATATACATATATATATATATATATATATATATATATATATATATATATATGTATATATAAAAGATGATAAAATACAAAAATACTGTTTTAAACTTTTATTCAGTGGGTAATGTGAGTGAAGATAGACTAATCTAAATAATTTTGATTATAGGCTGGAATTCTGTTCGAAATGAGGTCATAAATCGTCATTTTTATTAAAGTTTCGTGTCATAAAAACTGTTTGATAGTAGGAATGTGTTTTTGTAGAGCACGGATATTCGGAATGTTTTATTTCGTGGTAGAATTTTTGAATCGATTCCGTGTACCCTGTGTATGAAATTTATTACATTTATAGACAGTCAGTGGAAAAGATTACAGAGTGAATGAATCGAAGTGACATACATATAATAAACATATTATTGATTTATCTTGTCAGATTGTTTTCTGCTATGAGTGATGGTACCAAATATCAGATTTGTTAAAAATTCTGAAATCGTTTCTAGTCGAACACATATTGATTGTTTGAACAACAATGATTTTTCTTATAACTAATCGATGATTTAATTGAATTAAAGTTTATTAAGAAATTATTTTTTTTAGAGGGAAGAAAAATTCATTTCGAGAAACGAATTTAGTTTTATTTTATTTGAAAGAGAACAATAAGCGATGGTATCAAATCTGTGAGTTTTTATAAAAATCTTCATGCTTTAAACTTGTTCCTAGGTTTTTTCTTACTCAGATGATTTTCACATTTGTAATATTTCGGATATTTATTGATTACGATTTTTGATAGAAGAAAAACCGTTCAATGCTTATTTATTAAAGATTTATTTCTTGTTCTTGGGGTTACTATTTTTTTTTTAATTATCGGTTTCGTCTTTCAATATGATAGATCTGCGATTCAGATAGATACAATACCTATAAAGACAAAACCGGTAAAAGAGAAATAAAATAAGCACAATAACGTGAAAGATAAGAAAAATAATTTCCAATCCAGGTACACATGAATTAAATAAATTACAATTATAAAATTGATTGAGTAATGACAATGATTCAGTCCTCTGATCTTGATTTGTTCCAATAACAGAAAAATGCTTGTTTTAGTAAATCAAAAAATATATTGTACTATTCTGTCGAGTAGGAAGGTAGTTTGTTTCCTCTAACTATCTCTGTTCGTTTCAAATATTAATAGTTAATCAAAATGTTCAATAAATGATTATGGATAATTTTTGAATAGGAATACACTCATTTTCAGAATATCAAAATGATGAAAAATCTCTGATTGGTAGAACAGATTTTTCTGTATCTTAACAATTTGAAAATGATGTTATTCATATCAAAATTCGTATAATTAACAATCGAAAATTTTCAAGCATTTTTTCTATTCAACGTTTCTGATCAAAAAATCGTTTGTAGAGAACTGAAAATTGATTTTTTCACGAACTATGCTAACAAGAAATGTAAAGTCTGTCTTAACAGGTTAAATACCTTAAATATGTAAATATATTAAGCACTGATGTGCCTAATTATTTCTAGACGATGACGAGTATGATTGACAAAAACACAACAAATGCACTTGCTGATAATTAACTGATAATAATTAACTTTATTAACTCCTTAAGCGGTTTTCTTTTATTTTGAGAATATGCACTGGTATACTTATTGATAATTCTATTATTAAGACTTGAAAGTGTTTTTAAGACTTCTCATAGGTATTTCAGTATTTCAACAATATTTATGAATCTAAATGAGCTTTGACCCTTTATGCGTTTTACTTTATTTTGAAAATGTACACTGGTGTGCTTAATTATTTCCAGGGGATACCGAGCATCCTCGACGAAAACACAATAAATGCACTTACTGTAAGATTGAGTTAAATTATAACAAAATGATACATTTTTTCGGTTGTTTCTTTGAAAAATTTTTAATTTTATTGGTACGTAATTCACAAATCGTATTTCACTACTGTTTGTTGCCACAGATCTTTTTAATTTTGAATGTTGTTTCAAATTCAGGCGGCTTTCCAAATATGACTCAGTATATAAATTAGTTTTCTCCACTATTATGTTAAGTAAATCATAATCTAAAAATGTTTCCATATAGAAGACACATTTAGTTATCGACGATTGAGGAATAGTGAAATTTGGGCCAGGATGAGCATTAAATTCAAATGGTGCTCGCTCTCCACCTCTAATATTCCATTGTATATTTGAATTATTTTCTTTATCGGATTCATCACCTTCTTCATCTTCATCACTACGTCCATGAGAAGACGTTGAAATCGGTGATATTTTTTTCTGTGTCCTTATATGTAAAACCAGATCTTCATTATTTTCTTCAACCTAATCGCTACTTTTATCAGAAGACGTTACAGATATTATCGCTCTCTTCCATTTTCTTGGATGTAAAGATATATTTTCATCACTATCAGTAAAATTCATCCGGGAGAATAAATAAAAACATTACTCACTTCACAAGTTTTTCTATCACAGCCTATAATACCTTCTCTAGATAGCAGACATAAGATTTATCATCACAAAACAAAGAGAAAACTGTTTAAAAATATTCTAAGAAGTTCTAAAATTACAAATATATAATAACCTAAATTTTACAATAAATAGTAAAAGCGATTTTTTTTACTTGACGAGTATACTCGACATTAAATAAAAAAATACCATTTTTTTATGACGAGTATACTTGACATAAACGCTTAAAGGGTTAATATAGTACAAGATTGTCTGTATATGAGATTGGACATTTTCTTTAGAACGGAATTTATAAACTCAATAAGTGTTTGATTAAGTACAGAGAAGGTAAATAGGAGACTTTAAAAAATTACCCTAATAAATATCATTTTTGTTAAATTTCTATTTAATGTTTGACTTGTCCTGTAAAAGAAAAATCACGACACTATCTACGAAATCAACGAGATAAGAATCGAGACTAACAGATATTAAAAATTGTCAGACATTAAGCACCGACAATACAGAGAAGAAAAAAAAGACATAACTATCGAATAATCCAACAGACCATAATTCGCACGGCAGCATGACGTTCCCGTGTATAATCATAAATCAATTTAAAATCGTCCTGTATTTGCGCCGTCGTCTGCCTGTCAACAATGCTCCGTTATTAATGATGTCTCCGGATGTTGGCGGGCTGCCCACATCGCCTCGCCGTGTTCCAGAAACATGGCTTTTTCCACAACTCCGTGTTCTTCCACCATCGTTGCTGTAACATTCGTTCGTCTATCACGACCAATGCATGCACTCGCTCGTTCAATGTTCGAACACGCGGCCCCCGTCGTCGTCGTCGTCGTCGAACGGAACGCTCTCGATATACGATTT
Organism: Acanthacorydalis orientalis; assembly: GCA_034766995.1. Taxonomy (NCBI): domain Eukaryota; kingdom Metazoa; phylum Arthropoda; class Insecta; order Megaloptera; family Corydalidae; genus Acanthacorydalis; species Acanthacorydalis orientalis. The sequence goes on along the minus strand of CM068313.1, from coordinate 2,714,064 downwards.
CACGCTTCATTATCGATGACTTCGAAGATATTATGTGACCGGCAGTGCGTGTGTGTATTTCGCTTTCTGTATAAATAGATCAATGTCTGACTGACACGTGTGTGTGTGTGTGTACAAGTGTGTCTGTCTGAATGTCACTATATTCAAATGATAAACATAGCGTTAAACATCATTGTATGATTCTAGTAACAACTATCTTCTTTGACAGTAAACAATTGTCACATTTCCATTTGTGATTTATTTTCAATTTGTTTTGTGTTATGTGCCCCACGCACAGTCACACATACATACACATACACACACACACACACATATATATATATATATATATATTTATATATTCGTATATTTGCATGTGAGATAATTTTTTGAATTCATCAGTTTTCATTTGTGTCGTTATTTTAAATGACAATCTGTTTCATTAAATGGAATATTCGAAAATATTATTATACAAAACCACCGCTGTAAGACACTGTGTTACAAAATAACACAAAAAAAATGTAGGTTGTATTTGTACACAACCGTAGGAGTTTGTGGAATTGCGTCGGGTCAGGGAAGTGAAAATGTTTTAAGGTTAAACAACCCTTAATGGGCACTCGGGATGACGGACACCTATGCAAATTTTGCCCTCCATTGAATCATTCTAAAATTTTTTTTCGACAACATTTTAAATGTTGTTAATTTCAAAAAATCGTCATGAAATTTGTCCTCAAAATATATGCCTTTATTTTCATTCAGTATTTTTTTTGCATTAAAATATTCAATAAATTCTCCAAGACAATAGGGCGTGGCATACCCCGTGTGCCCTTCACGTAATTTTTCGAAGATGCCCCCTTTAAGGGTTAAAAAATATAATTTCATCTCTCCAGATGGTGCCATAGCATTTTTTTCGAACTCTCTTGCCATTGCTTTCTCTCCGATTTACATTTTTTGTACTATCTTATACGTTCCGCAACAGTTTTTCTGGACATTTCGAATTTTGGACATGTTGACATATTTGATAGCTTAATTTATGAAAAATTTTAAAAATTAGGAAATGAATGTAAGCTTTCCTTACAGAGTTTTGAAAGTTCTATTTGCAGATATTTCAGTTCATCGCAGGATTTTTGCAAGGTCATAACTCTTAATATAATTAACGGATTTGGACAAATGAACTATTTTTAGGTTCTGAAGTCCTTAAGCTGTTAAAAAATTTTAATCCTATGTGAATCGGTTGAACGGTTGTGGCGTACTGAGTGCAAACCTGCGTTACAGCATTTGGTAACCCAATCTTGATCCATTTTCCAGTTCACAATCCATAGTATTTCTGTCTGATCAAAAATCTGTATCAGGTTTACAAATTGATTCTGTCTTTTTCCTATAGAAAATGAATGTTTATTTGTAGAAAAATGGAATAAATTTTAATCCACAAAATATCCTCAACTATTTTTTATAACTTTGCTCTATCTGTCGACTGACTGACTAATCTCTTGTCGAAAAAAATGGTGGTTTTGATTCAATGAAGTCATAATAAATTTGAAAACTGGAATTACCATGTTAATAATGTGACTTTGATAGATAAACAAATAAATGAATAAATATAACTATCAGCCTACAACAGTTAGAATAAACCAATACTTAATCTAGATTTAAGTATATAAATCACGGATTTCATTTGATAAATGAATCTCTTCCTTTTCACTCTCAATAAGTTATAAACAGAAACGTTTTTAAAAGTCTATCGAATATTGTTACTGAAATTCCTGCTCTTTTCTAATTTTTCTTGATTATTTGATAAATTGTTAACTCTCATCCTCGCTCTCACTTTCATATTTATCTTTTTTTAAATTAAAACTCAATAATCATTGGACCCGTCCTCAAATATTCATTATTTTCTTTTCTTTTACAAAACTGCTGACAGAAAACAGGTTGATAAGGGATTGAGTGAAGAAGTACGAATCTTCAATATCTACCTGAAGTTTTGGATAGAAATGATTAGGTGTTTATCGAGTTTAGAATTTCCAGTACTTAAAATTCATTGTATTAGGTGTGGAAATTAATTCAGTGCCTTTATATTCAATCAATAGTAACTCTGAACAATCGAAATCGGTAGGAAAAAAAATTTTACCTGAACGAAAAAAGATGAAAAATGATATTTTTAAATTTTAAAAATGATAAAAATGTTCTCTTAAAACAACGAAATCTTAAAGTGATCTCTAATTTGTTGTCATACAAATTGATTTATTAAAAAGAAGTACAAATCTAGTACAGTGTAACGAATAAAAGGGGAAAAACTAGTATGGAAGAGCTCCAAACCAGTTCGGTTAAATTTACAAACGATATACTTTTAAATATATTTCCATCGAATCGTTTCAAACTTGAACAACGCACGACGCCATCAATCGATATACAAATCGATACAGACTCTGAACATTTCCACATGTTTCGAATCTACGAAACGGACTGTTCAACATATCGTTCTGTTTCCTAGAACGAACGTCCCGCATACAAAAATATAATCGAACCGTATTTCATAACAGATCCGCATCGAAATACAACAATTATATATTGAAATCGGTGCGGAATATCGAAAAGAAAATCTTTCAGCGCAACATGCATGCATGTAAAGAATCGTTTATGCATGCACGTACCGAACAATATAACCATTTCCTGGACATGGTATACAAGTACAACATGAAGATCTCTTTGACAAGCGATGCATGCTATCATTACAGAGTCATCGTTACATCTGTGTATATTTATTATATATATATATATATATATATATATATATATATATATATATATATTTATTCAGACATAAATACATAAATGTATAAATGAATGTATGTATATGACAACAACATAAATCTGACAAGAGAAACTTATATACAGAGAACAATATATTATATATATATATATATATATATATATATATATATATATATATATATATATATATATATTTAATACAGAGGATCGTGCATTACACGCAACAAGAGATTGTGACGACTTCAACGTAAACAATACTTCAAGAAAGAGATTCAATCTTGTGTTGTCTGTATATGAGTGCTGCGCGCACAGCTTGCCGAAGATGTATTTCCGCCGTATCGGAAAGCGGAAGAGGAAGTCTGTCAGATGGTATAATAATCGAACACTGACTGTACACATAGCAACATAAACGCACGCACGCACACATACACGCTCGCACATACACAGACACGTGCGAGCGAAGTTGCGAATATATTGCAACGTCCACTTATATTATAAGAATTGTATATATAATATATATATATGTATATATGTATATATGGTTGGATACATGTATAATGTTGAAAGGCCAGTGTAGGATTTGAGAAAGAAATATTCAATGAAAAACCAAAATTAAAAAAAATGGCGCAGCGCCCATTTGAACGATATTATCTTTTAAACATAAATTATTGGAATTGAACTAAAATACTAAATAAAAAATAACATTTTTTTTAATTTTTGCGTTTTTTAATATTTTCATTTGAAATCCTTAATTGAATCATATATATATATATATATATATATATATATATATATATTCCACATGCTTCCATATATATATATATATGGTTGGATATATATATATAATTTTGAAAGGCCAGTGTAGGATTTGAGAAAAAAAATATTCAGTGAAAAATCAAAAATAAAAAAAATGGTGCAGCGTCCACTTCAACGATATTATCTTTCCAACATAATTTGCTGGAAATAAACTAAAATACTAAATAAAAAACGACAATTTAAAATGTTTGCGTTTTTTAATACTATCATGAGAAATCCTTAATTGAATCACAAATATATGTATATATATATATATATATATATATATATATATATATATATATATATGGTTGGATATATGTATAATGTTGAAACGCCAGTGTAGAAATTGAAAATTAAATATTCAGTGAAAAATCAAAAATGAAAAAAATGGCGCTGCGCCGTTTTGACCGATATTATCTTTCATATATAATATATTGGAATTGAACTAAAATGCTTAATAACAAAAAATATTTTTTCAATTTTTGCGTTTTTTAATACTTTCATGTGAAATCCTTAATTGATATAAATATATATATATATATATAAATATTAATATATATATATATATATATATATATATATATAAATATATAAATATATGTGGTTGAATTTAAGTATAATGTTAAGAGGGTAGTGTAGGATTTGAGAAAAACATATTCAGTGAATTTAAAAACAGACCATTGTAGACAACTCATTTATTTCCATATAATCTTTATCGCAGACAAATTGCGACTTTACTGTTTTATATATGAGATAAAAATATTTAAGTACTATAAAACCTCGACGTCATAAATAAATAAGTAGATCCCATCACAAATAGCCATGCACCAATCAACCAATACAATTTCTTTTGAAATGTTAAATATTTTTTTTAAAAATAACTGACCTCTTTACACACTAAACACTGAATCAATCATCAGAAATGATTCAATCCGGTCCTGATCTCAATACAAACACTTATAGAAATATGCACATACGTTTATATATATATATATATGTATGTATATGTATGTATATGTATGGATGTGTATGTGTTCGCGATAAATGCGTTTCTATATTGATCTGAAATAGCTTTTGGACCATTCGTCGGCAGTTTTATAAGACACCTTATCGTATAGCAGATGTCTGATATCGATTTAGTGAACTATTAGAGAACTTTTTCCACTCCGTGTACGTTTTTCTTCTTTTTGTGTTATTTAAACATCACCGTCTCCGTTGTTATAATTGTGTAGATAAGAATGATGTGGAAACGTTGTTCTGTTCAAGCGAATTGCATCCGAACTCGTTCCGAGTTATGGATTTATGTTGGAAAAATAGTGAACTGACGTTTATATACAAGAGTACGTCTCAGATGGTATTAGAAAATTGGATACATTCGTTCGCTTTTATGAAAAATGATACACTAGTAGATTCACAGTAAGTGCATTTGGAAAAAAATACATCTCGGTTTTATTGTCGACTTGTCTGAAATCATCCGAAGAGTTTTTTTTTTCGACTTTGATTATACCTCGAATTCGTTTCAATTGAGACCTTGATGTCTCTCTTTCTCTATTTTAATTTAAAATTTTATATTCTGTGAGTCGATTAAAATCTAATAATCGATTTTTTAGATTCACGAATCAATTGTTCTTGTTTTCAGAAACAATCAATGATACTCAATAATCATTAATTGTACGTTTTCGATCAGTTTTCTTGTGATTCGTTGTAAGACAACTATTCATTTATCAAAATCAATTTAGTAAATGTCAAAACTGTATTATGACTCATATTTTAATGTTTCATCTTTCAAATCGTTCCTTTAAGAAAGTAGTCTAATCTTTGTAATTTCTATCGAATCTTTCTCTCTTTCTAACAGTTAAATATAATTTATAAATCATTTAACAGTCGTTTATTTTTCAATAATAAATTCCTGAAGTTGTTTCTTGTCTCGGATAACACTATTTCAATCACGATCTTCACCTAGATCTCTCCATGCACTCACAATAAGAAATGTCTGAAAAATAACAGTTACTTTTTTACAAGAAGGTAATTATTAATAGTTAGAGGAAAGACATAACGGTTTGTTACATTGAAAGATGTCTGTCTCAAGTGTTTCAATCTTTGAAAAAATTCCAGATATTTTCACTAATTATATCTTTTTATTTCATCTCAAGCTGTCGTCGTGCTCCTCGACCTCAAATATATTATCTTATCTTCTTTCTCAACCCATAAAAAATTCAAAAAGAGTTTCTAGTCAGTAATCATTCTCCCTGTTGAATGTTAGGAGTGTGTAGCTCTCGAATCTATATTGCATCGTTGTTGTTTTACAGACACACATTTCATTATAATTATTATAAATTTGTGCAGTCGTGCTATTTCACGGACATGTAAGGGAATAATCAAGAGGAAGGGTATACTCCTAGGAGTAAAGGGTGAGGGTGAGGTATTTGAGACAAAATTATTTGGGTTTTTTGATTTTTTTTCTCAGATGTCAGTGTTTGAGAGGAAAAACAACAATCAAACTAATAGTATTGGTCGCAAAAGGCTGTCGGGGGCTTGTGCCCTCAGATACGATCAGAAACATCATATTTAACAAATATAAAACGATTATTATTGTATTATGGCATCAATATCATAATTCTTGGTGAAAATTTTGTGTAGCTTCGGGTGAGATCGTTAATACTAATTTAGTATAAAATCTCTACAATTTTTTTTATTTTTATGGATTTTTATTTTGATTCATTTTATATATATATATATATACATATACATATACATATATATATATATATATAGAGAGAGAGAGAGAGAGAGATAATAATTCGAGTGTCTGAGCAGGGTCAAAATAATGTAGAAGTACACATCGGAAAAAACAACTTATCGCGTTCCATTTTAATTCGGTTATTGAAAACCACTTGTGTAAACAAAGGATGGCGTCTGATGACTGAATTTTTGTCTGAAGAGACATCTGTCCCAGTCCACAGTATACGCACTTGGAGCCATCTACACAACAGCAGCTTTCAATGTAACCTCCTATTAAATATATGTATGTATGTATATATATATACACATGTATATATATATATATATATATATATATACATATACACGATTAATAAATGCATGTTTCTCAAATGAATACTGTTTTCATTCCACAAACAATTTTTCTGGTCAAAATAATTTAACAGAAACAAAATGGATTAGCCTGTCCTTAAACTATTCAATGTGCGGAAAACTATTTAGTCAAAATATCTTATTTCGAAATATTTCCAATATGTTAATTAATGATAAATCAATTTTCGAATATCTTAAGTTAGAGAATAAAGTGTGGTCTGTAGGGTGAATGACAATTTCATTTCTGAAAGTGTAGTTAACCACAATATCAGAAACTAGTGTAGAAGTACACGTCGGAAAAGCAACTTATCGCGTTCCATTTTAATTTGGTTATAGAAAAGCATTTGCGTAAACAAAGGATGGAGTCTGAATTTTAGTGGAAAATGTTCACACTTCAAAATGACATATGCGACGCCTGTCACTGCACACACCATACGCACCTAGAGCCGTCTACATGTTAACAGTGGCTTTCAATGAAAGCTCCTATTATTCAAAAGCATGTACATGTATATATATATATATATGTGTGTGTGTATGTGTGTGTGTACGTAATGCTATGTATTTATATTTGAGACCCATCGATTGGTAAATCGTTCGAACGCACCGACGTACAATTTGAATAATAAGAAACGCGCCGCAAATTCAACCGCGGCGATAAAAAAATCAAATCGCGTGCAGATAAGAGGCGGCAAATAAATTACGTCCCGTACCAAATGATAAAGAATGCCGTCGAGGAGCTACTTTAATAATTAAACGATAAATCCCGAGGAGATGGAGGCGCACGGCCGTCTCTCGGATCGGACAGAGACGGCCCGCGTCCGTCGAGCGGTGTGCGAACGAATCCGAACGAGGAAACAGACGAGCGGCGAACGCACGCACGCACGTGCGTGCGCGTGCGAATTCACGTCCGGCTCGTTTGAATTTACACCGTGACCGGTGTCTTCTCGTACGATGGGTCAAGGGTGACGGCCCCGCCGCCGTCCACCCGACACCGGAGACACACACGTCGGATGTTGAAAGTTTGGCAGGTGCGTTCCGGACGGACGCCATCATTTAAAATTCGATCATATTTCACACATTACATACGTAACAAGTTTTATAATTTAAAAGCTTCGACTGGACCGGGACATAAATCATACAGTTTTTTTTTCACTTATGGTAGAAGAGGGCGATGCGAAAGATTCAAATGTAACTCGGAAGGGAGTCTTTTAAAAACGGAACTGTCTGATAAAGATTTGATTTCGAACATTTCCGCGCTTCATTTATCTGTTAATTGACTTCAGTTTAAGAAATCGTTTTGTGAATTCCAAGAGAACGAACTGTTTAGTTCAATATTATTTTTATGGGCTATCAAAGAAAAAAATATTTTTTATGTTTGAAATTAGATGAATATTAGGTTGGCAGAAAAATAATTACGGCTAATGACCTTGAAATTCATATACATTTTTCTGTTTTTTGATTTGCCTATCCATTTTAAGTGGTTCAGAACTCGATGATTAGTGTTTAACTTTCGTGCAAGCTCTCAAATTATTGTGCATGGTTTTGATTCAACTAACGTCTTTAGTTGGTCGCTATGAACTGAAGAAGGATATGAACGACCTTCTTCATCTTCAGTGTTCTCTAATTCCCAGGATGAAATTTTTGAAACCACGAAATTTTTGCACCATACGTTCCTTAACAGTACCCACAGCAAAAGTATTGTTTAATTTAAGAGCAGTCTCTGCTGCTTTACCACCAGTTTTGAACTCATATAAAAATTTGTTTTTATTTGCTTCTTTTCTGTCTTTAATTGAAGAGCCGAATTTGAAGCAAAATTAATAATAAAACCAAAGTCGATTTTACCAAAATACAGACCGAAAAATGCACTTTAAAATTATATAAATATAAGTATGATGGAATGACAATTTTCATTGAAGTAAATTAAGATTAAAATTCAAAAAAAAAAACAGCAATTATTTTCATACCAACCTAATAAGATCTAGATTTTTATTTATTCTTTCTTATTTCTGAAAATTATATGTTAAGTGAACTAAAATATTTAAAGTTAACTCAATGTTCAACAAGTACAGATGGAGCAAAACGAATGAGATATCGAGATATCTTTTAAATTTCTATTAGGGCCAAAGACTAAAAAAAAACTCGAAAAATAATCGTATCGGCATCGAAATATGGATGAGCTATAATCAAAAATAATCAATAATGATTGTTTGAAAATTTTGGATCAGAAAATTTTGACCAGCAAAAAAGGATTTTTTTTTAAAAAAAATGCAAAAAACTTGCAATTATAAAAGATATTTATTTTTTTTCAGTTTGAGTTTTTTATTCACAGTGATTTAACTTTTGATGAAATTTGAATGGAATGGAATTTATAAATTGGAATGGAATGGAATTTTAACTTGTACTGAAATTTTATTAGCTGCTTAGTAAAGTAAAATACTTTTTCCGACCTCTGATAAAGCTATTAGTTTGGCAGAAAAATAATTGATGTTTATCACTTGCAAATTCATAGACATTTTTCCATTTGTGGTTCAGAACTGTTGGATGACTAACGTCTAACTTTTGTGCAAGCTCTCAAATTGTTGTATATGGTTCTGATTCAACTAACGTCTTCAGTTGGTCGTTATGAACTGAAGAAGGATGTCCTCGACCTTCTTCATTATCAATGCTCTCGTTCCCAGCATGAAATTTTTAGAACCACTATTGTATTGTACATTCCTTAACAATATCCACACCAAAAGCATCGTTCAGTTTACAAGCAGTTTCTGGTTCATTACTGCCCATTTTGAACACATACACTAAATGTTCTTACTTGATTCTCTTCCATCTTTAGTTCAATACACCAATTCGAAACAAAACTGATAATAAAATTAAAGTCGTTGTTACCAGAATGCATACCGAAAACGTTCTTTAAAATGATATTAAAATGAACACGATGAAATGATACAAAAAAATTAAGGTTAGAATTCAGAAAACGAAAACCGCAACTATTTTCCTACCAACTCAATGTTATTTCTATAAATAAAATTCACTGTATGTTCAAATATTCAAAGAAAATCAATAAATAATTGTATTTATTAATATTTTTTTAGTTTAAGTGAAATTTTCAATATTTCATTTCAATTTAATGAAACAACAGCTACGTTTCAAAGAAAAATAGTTTTGAATTTTTTCTTTTAACACGGATTTTCTTAACAATTTGCAAAAAAATACTGAATCAGTACCACGGACCTGTCATTCAAGAATTATTCATCAAACTGATTGTTAATAATTTAGTAAGAGATGTCCGAGTTTGTAAAAAAAATCAAACTGATCATTGTGTACAGAATGCCAGGCCGCTACTTCTGTTATGAATGAATCGTTAATACAAATATGGTCTATTAACCAAACAACCGGAATCTGATAAAGGAAGAAAAATATGTAGATCGAGTTGAAATAGAAAGTCTCTAACGAAATTTATGAACAGAGAACGACCATTCATATTCAATTATCCGGAAAGTATGAACTTTCTATTACATAATAATAGGAAAATATTTTTTAAACAAACTGAAAGATCTAGATCAGATTTAAATTTGGTCTGTGATTAGATTTCACTATCATTCAATGTTGTATTGTTAATTCTTGAGTAGTGTTTCATTTATGAAAATAAATAGATTTGATATCTTTGTGGAATGATTGAATTTCTTTAGATTAACCTCAAAAATTTAATAAAAACAACACTCTTGGTTGGATAAATCAGATTCATGACACGGATTTTTCTCAGAAACACAATTAAATGTTATATGTTTCCCGCTTTCGTATCATGTACTTGAATATTATTAGTGCGTCCAAAAATACAAGAAGATAGTTGAAGATAAAGATATAATTCCACTGTAATCTATTATTGCCTAATATATTAGAGTTATGTTTAAATAATGCTTTTTTTTCATTCAAATACTAGAACTGTACTTTTTTGTCAAGTGCTATAAAGGAATATCAGGATAACTTTTGCTTTTTATTATTATTATAATATATATATATATATATATATATATATATATATAAATATAAATATTGGGTGTTGGAATTAATTCTTAGCGTTTTACAAAAGATCGCATAGGTAATACATTCTTCCATTGTTCCCTTTAACCAAATATTCCACGTAAAACAGCTGTCCTTAGGTGTCACTTTCAGTATATGTCATTTGGTTGAAGCTTAAATAACAACACTTTGTACTTTATCGAATATGTTGAATTTCGTGCCGGATAAATTGTTTTTGCGGCGAGTTTTACTTCATTACTTTAACATGAAAAAAAGTGCTGCCGAATGTCATTGTATTTTAGTGGAAGTTTATGCTGACCATGCTCTCTAGCTGAGCAAACGTGTCGGAAGTGGTTTGCACGTTTTAAAAGTGGTGATTTCGACTCGGAAGACAAGGAACGACCTGGACAGACGAAAAAGTTCGACGATGATGAATCGGAGGCATTGCTTAATGAAGATCCACGTCGAACACTTCAAGAATTGTCTGAATCGTTGGAAGTTGACTTGTAAACGGTAGGGAAACGCCTTAAAGCCATGGGAATGATCCAAAAGCAAGGAAATCGGGTCCCATACGAATCGAAACCGAGGGACGTTGAAAGGCGTTTTTCTACCTGTGAACAGCTGCTTCAACGGGAGAAGAGGATGAGATTTTTGCATCGAATTGTCACGGGAGATGAAAAGTGGATCGATTACGACAATCCCAAGCGCAGAAAGTCATGGGTTAAGCCCGGCCAACCATCGAAACCAGCGGCGAAGCCAAATATCCATGGATCCAAGCTCATGCTCTGTATTCGATGGGATTATAAGGGTGTGTTGTACTATGAGCTGCTCGAACTGAATGAAACAATCACTGGGGATCGCTACCGACAACAATTGATGCGCTTGAGCCGCGCATTAAAGAAAAAACGGCCGGAATACTTTGAAAGATGCGACAAAGTGGTTTTGCAGCACGACAATACTCGTCCGCACGTCGCAAAACCGGTCAAAACATACTTGGAAACGCTCAAATGGGAAGTCCTACCCCATTCGCCGTATTCTCCAAATATTGCTCTTTCTGATTACCACTTGTTTCGATCGATGAGTCATGGCCTGTCCGGGAAGAAGCTCACTTCTTATGAAGATTGTAAAAAATGAGTCGATTCGTGGATTGCATCTAAAGACGAGCCGTTCTTCCGATGTGGTGTTCGTCTCCTACCCGAAATATGGGAAAAAGAAGTGGCTAACAATGGATAATACTTTGAATGATATGTTTTTTTCAATTTCATTTAAAATAAACGATTTTTTTCATGAAGAAAACGCTACGAATTAATTCCAACACAATATATATATATATATATATATATATATATATATATATATATATATATAATCCATAACAAAGAGAATTCAATGTAAATTTATCAAATAAATATTGCTATTGTTAATAACCAATTTTTTGTGCAACAAATGAGTAAGTGTCTACCTTATCCGCTGATCTATGAAACTAAGCAAAATTAAACTATGCCTGGACAATATTGTCTGCAGATAAATTGCAATAGAAGGGGTTAATGTGACACCCATTAGAAACCAATTAAAACTTTTGCACTCATCTGATAATTCAATAAAAAAATTACAGGTTTTTCGATTGTATCTGGATTCACTTTTACAATGAATGAATTATTCCCTCACTCTATAAACCAGGAAAAATATTTCCTATGAAAACTGAACACGCGTCGGCGTTCCTCATCCACCGCTTGTATCGTACGTTTGCTGCAATTACAAGAACGTGCTCCGATAACACAACAACGATTATCCGTTGACTTATTCGCAGCTACAGCGATTCTTTCACACGTTGTTCTCGTGTGTACAAAACGCTTTCTTCGCTCTTATGTATGCAAGATGAAAGTAAGAGATGTGTACCGGTTGTACAAGCGGCGAACAATCGTGTGTACCTGTCTCGTTTCGCACGAACAGATAAAGGAAGCGCTTAATTAGCTCATTAACGATTATAATGTAATCCGTACGTTTAATTAACCTGGCTGCGTCGGTTGCGTCAAACGAATTTCAATGCGAACTCGTTATATTATGAAACGAGACAGGGAAATTTCCGCAATTTTCTTATCGGAATTGTATCTGTCTGGATCGTGTTATCTTCAGAGATACTTCCACAAGAAGAGATTTGTGAGTTTTCTAATTTCTTATCAGAAAACCGAAACAAGTTTATATCAGTTTCAATTTATGTCATGAAATGTTGTCGATTAATGTCAACATGTCATGAAATGAAATGTTGTCGAAAATTATAAAATTCGATTTAATAATAAATCAAATTAAATCTTTAAAACCGGTAGTGGATCCAGGAAACAATGGATGTTTTCCAAAGAAACTGACAAGGAGAGGACACCAACGAGGGGAAATTGAATCCTTTGAAGGTCGGTGGATTGGTAGGTAGTGACCCCTAGTTTGTGTTCCGTTAACCCTTTGATACACTTGTGCGTCTATCGGGAGAAAAAAGGGGCTCTAAGTTTCAAGACAACGCTTCAGTAGTCTGTAATTAGTCTTCGTGCAACTACATGAAATGAGGGCGTAGCATAGTTGGTTAGGTAAGGCGGTCGAAACGCTGGAGTTCTCGAGTTCAATTATTCTTTTCTCTTTTTTTTTGTAATGTAAATATTATGTTATTATAAGAGTTTATTTTGTTAATACATTTTTATTCTTTTTTTTCTACAACAATGTCATCTTAAATATTTCGACGTTAATTTTATTACTTTTTATTTTTTTATCATTAAAAAAACACATTTACATTTGCATATTCGCGAGAGAACATTGAAATAAATTGATAATTGAAATTGAAAATTGGACATTGAAATCGTTATTTAAGATTATTCTAACTATACTTGCAAAATCTTATTCAATCTTCTGTTAGTCTTCAACTAATCGATAAATCTGCTTCATTAATTCGGTGTAAAATTAATTCTGTGCCTTTAAACTGAAAGACTTGTAACTCTGTTTTAATTTAAAATATTTTCTTGTCACTTTAGGGATTTAAAGTGCCAACCTTCATATTTAAAAACACTATATATCTGGTCCAAGCAGTTGACATAATTTCATAAAATAGTAGTAAACACAGCCCTATGCTATTCGCTTATACTGCCAATACATTTCTCTGGTTAAGGGATGTAAATGCCATCAGGGGACACTATCAATAGGTTGTTCTCAGATCTCTCTCTCTCTCTCATTCCTCTATTCGCTCTAGTCGCACTTATTCTTTATATGAATATTATTAACGATTTTCCACGAAATATCAGATAGATATGAAATTTCTAATGGTTAATTTCAAATAACATATTTTTTCTTGTACCCGACAAATTTGGATTTTTATTATGTTCACAATAAAAGAATGTTAAATTAATCGGAAGATATCTGTTTAAAGATTTTAGCATCCTTTCGCCCTCCTCGGCTCTAAAGGGTTAATACATCTTCTTTTTATAAAAAGTCTGTTATTACTTGATAATAAGATTATTCAGAGAATTAAAAGACATCGGATTTGATATCACAAGTAGATGTGCCTTAAAAAATGTATTTTTTTCTATGGGCACGAGAAAGTCTTTGGGAAAATTCATAATTTTCTTCATACACTCCAACCTGTTCCCCAGTGTCGTTGCACTTCACTAAACAACATTGCAACAATAAGATAAATTATTCGCATCCGTCCGTTTCGTACGTGTCGTCCTCATCGTCCGCAACGTCACGAAAACCTCCGACGTCTCGCCACAATGTCGGTCCACTCGTCCGCAACGTTGAGTGACCGTCGGCGAGCCGTCGTCGACGTCACGCCAACAAGATTAAATATTCATGCATTCGGCGGACAATGGTGATCCGACGTCGCGTGACGGCGACTCCGGTGTCCGATTCGGAGCTTTTCAGCTCGACGAAGACACATAAGCACGCCGATGCAGTCGTCGTACGACATCCGGAGCGACGGCGACGATCTGCCCGTATTTTCATACTCGTGTTTATCCGTTTTGTAGTTTCGAGGAGGATTTTGTTGGGTTACGGTTGAGAAGATCTACTGATTTACGATTGAGTTGTGTTTGGAATTTGTTTTCGGATACACAAATATAAAAAAAAACAGACCTTAATCCTGATGTCTACAAAGCTGATATAATTTTTTATTTCTTGGAAGATTGTCTTTTAAATAAGTTATCCTGGTGATCTTCCTCTTGTTAGATCAAGTCATTCTGTTCTCCACTACTGTTTTCAGGATGTATGACATCCTCAGATAGTATATAAGATTCTTACAGATGGTATATGTCCTTAAATTTCTGATAAATAGTGGATGTTCGAATATTGAAGATCCTGATAGGAGGTAGATCTTACAATGTTTGATATCCTGATAAATGTTAGATGTTAGAGTTTATTAAATCCTGGTAGAAAGTAAATGTTAGAATATCTGAGATCCTGAGAGAAGGTAGATGTTAGAATTTCTGAAAACCTGACAGAACGTAGATGTTAGAATGTCTGAGATCTTGAAAGATGGTAGATGTTAGATTTTATAAGATCATAATAGAAGGTAGATTTTAGAATATCTGAAATCTTAATAGATGGAAGATGTTACAATATCGGACATCCTGATAGATGGCAGATGTTGAGTTTATAAAATCCTGATAGAAGATAAATGTTAGAATCAAGATATTAAAAACAGTGTAATGGTGATAGATTGTAGATGTTAGAGTTTCTAAAATCCTGATAAATGTTAGTATGTCTGCGATCTTGATAGATACAAGATTTTAGAGTTTCTAAGATCCCAACATAAGGTAGTTGTTAGAATTTCTTCTATTCTAACAGATGGCAGATGTAAGAGTTTCTAAGAACTTAGTAGATGGTGAATGTTAGAATGTCTGAGATTCTGATAGAAGGTCGATGTTAGAATGTCTTAGATTTTGAGAGATGACAGGAGTCCTTAAGATCTTGACATAACCTAATGCTGCATGTTTCACAAGAGAAACAATTATGAAAGTTTCTCAAAACTTTGCTCCGAAATCTTTTCCACTGCGATCAGCGTTCTTATTTCAAATTTATGTAACTGCAGTCTATTTATTTCAATGTTCTCTTACAAATATAAAAATATACACGTGTTTTTAAATGACAAAAAAATAAAAAGTAATAAAATTCGCGTCGAAACATTTTTAGGTGACATTGTTGCAGAAAAAAAAAAACAAAAATATATTGAAAAAATAAATTCTTATAATAACACAATATTTACATTATAAAAAAAAGAATAATTGAGTAATAATTGATTTTTTAGACTCAAGTCAAATTATAAAAGATTCATCAAAGGAAAAATCAATGATTTTTATAAATTAATTATTTTTTTTATCTTAAATTACAAAAATTCTTTACCTTTAAATAAAGTTAATTAGATATAAGAAATAGTGATTGCATATTAAAGATTCAATTTTAAAATAGATTTTTCTCCACCTTCACTCTCTGAAGATGATTATAAAATTAAAAATGATCAATAATTATTACAAACCATTTCTAATCGAATCATACAGACTTTTTAGACTCAAGTCAAATTATAAGAGATTGATAAAGGACCGAAAAATATTTTCATAAATTAATTCTTTTTTCACTTTAAATTAAAAAAATTCTTCAGCTTTAAATAAAGATAATTGATATAAGAAATAGTAATTATTTATAGACAAGAATCATTTTTTAAATAGTAAAATGTTTTCCTATCTCTACGTTTTGAAGATATGGAATCGAAATACACACTAATGAAATTAAAAGTAATTGGTCATATTTATTGAACATTTCTGATTAGATCAATCAAAGGATGAGAAAACAATCTGTGAAAAATATAAATTGATTTTTCAATCAATGAACTATTTGTATGAATTTTAATTAAATTACTTAACTCTTTTTTCTTATAAACAAATACACATTAAAAAAAAATAAAAAAACATGGAATCTTTCAAACTTTGATATATATTTCTACTCAGTGTATTACCGAATTAACTTAATTCACTTATTTATGTTTCAACACAGTCCCTAAGCCTTGATTTATTCATAAAGTTTCTCTGTAAATACATAAATTCCTGAAGAATGTTTGAAATATTACATATTTCCCGTTTAAACGCATCCTCGTCCAAGGTATTGATCAAAGCGTTCAACTAATTCGTTTGCGTTTTCACACAAACTTTCCAAAGCAGATTTATTTACTTAGTTACTTTACCAATTTATATCCAACAAGTTAGCGGCGTGTAAGAAAGAAAGCGAAGAAGAAGTAGCAGTAGAAGAAAACGTACCGTTCAACACCATTACGTCGGCTATACATTAGCCAATTGTCATAAAGATAACAGAAACTTCGTCAAATGAATCTTGATAAATTAAAGTCACGGAAACATAAACGCCGAGACTATAACGGTAAAATGTGGCTCGACGGCGGCGACGGCCGCCACCGTTGCCACAGCTACTTCATAACTTATGACCCGACAATAAAAATAAAACATTTGTCGGCGGGTGTGAGCGCCGGTTCATGTGTATGTGTGTATGTACGCACGTATGGGACGATGCGATCCGGTCGAGGGTGGGCGCGCGGGCGGCGGTCGCGTTCAACGACGATATTTACAAGTCACGCACGTAGCGAACGTATCCATTTGGAAACAAATCCTGGCTCGTTGGAGATATTACAGGTACTCGACGATTGTCATCACAATATTTCCCACTTTTATCGGACCGTGATGCGATCGCGTGCACGCACCACGCATTCGTATCGGCGGCGCTCTCGACCGGGTCACGGCGACCGAAATTCGCCGGGAATCGACGCGACGGACAGACAGATCAGTGTCGGTCCGACTGTACGGAAATGCAGAGTCGCCGAGACAGGAAACAGTCTCTTATCACATTCGCTGTTACGGATAGAAACCACTGAGTAAAGACAACTATCATTCTCTTTATAATTTTTCACCATTTCTTAATTAGCATGGAAATAAAAAGGAGAAGAACAAAATATTCATTTAAACAATCGCCTGTTGCTCTCACAAACCCTTTTAAATCAAAACATTCATCTATCAAACGGATATTCATAAATAGATTGCTTTAGATATTTAATATTGAGTTTATATATTGGCGCCACGTACATCTTACAGGCTGAGTATTGCAGAGAGCTTCAGATGACTTAAATCGGCAAGTAAGCGCTTCTGTTCGGGTCGGTAACCACGCTAAGCATATTACATCCGGTTCGGTCAAGCGTTGATGGTGTATTGCGACTGTTCCCATCTGTATATATCTCTGCAATCCGCGACTAATCATTCTTTCTTTTCGACTTATTGTGACCAATTAAATAAACCATAATAAACATATTAATCCTGTGTTTTAGTAACGCGTACATTATTTATATCCATTAACCTCTAACAATAAATTTTAGAGTTGAAAGAATACTTTCTATACATGTCAGATATTGTGGAATATTTTACAGGTCTTCATCATAAGTCATTATATTTTTAAAAAATTTTTTTCTAGATATATTAGACATGCTATGATAATTTACAATTCATTATCTCAAGATTGATAGAAAAATGGATTAGTAGGATTACAAATATAGGAAAATATGATTATAATTAGAAACTAATTATAATTTTGTAACATACCTGATAAAGGAGAAACCAAAGGAGGAAGATCGATAGAAAAATGAATTAATAGGATTACAAATAAAATAAAATATTATTATAATTAGAAATTAATTATAATTAGAAATTAATTATAATTTTGTAACATATCTGATACAGGTAAACCAGAAGGAGGAAGAGTGATAAAAAAATGTATTAGTAGGATTACAAATATAGGAAAGTATGATTATTATTAGAAATTAATTATAATTTTGTAACATATCTGATTAAAACTCGATACTTTGATATTTTACATTAATTTCACTGTTTCTTCAACAAGAAAAAACAATAAAACTGTAATATAAAGTCTCATATACTCAAGACTATCTTTATCTCAGATTTAATTAGGAAATTATTTTATAACAGATTTGTTATAGAAAAAAAACACTGAATCGAAAAAAAAGAAGCTACGAATTTAAAAATACTAGGAAATTTCATACCGGATAAAAAATTAATCTCGAATTAAAACCCTCTTTGAAAATCACTACAAGCTATTGAAAGAGTATTTACATTTCAAATAAAATTAAAGATGTATATTGTGTTTAAATGAAACTTTCCGTTTCGAGTCTGGTATTTTATTATAAAAAAAACGTTATGGAGCGCACACAGCCCGTCGAGACGACGACGGCGTATTTTTTTTCGCGTGGGGGAGCGACTAAATTATAATTCAGCTTGTGTAGAATTGATTCGAGCAGTCAATTAAGTTCGGGCACGAGTAGTTCAAATATGTACGCGTGTCCCCTGTTCGAGTGTCGATCGACGGTGATCTTGTGTGTGTGTGTGTGTGTGTGCGTGTGTGTGTGTTAGTCCCCTCTTTTATATATGTACCTTCTCTCTGATTATTGATCAACATCCCAATTAAAATCTCGGCGCTTGACAAGCTCTCTACATGCTCCGCTACACGACTACTTTCTATAATCTTCAACGTCCTTTTCTGTCCGCTCGAGCGTATGAGCGGGTCGTACGTGGAGCATAGACTTGTAAGTATTGGTCTGGAGCGATTGGAGATGTTTTTTTCTTCAACATATCGTTTTTTAACAGTTTAACAATAAGGGTCTCTGATACAGAAGACATTTCACATTCCATGTTTATACGAATAACATTTTTTTAAAAATTTGATCAGGTGATAAATGATCTTTCTTTTTGATCTATTTTATACATAATTGAAAATAAAAGCTGAAGTGAAGTGAGTTGTGGTTAAAATAATCAAAAATTTAAAATTCAGAATTTATATAAATAACGTTTCTTTCAAAAGAACTGAACGGTCTTTTAAATGAATTCTCTTTTAATTGTCCTGGTGGTCTCTGTCCTAATAGATTAGTTAAATTTGTTCTTCACTACTAGTTTCAACACGTGTGACATCTTCAGAGAGATGTTATAGTCTGTAAGATCCTGTTAGTTGGTAGAAGTTAGATTTTCAAAGGTCCTGATAGATGTTGGTAGATGTTAGATTTTCTATGGTGCTGAGAGATGTTGGATATTAGTATTTTTAAGATGTTGATAGATGGTTGATGTTAGAGTCTCTAGGATTCTGATGGATGGTCGATGCTAGAATTTCTAAGATCTTGATAGGTAGTTTATGATATAATCTCTAAGATCCTGTTAGTAGGTGGATGTTAGAATTTCTAAGGTTCTGAGAGATATTGGATGCTAGTATTTGTAAGATGTTGACAGAGGGTTGATGTTAGTGGTCTCTAGGATCCTGATGGATGGTTGATGCTAGAATTTCTAAAATCTTGATAGGTAGTTCATGTTATAATCTCTAAGATCCTGTTAGTTGGTAGATGTTAGATTTTCTATGGTCCTGATAGACGTTGGATGCTAGTATTTCTAAGATGTTGATAGATGGTTGATGTTACTGTCTCTTAGATCCAGATCGATGGTAGATATTAGAATTTCTTAAGTCCTGATGATTGTTTAATGCTAGAATTTCTAAAATCTTGATAGTTAATTGATATTATAATCCTTAAGAGCCTGTTAGTAGGTAAATGTTAGAATTTCTAGGGTCCTGATAGATGTTTGATGCTAGTATTTCTAAGATATTGATAAATAGTTAATGTTTGAGTCTCTAAGATCCAAATAGATGGTAGATGTTAACATTTCTAAAGTCCTGATGAATATTTGATTCTAGAATTTCTAAAATCTTGATAGGTAGTTGATGTTAATCTCTAAGATTCCGTTGGTTGGTAGATGCTAGATTTTCTAAGGTCCTGATAGATGTTAGATGCTATTATTTTTAAGATGTTGATAGATGATTGATATTAGTCTCTCTAAAATCCTGATATATGGTAGATGGTAGAATTTCGGAGATTTTGATAAATGATTAATGTTATAGTCTCTACGATCCAGATAGATGATAGAATTTCTAAAGTTCTGATGGATGGTCGATGATAGAATTTCTAAAATCTTGATAAGTAGCTAATATTAGAGTCTCTAAGATCTTGTTAGTAGGTAGATAATTGAATTTCTAAGTTCCTGATAGATGTTGGATGATATTTCTAAAATGTTGATAGATGATTGATGTTAGTCTCTCTAAGATCCTGATGGAAGAATTTCTATGATTTTGATAAACGTTTGATGATGGAGTCTTTAATATTATAACAGCTGGTATATGTTAGAATATTTAAAATCTTTTTGAGTTTGGCACTCAGACCTTTTCCATTCGAATTAAATGATGATTCAAGGGCAAGTATACAAACGGAGTATGTTTTATTTTTGAATTTGTGTCCAGATTCCAATGACTTCGGATATCGGCGCATCCTCAAACCACAAATAATCAATTTATCAATATCTTTTATTCATTTACTCTCTATTTAGCTTCAAGTGTTTTAACTATTGAATAGTTTTGAGCAGAAAACTTGTTGGATGAAAGATTAAGAATAAAATTTATGATAGATAATTAAACAAAATTTTTAAACTATATTTTTTTATTTTTTCAAAAGTTTTTGTTCTTTGAAAAATCATAATCAGCAAATAGCGAATAAAATCAATTATTTTGTATTATATTATAGTTCACATTTCCAGTGTGAGTTAAATAATTAAAATTTACTTGACAATTATATAAAAGGACACAATCCGTATAATTCTGTTAAACCAATGAAAATAGCCTTAAAATATCTCTACTGATCCGACAATTCTATACAACTGCATTCATTTTACTAATCAGCATTCTTTCAACTAAAGAAGATGACTTATCCACTGAAAACGACTATAAATCTGTGAGATCCGATACCCACACACACACACACACACAGAAGTAAATGGCAAGAACACGGGAATGTTTTGAGTGGTACAGCGCACCACTTTGCCTTCAGAAAAGTCCACCGTACCGGGTTGAATATGTGTGGGTGTACGGCGGCAACGATCGACGCGGCGGTCGGTCTTCGGGGTCACGACGTCGAGTCCCCCGTGTTCTGAACAGTGCTTACGGCCTCATCGAAGGGCACGACTTTGATTGGTAATTAACTTACGGGGCGGCGGGCGTACAGCATGTTTCACTCCCCCTTATTACCACATGCACGCCGTCGGTCTCGAATAAGAAGCATTCGGATTATTGACGTTGTGTTTTTTTCTCTCGTCGTCGTCGTCGTCGTCATCTTCTTCATCTTCTTCCTTTCATTTTTTTTTATGACGTCAAGTCGACCGAAGTACCTCTTCAATAAAATGAAACACATTAAAGATTTAAATAATTAATCTCCCGGTGCGGAAATAATGTTTCTTTATACACACACACACATTATATATATATATATATATATATATATGTGTGTGTGTGTGTGTGTATGCGTCTGTATGCGTCTGTATGTGTGAAGCTTTGTGATTAAACTCGATCGGCCGACAGCGTGGATACTGGATTTTTTTTAAATATTTACAGACTGATCGTCAATTCGGTATTTTTTCCTTCGAGCGCATAAAGTAAAAAGTTAATCGAAGAAATATTATTCGAATCGATAATCGTTGAACGAAGGTAAAGAGTTTATTATTAATTAGAGGTTTCTAATTAACGCTGCCGGGAATTAAATCTCTCTTTTTTCTTTACTCGCATCTTCTGCAGAGTTTGAAAATCTATTTATACTTTCAGCAGAAAAATTTAGTGCTCATTTTCTGTCGGAAATTGTATAATTATATGTATATGTATATATATATATATATAAATATATATTTAATAATAAATAACGGACAGAGATAAATTTATTTGTACTACAAAAACTGATTTACATTCAATTCTAGTGTGCAGAATCTGAGATTTTTTATATCTGGTACAAATTAATTGCTTTTATAGTCCATAAACAATTAATTTGTTTCTGATCAAAAATGTTCATTAAGATATTGTCGATTGTTGATTCATTCGTCGCAGAATGAATGAACAATTAATTTGTGAAAGTCAATAATATATTCATTGTATTGTTTATGAATTTCAATGAAGCAGAAGGCAGCCATAATGTTCCTATAGATCATTATGGCTACCTTCTCATTTATTTATTTATTTTTTTTAATTCCACATTTGTACAATGGTTAAGCGAGTAGTTTTACCAGAGCTCAGAAAAAAATAATTTATCAAACCGCTGATCAAATTTCAGTGAGAAATCAAAGGTTAAATCACCGTGAATGACACACTCGGACTGAAAAGAAACTAGATATTTGATTGGTAGGAAAAAAATTGCGGTTTTTTATTTTCTGAATTCTAACCTTAATTTGTTTCAATAAAAGTGTCATTTCATAGAGTTCATGTTAATATCATTTTAAAGTGTATTCTAGGTCTGTATTTTGGTAACATCTACTTTGATTTCATTATTAATTTTGCTTTAAATTGGTCAATTGAATTAACGATGGAAAAGAAGCAGATAAGTAAAATTTTTTGTACGAGTTGAATACGGTTGGTAAAGCAGCGAGCATTTAATGTATGAGTTCAAAATGGGCAGTAAAGAACCAGAAACTGCTTGTAAACTGAACGATGCTTTTGGTGTGAGTACTGTTAAGGAGCGTACAATGGTGATTCCAAAAATTTCGTGCTGGGAATGAGAGAATTGAAGGTTAAGAAGGTCTTGAGCATCATTTTTCAATTAAAAACGACCAAATAAAGACGTTAGTTGAATCGAAACCACGCACAACAATTCGAGAACATGCACAAAAATTATAAGTTAGTCATCCAACAGTTCTGGAACACAAATAGGAAAATGTCTACGAATTTTAAGATTATAAACAGCAATTATTTTCCTACCAAGTTAGTAGATTTACGAGAGCTAGGGAAAAAGTGTAATACTTTATCAAACAGCTAATCAAATTTCAATAAGAAATCAAAAGTTGAATCGCAGTGAATGACAAACCCAAACTGAAAAAAACCAAATATATTTTAGTAACCGAAAGTACTAGTTTAAAAATATAAAATATATATTTTAAACAAAGATTATTCGAATTTGAAAATCGTTTATTTACTTGACGTGGCACTTTTTTCTTTTATTTTTCATAAATTGTTCTGTAGACGGTGCTCTCATTTATTTATTCTTGAATATGTATATTTAACGAGACGCTGAGTTAACAGTTTCTTTCAGTTTCTGTTTAATGTATATATATATATATACATGTATATATATATATATATATATATATATGTATACATAAACGTCTATGGAAATTACTTGAAAACCTTGTCTTCCACATGCTGGATCAGACGACTCGGCGGCGCGTTTCAGATTTCTAAAATTCAATTGAATTCTCTCGACACGACAAGCGATTGCACTCATGAAACTTGAATTGATTATCTAAACAGAGAATGTGAATTCTGCAGCGCGTCTGATAGCAACAGACGGTCCGCGTTGTCGATTTCGTGAGAACGAGACGAGCATTTCGGACGATTCACTGTTTCGTATCTGTGCTCTTCGTTTCACAAACGGATTCGGGTTACTTAGACCGACGTCTGAATGGTAAATATTTTAAGCCAGTTCAATGAAGTTATGATTTCACGGAAAATATGATAATCAAGCACTGTGCGCTTACAGTACACCAAGCTGTATAGTTTTATACCTGACAGGATGAGTGTGTGTGTGTGTGTATGTCCGTGCGTGTACGAGCACGCTGGATTTACTGCAGACAGGATTAATAGATTTCATGTTTGGGTTAGTACTGAAAGCTGGACTATTATCTTTGATAAATATATGAATAGTAACTTGAATAGGGTTTTCTGATAAATGTATTGAAATAAAAAGGTTTATCGTTTGAGTGATTTTAATTTAAACGAAAAACATATTAGAAACAATAAAAAAAGGGTTCAGTATGTGGGTGGTTTGACAAGTGTGGTAAGAAAGTAAGAAACAGTTTTTTTTTTTGGAAAAAATCGATTTTATTTCTCAACCTAGTCTCTGTTGAGGGCAATACATTTGGTCGAGCGAGTTATAATTTTTTTCATCCAGTCAGAAAAGTAGCTTTTCTCAAAATCTGTAAAATACGCATTGACAGCGGCGATGATATCCTCATTCGAAGAGAATTTCTGCTTGGAAAAAAAGTATTTTAGTCCTCAGCACAGTCTCCATTTAAGGCTACACACTTGGTCTAGTGAGTCGACAAAATGGCGTTAATTACATCCTCATTCGACGAGTTTTCCTCCCACTGAACCAAATTTTCAAGATTGAAAAGAAGAAGAAGTCGTACGGTGTCAAATCTGAAGAATATAGTAGATGAGATATCAATTCAAAGCCTAAATCGTACAATTTTGCCATTGGGAAGGTCGATTTGTGGGACGGTGTGTTGTGCTGGTGAAAGAGCATTTTTTTTGTGCGCCAATCTTGGCTGTTTTTGTTTAAGTTGTTCTTTCAATCAGGCATTTTGAATATCTACTTATATTAACACTATTAAGTAGAAAAGTACTACTAAAGAAGTGAATTATTTTTTAAATATACTAACTCATAGATTTAAAAAAAAAACTATCTATATTGTCACTATATTCGTGACGTTAACGAACGAATGGTAGTGCTATCTCATAGAAATTCACAAAACTTATCAAACGACCCCCGTATATAAGTAATATGATTTTTTATAAACAACTTAACAGAACAGTGTTAAGAGAGACATTCTGAATATTCACTTATATTAATACAGTTAAGTAAAAAAAATACTATTAAAAAAGTGAATTATTTTTTAAATATACTACTCTTAGATTTAAAAAAAAAACTATCTACATTCTCACTACAGCCGTGATGTTACCAAACGAATGGTGCTGCCATCCAATAGAAATTTACAAAACTTATCGAACGACCCTCGTATGTATACTTTTCACCATTTCTTCACCGTAGTCTCGACATAATAAATTTAATAAAAGAATCATATATGCTGAGTAAGAGATTATTTAGTTTTTAAATGTCGCTTTACTTTTCGATTTCCTCTTCTGTTTATAATCTCTGCTTGAATCCATTTTCAAAGGAATAAACATGAAGTATTCCACGAAGTTGATTCGTATAAAACCCATATATATATATATATATAACCTGTTTATTTTTCGTCGACTATGACAAATAGTCAAATCACTGGTATCAGTGAAACATCTCCTTGAAGAATTTACATAATAATGTTTCTATGTTTCACAATAACAGCATGAAAAGTTTTCGAATTGAATTCGAATAAATAAATCTAGTTTAAATTACATGTACATATATATATATATATATATATATGTATATATATATGTATATATATATATATATGTATGTATATATATGTATATATATATATATGTATGTATATATATATATATATATGTGAAAAAGTGTGTGTGTTACGTGTTCGAATTATTTACAACGTAGCCAATTAGAAATGTGTCTGTGTATAAATAAACAGAAACACATTACATAACAAGAAATTTACAATGCAGTGCTATTAATATAAGCCAAACGTGCCTAATGTTTTAATTTACATTTCCTGCGAGTGAGCATATCGCGTATTTTTAACTTACAACACCGACATAAAGAAAATTATTTCATTTATATTCCAGACCGTGATGGTATGGATTAATACCGTTCCGGAACGGGAGACGAGACGTTCACGAAACGCGGTCAACGGATGCGTATGTTCCTTAAACTCGATTCGAATGTATAGCATAAAAAGAGAAGAGTGAGTAGAAAGAGATCAGCGACCTTTAAATATACCTTCCGAATGATAGTTTTTTTTTTTTGGAAAACATCAATGGATTCCTTGATCCATGCCCGGCTTCAGAGTGCTGAATCAGTTTCATTGGAGAGATTGATTAAAAATAAACCGAAACACACACATGAAATAATTCGAATAAAATTATTCCATTCGCTGAATAAAGAGGATTAAACCGGGACTCGGGAATGAAAGAATAAAATTCGAACGAAACTCGAACCGATTTCGCGACCCGTCGTCGCTGCTTTGTATTCTTGTGTCTCGGCCTCGGGTGGTAAATTCCATGCATCAGAAGCTCAAGAAACAAACAAAAGGAAAATTTCCATACTTCTTTAAAAAATCAATTGTTGCTCGCGCGTCGTATGTACTTTTCAGTGAAACGTGCCGGAATCATTTATCTTCCGAATCCGTCTAATTAAATGCGGACATGAATTAATTGTACGTTTTTTATTTCAAGAATTCAACGAGCCTCTCTTACAAATATATGTCATACATATATATATATATATATATATATATATATATATGTATATAAACATAAAAATATGTGCGGGCGTTTTGATAGAAAGATATATTTTCATGTCACACAGAATATTACATACTTTCTTGCACGTCCCGAACGTTATAAATCATTTATAATATGCATCGCGTGTACGTTTCGGCATATTTCACACGAATTAATTTCCAAATCATCAATTCTTATTCAGCGCACATATTAGATTGCTAATGTCTTACGATGGAATTCTTTGAAAGTAGTCTGTGTCGTCGCTGTTGTTTTCTTTAATCTGGTTTCTTTTTCTGTCCTGTACATTTCTCTGGTATCGAAAATACAATTCAATAAATCAGTAAAGTATGAGGACGGTTCGAAGAGTAACTCGGTTCAGTCGCTCGTTGAGGAAGAGAGATAGCTGAAAATGTTTTTCATATAAAGCAGGCATGTGGCACTCGATTCTACTGCTTATACATTTCTCCCGATGGTTCTACAAATAGGTTAGATTTCGGACCCCTCAATCACTCCTCTGTTTGCTCTTAATAGGCTCATTCTGTACGTGCGGATTGAAAATCTAAACACCTAATCTAATAGTAGCTTGCATTGAAAACCGTTGTTCATTTGTAGATGGCTCTACGTGCATATTCTATGGGCAAAGAGAGATGTCTCTATGTCAAGTGTGAACATTTCTCATTAACATTCTGTCATAAAACGCCATCCTTTGTTTACACAAGTACTTTCTTGTAACCGAATTCGAATGGACACTACAATACAAATGTCTTTTTTATAAAAGTGTTAATTAGAGAGTCTTATGAATATTTAGATACTAAAATATCAGTTCCATAAGGTCTATAAGATGAATAACTGTTGACTTATTGAATAAAGCAATTAAATAGAATAAAAAAAACAATTCCTGTTTAAAAAAATATGTACAGGAATGAATAACTTCAAAATATAGTTCTTATTTTTAAAAAAATGTTAATTGGAGAAACATACTTGGATTGAAGTATTGAAAAACCGGTTCTGTAAGATCTATAAAGTGAATAATTGCTGTTTAATTGAATAACGCAATTAAATCAAAAAAAATTCTGGTTTAAAAAACTTTTCAGAGGATTGAATGAATTTACAACACAGGTGTTATTTTCACAAAAGTGTTAATCAGAGGAACGTGTAGGTGTCTAGATACCAATAGATTTCGTTATCACAAATATTTTTATCGAATATAAACATCAACAGATGACAAAAAACCAGACTAAATGGATCTCGAACGCATGTCTTGTGGATAGGAAAAAATCAATTGACTGAGGGAAAAAATGAACGACTGGCTAAAATCGCATCTAACAAGAAAAATCGCATTAAGTCTGTTGTCCTACGGCATTTAATCCGAATATAATGACAGTTATATTGGCTCAAGCAGAAAAATGTAATTCGGATTTAATTTAAATTTCGATCGGATCGAGGGACGCGCTCACACACAGTAGACAGGAACGAATTGGGGATTCGACTAGGAGACTTATCGAAGTTAAACCACGATAACAATAGACTTACAACAATGTCTACATATACATATATATGTATATAAATATAAATTACAGAGACAGGATATATAAAGAATGGTCTTCACTAGAATCAAGCTTTATTTCCAACAATCATATAACCGATTTAACGACGTCGTTAATTTTATACTTTGTACCGATTCTCGTCTCTGTCCCTACAACGTTTTTCGTTATTTCGATTCGTTTCAACTATGTGATATCATAATTACAGGACGTTGTCTATCAAACTCGGTTGTAATTAATTCACCACAAAAAACATATCAGCTTTCATGAAAAGTGCGCCCGCACGCGATACACTGGTCACGAATTTTTTAATGGAGTTTATAACGTTTACAAATTAATACACATATGTAAATGTGTATATATACATATATAATTGTTCAATAAATAATAACACTTTATAAATAAACGGTATTTAAAATTCTGTCTACTTCAAACAATTTTAAGGGCTGATTTAGTCACTTTTTGAATGATTGTCTCATTGAATAAAAAAAAAAATTATATTTCTTTAAAAAAAATATGTATAGAAATGAATAACTTCACAATACGCATCTTCTTTTTACAAAACTGTTAATTAGAGAAACGTAATAGGTCTTATTTACTGAAAAACTGGTTATATAAGGTCTGTAAGATGAATAAGTGTTGACCGATTGAATAGACCAATAATCATTTATTGAAAATTTTTGATCAAAAATACAGTGTCAGAACTGTATTGAATTGAAAACTGGATTTATATTAAATATTTAGATTTAAAAATAAATCTTTCAGGTAAAAGTAAACTGGTTTAAAATTAATAAAGTCATATTTTTAAAATACTACTTCAGTACTGAAACTAAAATCAATTAATTTCACATATTTATGACTATAATTCATGGGTTTTGAAGATGGTTATATATTGTAGAATGGTTTTTAGTTGATTTTATCAGACACTTATTTCCAGGAAGCATCAGATTGGCTAATTTAATGAACCAACACCTTCTAAGAATTGATTCCCTCTAAACAAACAACATGCCTGTCTTTCATTTTATAATTCTGTGTATTTTTATATTTTTGATCCCGTTAAAGCATTGTCTCAATGAACTTCATCCTTTTGGAGTATCATTTGAGTTTTTTTGAGTTTCCAAACGACTGTTTATGGTATTGAGGTTCGTTTTTTTTGTAATGCAGATTTATGGTTAAAAATAAATGTGATATTGTATGATTCTTACATTAGATTTCATATGAGTTTCTGTTTTCCATTTCTAATTTCAGTTCAAGTATCATCTTGAGATAGATTTCAAAATCTTTAAAATCTACCTGAAGATTGACCACGTACTGAAACTAGAAGAGAGAACAGAAACTCTGATATTCGAAAAAGACGAAGAGCTTGAAAGAAATTACTGTTTAATGTGTGACTGAGACGAAATTTTAAATTGATTGATTTTAACAATGAAAAAATATGCAATAGTTTCTAAGAAATAAATATTTATATATTTTGCACTCAATCTGTATATTTTATTTTTAGTCTTGTTGAATGAAAATTGTGATAAAAATACCTTCTGTCTGTGCAGTTTTTAATACAAGATTTGTGCACTAATTTCGATTTTTTGTTCAAAATGTTGGAACTTTTATAATATAAAATTTAATAAGAAATAATGAAATTTATTTCATAAGTAATTATATATGATGTTCAATTTTTGATCCAAATAAATTTATGATTAGTTATATGAATTTTGATGAAAAATCTTTGAACTGTCAATTAATTGATAAAAAATGAAATAATAATTTATATAGTCAAGGATTAAAATTTTTGTGGATCAACTTGTAGATTTTATTCTTAATACTTCTCCGAGTATAAATTTGAACTGAAAAGTTTACTTTTAAGAAAAATATCTCTTGATAATTTTCTTTAAATATTAAAAAGTTTACTTGACAAAAATGTGTTAAAATCTGTAGAAAATATGCTTTAGACTAGTAGTATAATATTTTAACAGAGGTAGAAGAGTTTTTTTTAATTCCCTACCCGTACTATTCGAAACAATCCGATTATAATACAAATCTTTTCTTTATTCCAGGTAAGTTTACCGACATTAATCTCCAACCGTACAAGACACATCGTCGAATCTCAATCAACGTTTCCGTCGACGCACAGACACATCGGAGCACCGGAGCACTCATAATACAGGGAGAAAAGTAAACGTACATCATCTCCCGTGACCGTTAAATTAATCCCATCACGTAACGGGATTTTAATAACGAGTCGCGTGGAATAATCACCATATTAATATGAAATAAACCAATTAGTATCAGTAATAATTTCACACGCAGTGGGTTTAAATAGTTTGCGCGCACTGAGACGCCGGAGCACGGCAGAACGGCTCCGGGACTGCGTGCGAGCGTACGCTGACGACGCTCTTGTATCTTCTTAGCGTTGCGACGACTAATACATTTTAATTGCATTGCAGTGGGTGTAAGTAACCATGTAAGTGTTATGGAAAGCTTTGCCGTTCGACTCGGTTCACTGTCGTACCGGCGGGCTGTGAAACCGACACATTCGTTCCGTCTTTAATGACAACATATATAAACACACACACACACAAATATATATATATATATATACGAGGATAGGGCGAAAATTTCTGTGCCTGAATGAGAAAACAATATTTTTTTGGATTGATTTTCGTTTATTTCTTAACATAATTTCTATTCAGCTCGATACACTTTTTCCCATCATTGTTCTAGAGAGATTATGCTATTAATTGTTTTTTTTCTTTTTGAACGTAGTCAAATAAGAGTATTTCACGTGCATCCCAAAAAACAGTCGCTATAACCTTAATCAACCGATGGAATTATTTTGACCTTCTTTGGAGTTGGTTTTCCATTCACGGTCCATTGTTTCGACTGTTGTTTGGTTTCAGGAGTATATTGGTGGACACAAGTCTCATCAACTGATATATATATATATATATATATATATATATATATATATATATATATATATCGATGCAAAAATTCGGTTCGATTGCGCTTATAGAGTGTCGAACAATCGGTTGAAACGTCCTTTCGACATTATTCTTGGTCAGGTGTGAGCGAACGTGGCACCCATCTAGCGCACAACTTTGTCATACCTAAATGTTTGTGTAAAATATTGAGCACACGTTCCGTTGATATGTTAACCCTTAGCTGCCACTGTGGGTCAATAAAAAGTATAATTTTTTTTATAAAAACAGCAATTTTTTTCAGTTTTCCTGACTTTTATAATTTTTTTCCATAGTCAATTTAATTTTTCAATTATATAAGCTATTCCACTCATTTAAGTAACCCTTCAGTATAAACGAAAAAAAATCAAGTCAAAATATTGTATAGTTTTTTTGCAATAACAATTTTTAATCGGTGGGGTCATATTGACCCCATGTGGCAGCTATGTTATACCAGATAAGTGTGGCAGCTAAGGGTTAAGAATTTTTTCTATCTCGTTCACTTTTAGTCTACAGTCTACCGAAATGCTTCTGTGATTTTTTTCAATCATTTCTGGAGTAGTCACTTCAATGGGACTCCCACTACATGGTTCACGACTGGTGCTCGTCCTGCCCGTTTTAAATTTCTCAACCCATCGCCTGACCATTGTATTCGATGAAGAGAAGTCCCCAACGTTGAATCCAGATCATTTTTTATATCGGTTGCACTTAAGCCTTTCAAAAAAATATTTAATCACAGCACAAGTTTCTAATTTTTTCATTTTTAAAAACGATATTTAAGGCGTTCACTTCAGCGAGCTGTCAAACCAATACTTAACAACTTTTTGACTTGAAGCTTCGAATATAAGCACATGAAGAATGAAATCGTGCAACAACAAAATATTGAGCATAGTGGTGGCAACTATATGCGAGACTCTGAACTTTCACCCTACCTTCGTTTATATATATATATATATATATATATATATATATATATATATATATATATATATATATAAATATATATATATATATAAATGTATATATATATATATATATATATATATATAAATGTATTTATATATAAAGCTTATGAAACTCCAGTCGAGCATACAATCAACCGGTTGTGTTCACTCGATGCACTGGAAGATGATAATAGCACGTTGGGTACAATGAGGGAAATAATAAACGGAAAAACGGTATTCGAGAAATTAACATCGGTGGAACGTGATGATCAATGTTTCGTTTCGAATCGTGGTTCTAGACAGGATCACTTTCAAGTCTTATAATTATAAGAGTTGAACAGTGAAATTTTATTTGTTTTTTAATTCAAATTATTGGATGATTTGTAAAAGACATGTATAACCTATTCGTATACTACCTTACCTGCACCCTAAAACCACAAATAACTAACTAACTAATCCGGTAGCTTTATATTTTTGTTTATTTAAACTAATTTCCTAATGAAAAAAAATCTCTCACTGATTTTCGATAAATTATATATTTTTAAAAAAATTTAATTTCATAGCTTTAACCCTTTGCACTTCAACAGTGAATCTCACTCACCATCCTGTTCTTCATATCAACTCGAACGGTGTTTCAAATAAAAAAATAGGGGTTGTGTATAAACACAACCGCAGGAGTTTATTAGAATTACATCGGGTTAGAGAAAAGTCGTTTAAAAAAATTACAAAGATGAATATGACCTCTTTTTGCAGTTTTGAAAGCTACATCTGAAAATATTTCATCTTTTATCGTACGATAAAGATTTTTCGAGGTATTCAATTTTTAATGCTCGCACAACATGAAAATCGATGTTCAAATTTACAAGATCATAACTTTTAATCTAATTGACTGATTTCAGCAAATAAAGCATTTTTATGTTTCGAAGTCCTTTACATATCAAACACTTTTAATCTGATGTAAATCGGTTGAACGGTTACGGCGTACTGAGCGCGAACCTGAGTTACATCATTTGGTAAAGCTAACAACGTTAACATGACACCCCCGAAATTAATGAAACTATAGAAGTAGTTCTCACTCAAAAGTTATCTTCAATTTGAGTATGCATGATTTTTTTTCTAAAAAAAATATTGTAGAGTTGATGGTTCTCCATAGGAAAAATGCTTGGAGTGCAAAGGGTTAACAGAGTCACTTTTGTGACACAAATATTTACCAAAGAGCATAATTAGAATCCATTTGTGTAACATAGTATATAAATATATATATATACATATATATATATATATGTACACTTATTTATAAATAAAATACATATGCATTTTATAAATATATATTCAACCCCTTACACCAAAGCAGCAGAGTTAGTTCAACAGGTGCTACTTTCTCATCGGAACGCACGGTCACGCTATACATATTTAAACGTTTTCTCTTTTTAATAATTTTTCAAACACAAACTTAATCACATACATACAATCCTTACATATATATATATATATATATATATATATATATATATATATATATATATATATATATATATAAACACATTTATGTAATAATAAATATGTACATGTCTGTATTTATGCGGTCGCATCGCTCATTGCTCCATGTTTATTTCGCGTCGTTTCAAACTGCGCCTTGAAAATTATTTAAGGATAATTTATTTAGCATGTTTAAACAGGACACCGTAAGATAATTACATTATCTCCGTCCTGAGCTACAAATTTTTACATACATATTTTTTCATTTCAATCTTTCTCGTTGTATGCGCACGTACATAGATAAGTGTGTGTTTGGTAAATATGTTTCATGTGTACATAAAATGTATACTGTTACAAGATTTATAAAATATTCACAGATGGGAACGTGTGTGTATGTGTCATATATATATATATATATAGCAGACCTGTAATTTGACACATAATCCTCTGAACAGACACACTATTTTTTTTCATAGGTTTCAATTTATTTATAAGATCAGTATAGGTCCGTATATCAACACAAAGTCCTCTGAATAGACACATAATTTTTTTTCTTAGATTTGAAACCATCTGTAAGTCTGTACCGATCTGTGTCTTCACATAAAGTTCTCAGAATTGACACACGAATTTTTTTCATGGGTTTTATTCTCTCCATAAATAAATACAGGCCGATATCAGAGCACAGTCTTCTGAACAGATACATATATCTTTTTACATAGTTTAAACCGATTGTAAATCAGTACAGATCCGGATTTTAATACAAAATCCTTCGAATAGACACACGAATTTTTTTCATAGGTTTTATTCCTTCTATAAGTAAATACAGGCCCATATTTTTTTACATAGTTTAAACCGATTGTAAATCAGTACAGATACGTTTTTTAATACAAAATCTTTCGAACAGATACACGAATTTTTTTCATAGGTTTTACTCTGTCTATAAGTCAGTACATTGGGTTGACCAAGAAGGAATTGCGTTTTTTTTCTAATAGATGGACATATATGTCTTGAAATGTAGATAACTTCATCCGAAATCGCAAGTTCATTATGTAACTTGCAAGCTGACAGTTCAAGATTGTTTTTTTTTAAAAAAAGGGCACGATTTCGTTAGCAATTTTTTGTTTGCCGTTGATTTCAAAACGGAAAATCAAAAGGAACATCGTCATATTTACTGTATTACTTCCGAAAAGAAAAAATGCTGTGCAAGCCCATAAAAACGTATGTGATGTGTATGGTGAAGATGATGTAAAACTAAGGCAGTGTCAGAATTGGTTTTCTAAATTTCGGTCTGGAAATTTTGATGTTAAGCATGCACCATGCTCAAGAAGGCCAATCGAAGTTGATAATAACAAAATAAAGGCATTGATCGAATTGAATTAGTATTTAATGACACGAACTGATATTTCCATATGCATGCATTATAAATCTAAGGACGAATGAGATGATTTTGTCATAAATTTGACATTTTTTTAAATGTATTTTAGTGTTTATATGTTAATAACTAGGAAAATAAAGAATAAAAAGGAACAAAAACATTTTTTCTCAAACTAAAAATTCAGGTTTTATAGAATTAAATCAAAATTAGCGCATGCATTAAAAATTCCTAGTCAAATCTATTACAATCAACAAGAAAAACCAATTATATCGGTTTGTTATTAGAGATTCGTCTATTACAGGGGTGCTTAACTTGTGATGTATGAATGTCCTCTATAATATTTTCGTAATTTTTTTTTTAGAATTGAGTTTAGATACTTTTCTATCTTAGTTTAGATAAATTTTCTACTCTGAAAAATTCGGTTCATCCAGGAGTGATACACAATGATACAGTAAGGTATTTGAAAAATATCATATACACATTTGATAAATACTTTGTTCGAGAAGAATAGAAAATTTAACAGTGAATTCGTAACCCATTCACTATAAATAAGATAAGAAAAATATGAAAATAAAGTATAAAAAGGGAAAAAAAAATTTTAAATTAAAAATTCAGACTTTATAGGGTTAAAGAAAAATGAGTAGACGTATTAAAAATTCCTAGTCAAATATTCATTCACTACTATCGACAATAATAAACGAATATTTCTGATAAATAAGATGATGAAATTTCAGAAAAAATATCAGAATATGAGTAAAACACAACCGTTTTTGATTTGTACCAACTCACATTTTAATACAACCTGAATACAAATTTCAAAACAGAGTAAATCTCTTTATTCAGTTAGAAATAATGAAACTAATATAAAATTTTTACCTTATTGGTAGAGTTTGATTCTGAGTACTGTTTTGACTAAATTTATATATATATATATATATATACATAGACACACACAGTTTCTATTCATATTCACTAAAATTCGAATAAATTCATAGTCTTATTCACTAACAAGTCAAATAGATTATCTTACGAGACCGAACTATGAACTGAACACGATTCTGTTCTGTATGTAGCGTCTGACAGAAATGCTTATATAATCTATAAATTATCTTTCATAGAAATAAATTCTTTTTGGTATAATGGATCTATATATGACTTATACAGTTTCATTATTTAACAATATCTGTCTATATCTAGTACT
Organism: Acanthacorydalis orientalis; assembly: GCA_034766995.1. Classification (NCBI taxonomy): domain Eukaryota; kingdom Metazoa; phylum Arthropoda; class Insecta; order Megaloptera; family Corydalidae; genus Acanthacorydalis; species Acanthacorydalis orientalis. The sequence goes on along the minus strand of CM068313.1, from coordinate 2,677,618 downwards.
AAATCAAATATATAAGATAGGGAATTCAATAAATTAATACGAAACTTCTATCGTTTCTGTTCTTATAAAGTAATTAAAATATAAATTATCTATCATTGACTATAAGCACAGTAGATATATATATATATATATATAAATATATATATGTATATATATATATATATATGTTTTAGTCAGAGAACTTTCTGAAATAGAAATATTTTGACAGAGGAAGAAATATCTGTCTGTGTTAATACAAAATATGTTATGGATGAAATATCAGATACAGAACAAGGTGAATTAGAAGAATTTACAAGTAAGAACTTTTTAACTCCACAAGATATGAAACCGTGCATTAATCATTTATGTGAGCCCTTCAACAAATCAAAAATTGTAAAGGTATTATATATATATATATATATATATATATATATGAGATTAGGCTAAAGTAAATGCCTTTTTTATGAAAAAAATATAATTATTTTTCTTAAACATAATTATTTTCAATCAAAATAATCGATTATTACCACATCTTGACAAAGTTTTTGATTTTTAAAACTGAAAAAAACGACGACCTCCAGTATACAAAATTTCATGATTTAAAAATCGAACGTTTTCTTGTATAACCAAAAATCAGTTATAAATTAAAAAAAAATGTGATTAAGATCGAATTTTTGAAAATAGAACGAATTTTATTTACATTTTTTTCAGAATTATGTATCGAATATTCTTCGAACTTTTTTTGTATAAATTTCTGATTGTTTTCTCTAAAATTATTTTCTTGAAATTAAAACAAAGAAAGTGAAACTGAAATCTTTGGTTTAATAATAAAAACTAATAGTTTAGTAAAGATATTGTTAAAACCTGAATATCAGTATTCAGTATCAGAAGTAAAAATTATTTTAAAATCGCAGTTGGCCTGTGCATACGATACGAATTTCATTTATCGTAGCTGGCTAGTGTATATGGACGAATTTCATTTGTCTTTCGCGCTGTCAACAAACACTATCGGTTGAAATATTTATTAGTCTAGAGTACAATTCAAAATAGGATCAGCATTCATCATTATTAAATAAAGTACACTTATAATTAAATTAATAAGTGTGTGCAGTTTAACATTACAGAAGGTCTGTATATATGTTCTGCACCAATTTACATTAATTTTGAATTGTCAAAAAAGTTTAAATGGATTCGAAATGAGTTGCAAACTGTCTACATAGTGCTCTGAAGATGATGTTATCGCTCTCTAAATACAGATAAGCAACGATTAGAAACGATCAGTAACGATTTATTGATCGTTCATGATTAAAAAACATTCTTATGGTTTGCGGATTTAAAAAAAAATCCATCTGTGAAAAAGTGTGTGTGATCTTCTCTCCTTCGGTTCGAGTAAAGACTTTTCAACCATTCCACATTCACTGATTGAGACTCGACCCACTTTTCGTACTACAAACGTTCTCGCACCTGCACCAAATTTCGAAATAAATATAACAACGATGCATACAAACGTGCAAAAACGTTACGACACGCGCATCATTTGAATAACGGTGTAACGACACTCGGTTACAAAACGTATGACGGAGCACTGTGACAAATTTTGCAACAGATCTCCGCGCGCTCCGTGCGAAATTGATGTCTCATTCTCTCGAAAAATCGTCACATCTACGAAACATTTATTCTGTTTCTGCTTCGCGTTTTAGTGTACGGACGAAGATTTCCGCTTTGAGATGCCGTTTTATTTATTTAGAGGATCGGGATGGAGTTCGTTCCAGGTTCCTTGCAGGTATTTTTTTAAAAAAAATTTATTCGGATTTTTTAACTAATTATTTTTGTAATTAATTTTTAAATTTTTCTCATTTTTTATGAATGAACTGTCATATCCTTGATAATGTTCTACGTTCAATTTCCTACCTGTATCGAAATGCACATAAACCACAATAAAAAATAATCATAATTTATTAAACCATTTCAATCGAAAAATTTTGATGTGGTTTGTGAATTGAAAAATAATTCCTGTGTGATTGTTTAGAATTATTTATGGTCTGCTTCTGAGAGGTTTTTAGTAAATATTGAATCTTTTGTAATATATTTAAAACGATTTAGTAGTAGTTAGGGAAATGTGTATCTCTCTTCTTTCTGGATCTTCCTTCTCCATCATCTTGTCTATGGCTTGCAAACGTCATGAAATAATTGATTTAACGACTTCGATCTGTTGAGCCAATTTTTTGAGTATTCGAACAGGGTTTTCTTCCAATAGAGCTTACAGTTGTTCATCTTCGAAATTTTTCGATTTATCTGGAAGTTGTTGAACGTCACAATCACTACTTTTAAATCGTCGAAACGTCGTTAAATCGTCGTAAAATCGTCTCTACTGATTGTTTCCGATTGAGCAGATTCACCATAATTTTTTGCAAGCAATCGATGAGCTTTAGCTGCACTTTTTTCAAATCAAAGTAGTGTAGAAGTAAATGTCAGAAAAACAACTTATCGCGTTCGATTTTAATTCGGTTATAGAAAAGGACTCTTTAAACAAAAGATGGCGTATGATTACTGAATTTTAACGGTAAATGTTCACATTTCAAAATGACACAAGAGACATCTGTCCCTGCCCACAGAATACACACCCGGAGCCATCTAGAAGTGAACAGCGGCTTTCAATACAACCTCCTATTATAAATGTAATTGCTTATATCTATTAAATCATTCTAACTGATGTATCAATTTAACTTTACACCACATTATTGTTTCTATTAATAAATAGAACCAAAGTTCATTAATTAATAAATCAGAAACTTTTCAGAAAATTGATACCAATTATAATAAACGTATAACTTGAAAACATTTAAATACCAACTATTAATAATGAGAAAACTTATTCGAATTGACGTATCAGTCTTCTAGGAAGGAACTTCGACGCCGTTTTAAATATAAAATAGATGCTGTTCGAACGTGTCGCAGTGCATCGACGCAGGAATCCATAATAATAATAATAAAAAAAAGAAACTAATAGCTTCTAAACTTTTCGAACTCGCGCACAGAAGTTACAACGACTGCCGTGCAATTAGCTGACTTCATTTTGATTATACATTCAGTTCGGATCGAATGTTTTCACGTTTTTTTCCCGCCGGTCGATCCCGAGAACAAGTTTTAGTTTCTGTCTACGCAAATAGTCGACGCGTCGGAAATAAATTCCTGAATGGTGTTTGCATGAAACGAAGCAAACGATGGAACTCGTTTATGTAACTGATAATTTTATTACTGTGTGCTGTTTTTTTCTCCTCTCGCAGTACAAACATTTTTTTAGTTTGTTTGACGGAAGTTTATTTAATTCGACGGATGATTAAAAGATGGAAACAGAGATAATATGATTAACACATTTAGACGGTTTTATCAACATTTTTTTATCAAAGGATTTCAATTCGAAATGAATTTCTTTTGATATATGAATTAGCACTATTTTTCTATCTATAAAAACTGTATGATGAAATAATAAAAAAAATCTCTATGTGATTCTAGCACAGTCGCTAAATTGACTCAGCAGTTTTTTATTCACACTCCTAGTCTTTTTTGAAAAATAGTATCGATATTATTATCATTATATATATTATTATTATCGAAATAAGGTAGAATCGATAATAATTTATTGAACATATTTGTCATACCATAAGTAATTCAGTTTTTGAAGTGAAACGTCTATGGGCGCGTTAGTAAGGGGTAAAATCATAGAGCATGTCACAAAAAACGTTACCATAAAAAAAGCCATCGACCATGAAATTTTTTTCTAATTAAAAATGTCTAATAAATGATTATCGATACTACTCGGATGCTACTTTGTATTTTCTCTCTACATTTTTAAGTGTTTGATCAGAAGATGATCAAACGAGGGTGAGGTGAGAAGTTTCGGTCCTGAATAAAAAAACAATATTCTTTTGTATATAACGAGAGAAATGGAACGAATATGACTGCATAAGTGAGAGAGAGAGGAGAGTCTACGCGTAGAGATACTGCTCTGAAGTTTCACTTCTGTCGTGTGTACATGAGCACACACACCTGCTTTTGTTAAATAAGTTTTTAAGGAGTGAAAAAAGACGTTTTAATTTTGATTTAAAATATGTTTTCCATTATTAACTTCCCATCTTAATCTTAAATTTTCAACACCCCGGCGATAAAACTTTTAGGGCTTTGCATTAAAGAAAGAGTCAAGCTCCCTTCTGACATCACTTTCTGTATTAAGCAGTTTTCCATTGATCTGATTTTGGAGATTTCGGAACAGATGATAATCTGACAGTTCTAGGTTAAGAAAATATGATGGATGAGTTATAACTGCTCAAATTGCCTCAGTTTTTATAAGGTTTCGCGTTACTTGAGAGGTTAGGCGTTGTAGTGGTGAAAAATTTTCTATCAGCTAATACTGGCCATTTTATCATCAATGGATAATTTTAGATGTACTAGTTGTTCACAATACAACTCCTTTATGATGGTTAGATTCTATTGTAATGGATAATTCCTTACGATGGATAATTCCTTCCATATCACACCAAACAGACAACATATACTTTTTTGTATTGGGCCCTTCTATCACAGTTGAAGATGGTGTTTCGTTTCGGTCAGTGGATTGTCATTGACGTTTAATATTGTTATAAACAGTCCATTTTTTTATCAGTAACAATTCTATTCAGAAACAAATAATTTTGCAATCGGCATTGATGAGAAGTGCGAACTTCCATACGTTATCCGATAACTCATGAGAAATCCACTGACCTAGCCTAGAAAACTTACCAACCGTTTTCAAGTGTTCGAATTAGGATTTTGTTCCAGTGTTAGCAGGATCTAATCATCAAACTCTTGAGGAGGTCCTGACCTTTTCTCGTCTTTAACGCTGTAGTTTCTGGATCAAAATCTTTGAAACCATCATTTTCTTCGGTTGAAACTAATAACATCTGAACCGTACATTTCCTATAATTTTTACTGAACTTTGTTCATTAGTAATTTTCAAAATTTCCGTAAAACCATCCTAGTATTATTTTGAAATATAAATACTCTTTACAGATTTTAAATGCTACATTTTCTTGAGTTCTATATTGGAAAATATAAAATTTCTGTCCATTTTATTGTAATCGGAGCGAAACGTTGACCATTCGCTAGTAGTTAGAATTTTTTACTGTCACGTTTTATAAGTAATTTTCAAAAATTCTCTTAACCCATCCGAGTAATTATTTTAGAATCTTAATATAATTTTTTATAGAAAATTTCACATTTTTTCGAATTTCATAATGAAAAATTTATAATTTTTGTCCGTTTTCTTGTAATATGAGCGAAACCGTGATTATTCGCTGTTATTTAGAACAGTTTACTGTCACGTTTCATAAGTAATTTTCAAAAATTCTCTTAAACCATCCCAGTAATTATTTTAGAATCTCAATATATATTTTTCAATAGTAAATTTCACGTTATTTCGAATTCCGTATCGAAAAAAATATAATTTCTGTGCATTTTCATACAACCGGACCGAAACTGTAACCGTTCACTGATATTTACAAATTCCTTCCATCAAGTTCCATAAGCAATTTTCAAAAATTACTCACACTAGAATTTGAATAGAAGATAACATTGAATGGAAGATAACACTTGATTTGTGAGACGTGATACAGATTCGTTCGTGAAAAAAATATCAAATTTGAAACAAAACTTTCCGTCGAATCCTCTTCGAAATCGATATTATCTTCGCTATCGCTCTATCCGTTTGCAAATAAAGAAAAAAAAACTCATGGGATCGAAACGTTTTACAGATATTTTCTGCGCGAGACGGACGAGACAAGCCATTTGGGGGAAGAAGCTCGATAGTTCGGTAATAAACCCTGCAGATAAATTGAAATAAACGACTCGCAATCAAATATTCAATGGAGATACTAAAAGAAAACTGTTGATATTTATATACGTGATGCGTGCGTGTGTGCGTGTGCGTGTGTCTGTGTGTGTGTGCGCGCGTGTAGATATACACGGATACAGAGGATTCCACACCGTCACCAGTCACAATTTCTATCTTGTTAAGTTCAAAAGGAACCAAATATTAAACATAAGCTTCTGTGACGTTGCGAATAAGAATTTATCTTTACATATATATTCATATATATATATATATATATATATATATATATATATATATATATATATATATCAGTAAAACGTATTCGGTATTTTCCATTTTGATTTCTCCCCCTACTTACAACCGAGCGCCGACATTCGACAATCCCATAAGCGTCTGCGGATCACACAGGCAATTCTCTCGGCGTTTTCAGAAAATCAGGAACGTCGACCGAGCGTACATAAAGTCTGTTATCACTTGCTTTGGCGCAGAAACAATATTCGCGACAGATTGTCGGACGTCTTCCGCCGAACAGTTGCTTTTCCTATCCGTACACAGTCGATTCACTCCTATTCCTAAATCCCTGTTATTAAACTAACATTGTTTGTATGTTTTTTTTATAGAAAAATCACGTTTATAGAGAAGAAACGACTAGGAGGAACAATGTTTTTTTAATACGGTGGGAATTCGGGTTGAAAAAATCTATAGGGTTGATGGAATGTCTGGTTTAGTTTGTATGTCTCTTTGTGTTTGTTAAAGTATACTTTTTTTAAATCGTAATATAATTCTGAATTAAATTACATTCACTAGTAGAAGTTAATCTTGTTTTCAATCCAGAGAACAAAAATGTATCCCTGAATAAAATTATTTTCAATCAATGATTTTACTTCAATGATAGGACTTTCCTAGCCTCTGATGAAGGTCTGAGGTTTAAAAAATCAATAGGGTGGATAAAATGTTAAGTTTGGTTTATGAATTTGTGTGTTCCTTAAGTAACATTTTTTTAGTCACAATATATTTTTGATTGACACTAAATTCTCTTGCAGAAACGAATTTTTTTTCATCCTAGAGGACATAAAAGTTTCTCTGAACAAAACTATACTCAATCAATGATTTTATTTCAATGATAGAACTTTCCCAACCTCTGATGAAAGTTTGAGGTTTAAAAAATGAATATAAGGTTGATGAAATGTGAAATTTTGTTCATAAATCTGTGTGCTCGTTAAGAAATATTTTTTTAATTTTGACTGAGACTAAATTCTCTTGCAGAAACGAATTTTTTTTCATCCTAGAGAACATGAATGTTTTTCTGAACAAAATTATATTATAAAAGAAAGGAATTTGTCCAGAATACAAAATTACAATTTATTCTAGAATCTTAATAATTTATTTATTATATTTATTCAGGTTCTTTCAATAATCACTTCTTCAATTTTTGGGAACATTTTTCTTAAAGATTATTACTAGAAAAAATTGAAAAATATTTTAAAATACTTCAAACATATTTTATTAGATTCTGAATGACACTTAAGTTCCTATAAAGTAAACTAAATAATTTTTTTAATATATATATATATATATATATATATATATATATATATATATGATTACTTATTGAAAAATTTGAAAAAATTTTAAAATACTTCAAATATATATTATTAGATTCTAAATGACACTTAAGTTCCTATAAAGTAAATTAAACAAACTTTTTAATATTTTTTGATATATATATATATATATATATATATATATATATATATATATATATATGATTACTTATTGAAAAATTTGAAAAATATTTTTAAATACTTCAAATATATTTTATTAGATTCTGAATGACACTTAAGTTTCTATAAAGGAAATTAAATATTTTTTTAATATTTTATTACATATATATATATATATATATATATATATATATATATATATATATATATTTAAGATTATTAATTGCAAAATTTGAAAAATATTTTTAAATACTTCAAACATATTTTATTAGATTCTGAATGACACCTAAGTTAGTATAAAATAAAATAAATATTCTTTTTAATATCTTTTTACATATATATATATATATATATATATATATATATATACATATATATATATACATATATATATATATATATATATATATATTATATAAATATAAACATATATATTTACGATTATTAATTGAAAAATTTGAAAAATATTTTAAAATACTTCAAACATGTTTTATTAGATTCTGAATGACACTTAAGTTCCTATAAAGTAAATTAAATAATCTTTTTAATATTTTTTACATACACACATATATATATATATATATATATATATATGTGTGTGTGTGTGTGTGCGTATGTTTGTCAAACATATAATCTAAATTCAATTTCTATAAACGATTTCGAGTGATCGCAGTTCGCACCTTTCGCTGAACCTTCACGAAAAAAGTTTCGAAAGGTCCTGACCTTTCGGCGTCCTCAGGGAGGACGACTCGTCGTCGATACGGGATAAATGTTAATAACGGAACGAATGTGTCATATTTCAATAAACCTCGTGCGGTCTATTTTATTGCCCGGAGAGAAATTTTACAATAATAATATATTAAATAAATCTTGTACGGAAGAGAAACTTAATTTCAGAAATGATGCCGGCGAAAATTCCCAAGTAAAATTGTTATCGATTCACTTGGTATACGTGTCCACATATATGTATATATATATATATATATATATATATATATATATATATATATATATATATATATATATATATTAATATATATATATATATATATATATATATATACTAATAGACAATAAAATAGGTGCAACTTCAGTAATTCATCTTTATCAACATTTTAATACCTTTAATGCAATCAGCTCATCATCTATATATGTAAATGTTAGGTTTATAATGATTTGTCAAAAACAGTTTCATACGGTATTAATTACTGTTTACTTTTCGAAAAATTACTGAAAACTTTCAAAACTGTTAAAATTAATTTAACCCTGAGAACCCTATAATCCAGAAAATGACCTGAAGTAGCAATGCATGTATCCAACTGGCCGGTATGCCTGCCTCTCTAACTACCATCATAACACTATGGGTCGGTATAGTGGCCACATAGAAAGGCATAAAAAGTGTATTATTTCATAGTTGAATACTGGGGATAAATTGATTATTTTTCCTTATAACTTTTCTATTTATACTTATTTATTATTGATATTATATGTTTATATTTTACTTGTTTATATTTTATATGTTTATATATATTATATATTAGTACATTTTTATGTTTTTTAGTTTTCTCATATTATCTTTTTATACAATAAATAAATACTATGTTGATAATTTGTCAAATTTTGTTCAGGAGCATAGGGTCACTGTGTTAGTAAGATGAGCAGATAAAAGGGTTAAGAATAAATGTTAAAAGGGTTAAGAATAAACATAAAAAAAGGGTTAAATATCGGTTCTGTGTTCTTTATTAAAAATCGCTTATCCCTTTATCGCTTTACATTTCTCAAGTTGGGGAAGCGATCGATATCGAAAAAGTGGTCTCTTCTCACAGGAGCGGCTAGCAAAAGAACTCCCTAGTAATAGATGAAAAATAAATTTTCTAAAATATGTCTAATTTGAAAATCAATATTATAAAATGTCAACAGAGTAGTTCGATAAATCAAGATGGGACATGTTTCCATTTGTACCACAGAATGAAGAGATTTCATAAAAGTGGAATCCAACTATTTATTCGATAAAACGGATAAAATTTATAATTTTCTTGTTTAAAATCGTTAATTATATCTTTATTACTGATTTAATCATCTGTTAATTGAATTAATTAAGATCGAAAAATGGAACAATGTAATTTTTATTATTTGAAAGATACTTTTTAAAAATCTAAAATTTAAGACAATATTTTTTATCTTAGACTGAAAATCCTGTAAATTGAATCATTGATTATCTAGTATCAGCTTTTATTTATCAGAATTGAAACTCTTATCAGTATATAAAAAGGTTAAATATTTAATAAAAAATTATTTAAAAAGAACTTCTATTTTGAAACCGTTCAGAAATGTCTATTCGAAGATTCAATGACCGGTATCATCGAAAATTTTCTCTTCTATCTAACTAAAAAGAGAATTTATACAAAAATCTAAACTATAAACGAAAACATACAGATAAGTTCTAGTAAAAAAAACCCACCACACACTTCTGATGAAACACAAACGGACGGCCTGTCGTCGCGCTATTCTGAAACGAACTGTGCACGTTCTCTCGAATTCATATTTATGTAAATCCCTGGGATATTTCGTTGATATAGAATAGACAAAAGGCAAAAAGCAATATTGCGAAATATCAAAAGCGTAATTTACTTATAAATAGATTTCAGAGCGGAACGGCGGTGAGTGAATGCATCACAAAGACGACAATGACGTAGGCGGGTATTAGGTTAATTAAAATTCAAATTTACGCGCACCACTTGTATATTAATAAAAATTAATAATGTTCGTGACGGAGGAGTACGCTCTACGTGAGAATTATTGCAGTGAGGGGATCCGCGGTCGGTTTTTCTTCGATTCGACGACGACGATAATTATCAACAGAGGGATTTGAACAGTAACCGCGTTTTTGTGCAAGTACGGTCGACCGTCGCCAGTTCGATGATAACATAAAAGTTTCTCTATGAATGGTGATGTCTTACTCGTTTGGAATTGTATGTGCGTTTCATTCGATTCGATTTCAATTAACTGAAGAATACCTTTCAGTTTTCAATACTTTAATATCGAATTTGATTCGCCAATTACTCGATTGATGTATTTATTAGATGTGCGAACTGATTCAGTGCCTCTTTTATAGACAATTAACACTTACAGAAAAATAGAATAAATGCAAATACTCAAATAATCCCTCACTAATTTAAATAACTTTGCTGTATCTGTCGGGTAACTGACATATCACTTGTCGAAAAAAAGATGAAAGCTTCGAATCAAGTTGTAATTCATTCATAGACTTCTTCTACTATTTAACACCTTCCTCCTAAGTTGAACAAATCATTTCCGCATCTGAAGTAGTATTTTTTCATTATAATTTCAGTGATGAATTCATATAAAATCACTGAAATACATAAAAGTCAGATTTTTTATAATTAAGCGCTCTGAGGACTGAATCATGAGTTTAGACAATGAAAAAAGCTGTATTGTAAATAAAACCCTTCATTTTATACGATTTATGGTTGTTATTATTGATATATGTTGCAAATAGTTAGATTTTTTTAGTCATTTTTTAAAAGTTTTATCGAACAGATATCAAAGACATAAATATTAAAAGTACAAATTAATTCAGGAATTCTTTTTATAAAAAATGAATCTTTATTTATAGAAAAATAGAAAACATTCCAACCCTCAAAACATATCCGATTATTTTGTATAAATTTGTTGTATCAGTCGGGTAACTGACGAATCGCTCGTGGAAAAAAGATGGCCGTTTTAAATCGATGAAGAAGTGATGCATTTTCGGATATTTTTCACTGTTTTAGCATTTTTTGCATATTTTATGGATTATAACACTTTCTTCTGAAGCTGAATAAACTATTAACCCAGCTTGGACAGCATTATTTTTGATTGGAATGCGAAAAGTATCCAATTTTTAATATTCTGCTTTTCGAACGTCATCGTATTCATTACTGTTTTGTAAGGTTATGTCAACTGGTTGGTCAAGATATATAGTGTTTTTTTAAAAGGTTAAGGTTGGAACTCTAATATCCTAAAATAAGTAGGAAATATTTTAATATAAAACAGAGTTGTGAGAGATTCAATTTAAAAGTACCGAATTAATTTTTACATCAAATAAAACAAAATAATTGTAGTGTAGTTAAAAAGTCACTTTCAAAAATTAATTTTTCACTCATTCCTTAAACTACAAATATTTCCGAGAATTCTTTGTTTGAACAGATTTCGATAATGATATTTTCAGAACGGCGAAGTAGAGAGAAATCTTTTTCTGTGTAGCTTAACGTTCTGAGAAAAATTCCTAACATTTAATTTCAGAATCCATTGCATTATTTATTAAAATGTGTGCGTATTATATTAAATTTTAAAGTTATTTTATAGTTTCATTCGAGATCTTTACACATTTACAAATTACTGGTTTTCTAATGAGATCTTCAACAAAAAAATATTATATTCACAAAAGTATTAATTTAGTATTAATTTTCATAAATTACCTTTTAAGTAAGACTGACCTTTGTACAGAAAAATATAAAAAAATTTTTTTTTGAAACCTTAACACTAAATATAATCGTATTAATATCCAAAATCATATAACTATCAACCAAACATTAATTGGACGTTTTCTTATGGTTTGTGGGATAAAAAAGAATTCATTTATGATTCTAAGATAACAGTTTGTGAAAATTGAATACAATAGATTTTTCAGTTTCACTCTTTTCTTCTCTGTGATAATATTTAATAAGAATATCCAAAATGTATGAATAATTCGGTAATCTATCGACCCACATTCTCATAAGCAACAAAAGAGTGATCCAGGTCCAAATGTACCAACTGCTTAATTATTAGAATCAATTAATTTCAATTTCAATGTTTTGACAAGAAAAAAACTAATTAATCCCAGAAAAATTTCTGCATTTTTCGTACAACTGTTAGAACACTACTTGAACTAATGTTTGTTTACAGAACAATGAAATACATTCCAATCCTCAAAAATTCTCTACTATTTTATATAACTTTGATCCATCTGTCAGCTGAATAACAAATCTCTTGTCGAAATAAATATGGCGGATATGAGTCGATGAAGTAGTGATCCATTTTTGAAATCCTTCCATTTTTTTAACATTTCTTGCATGTTTTCTGTATCGAAACATTTTCTCCGAAGCTGAACAAATCATTTTCATGGGTTTTCAGCTATTTTTTCAACTGGACTGTAAAAAGTATACAACACCTAATATAGTGCTTCTTGGAAGCCATCCTGTTCACTACTATTTTGTGAGGTTATTCCAACTACTTGGACAAGTTATATTTTGTGTTTTTAAATGTTAAGGTTGACATTTAAAAATCCTAAAACGATGAGAAAATATTTGAATTTGGAACAGAGTTACAATTGATTCGATTTAAAGGCACAGAATTATTTTCTACACCCTATATATACATATATATATATATATATATATATATATATATATATATATATAATTTTGTTTGTCTATTCAAAAATTCCATTTCATACAAATAAAATGTATATAATGTAACAATTAGATAAATCCGAGTAATTCCGAGAAACATTATGAAAAACAATACAAGTGAAGATGTGTAGGATTCTGTTTATGTATTTAATTAAGAATTCCGTTCGTCGCCATCGCATCGAACCCTATCCCTCGAGCCAGACCACCACGAAAACAGAAAGTTTCCCCCGTACACGTTTCTTCTCACAAAATAATCATATCTGTAATTGAAATGTATCAAAATTGCGCTCGTCTGTCTTTGATCTGCAGCTAAACAGATTCTTCCCTGTACACAACACATCTCTATCTATCTAACTATATATATATATATATATATATATATACAATGCTATTGGTCGGTGGTTGGGTGCCGTTTCCATCGCACCGATGAGATTCCGTCTGAGTGAGTGACTACAAAAGATTTTCATCCGCGCACCTAATCCAATTCAAGTTCAGTTCAAACTGATTGTTTTCGTGACGTCTGAACACACACACTATAGTTTAATTACATCTGTGAGAAAACAGTTATAATAGGAAATGAATCTATTCAAAATTTAATTAACTTTAAAGCGGAATCGTGGGTGTCGAGGGTTCGCCACCGGACGGTCGGTTGTTCGGTGTTGTCTATTAAGACGACGCATCGGCCGATGTAACCAGGGAGCGCACGTGGGACGAGGACGGCGTCCGTCCGCTTCTGTGTTTGTCTAGTTTGTGTTTTCGATTCGGTTTTTAGTCGAGAGTCTGATGGGGGGGGGGACGGAATCGATCAGCTTTCACGACAGGACTGTTCAGTTAAATTATACATCATTTACTGAAAATGGACAATCAGACAGGGAGTTCAAGCGGATAGAAAGTTGTGTAGAGGGGACGAATTCGAAGAGGTGTATTTTTTTTATAAAAATCGAATGCATGATTTTTTTTCTCTGTACATGCTACACCGATCAAAAAGTTTCGATGAAAACAGTATATGTGTTTTATGTGATAGGTAAAAAAGCAAGTTAAAAACTGTTTCTTGGAAAAAATTGATTTGATTGATTTCTTAACATAGTCTCCATTGAAGGCTAGACACTTGGTCCAGTAAGTCTGCAATTACACATAGATGGCGGCGATTCCATCCTCATTCGACAAGAATTTCTTTCAAGCGAGACATATTTTCAATTTTGGGAAGAAAGAGAAGTCGCACGGAGCCAAATTCGGGAATAAGATGGACGAGGAATCAATTCGAAGCCTAATTTGTGCATTTGTGCCATTACGACCGTCGATTCCTCGGGCGGGTGAAAAAAAAATTTGTTGTGCCACAATTTTATCCGTTTTTATTTCAGTTCTTCTTTTAAACGATTCAACAATGTTGTATAATAGACTCCTTTTATCGTTTTCCTCTTAGTTAAGTAGTTGATCAGGATTATTTATTGCCAATCCCAAAAAACAGTGGCCATCACCTTCTCAGCCGACAAAACGGTCTTCGCCTTCTTCAGCGCACTTTCAATAATCATCCACAACGTTGATTGCTGCTTAGACTCAGGTGTGTACTGGTGGATCCATGTTTCATCCATGATGACTAATCGACCCAAAAAGACCTGCTCGTTTTTTTTTAATTTTTTTAGCAACTGCTACAATGCTCGCTTCAAAAATCTGTAGAACGTGAGCAATGCATCACTTCTGTCTGAAATTTCATCGATGATAATTTGAAAATTGACACTTGATACCCGCTACGTTACTAAATGAATGACGGCGCCACTTTATAGGAATTTATCAAACTTATCAAACGACCCACGTATATTACCCAAATAAACAACTTAATTCGTGTCCTGTTTCTGTACACTATTCAATCTTTTAATCTTATTTTTTTTAAACAAGCACTTTCACAAATGTGTTATTCTCTTAATAAAAATCTGTCCAAAAATGGAAAGTTTTCAAATCGCATTAATTTATTCTCCAACTTAACCATAAATCTAAAACGGATTTTTTCTGTATCTCAAATCTCTGAAGATGTTGGCTAGTAAGTGATAATGATATATTGAAAATTTTAGATCTCGAAAAAGGTTGTGTAGTTTGAGAAATGAGAAAGGAATTCATTTGTGAACAAATTAATCTTTTAATTTTAATCAGTATATAAATTTTCAGTTCTTAGCGACGATTTCAATTTTTTCAAGTCAAATGATTGATCACTCAAATCATTGTTTCAATGAAACCAGTGAAAACAGAAAGGTTTATCAAACCGTTTTGACATTGTAGCTGAATTTATTTCACAAATGAGTGTTTATCTCATCTCACAACCGAAAAGAACTTCATTGATGTCTAAATCCGTTTAAGAAAGAATCATGAAAGATTTATTGATGATTTTTGATCAAATTATGAATGTAAATCGTTATCTTATGAGATATTATGTTCTTTAAAGTTAAATAATTAGATCTAGCTAGATTGTTGCTTATGGGTGTTTTAATGTTGATACCATAATCTTAAGATTATCAAGATAGAGAAAAATCTTTTTTTCAAATATTTTTCCACCTAGAAAGAATCAGAAATGTTCAATTAATAATAAACAAATTTCATATTATTTCTCATACGAATTTCAGTGTTCATCAGAGCACTTGTGTAAAGAAAAAAAATATTTTTCAGTACCTTTAAGACTGTATAATTTGTGTAGTGAATGAAAAGATCATCTGCGAAAGTACTCGTCTGAATCTTCACTAAAAACAACCCATCTGGATAGATAGTTTTCGATCTGAAAGTAATCCGAACCGATTCAATTTGATATCTCGCTGTCCTTGCTGTTTCATTTACATATTCATTCCTTTTACAACAAACCACAGATCAATACACTGTATCTGACTAGAATAAGACACTTGCCTGAGACATTGAAACGAAATGTAGGTGTCGGTACACCTAAAACAGTTCAGACGGAACGAGCGTGCATAAACATAACGGGTTCTCGTACAGAATTACACATATTCCAAAAACGGTAGGCGTTTCATTTGATTCCCTGTGAATTTTTACAGCGCCGTCGCCGTTCTAGTAAATGTGGGCGGTGCTGTTCATAACAGACATCATTGTTTGTACGTTAATACTGTTCTAAATGATCCGCATGGGGATTTTATTGTAGTTCCCAGTATCTTTCGACGTAGACGTACAGTGTTTATTTACTTGTAAATTATTTATATACTGGATGTTTGGAGAAAACACGAGGACGGAATGTAAATATGTGCCGGCGGAGCTTTAACGAGATTAAAACCGGAATGGTTTTAATATATTTTCATAATAGAGACGAGAGACAGCTTTTTTATCAACTAACGTGCAAAAGTTCACCCTATTATATGTTTAAGTTTCTTGCCGGAACTGTTTTATAATAATGTTGACATTAAAAACGGATTAGCAAACCGGTTTTAGCACGTCATAAAATTTAGCAAATGACACGGAAACGCTTTTATTGTATCTGTTGGATTTTTTAAGATGTGAATGGGAAGAGCTGTGCCAGGGCATAGGAACGAAAATGAAATAGAGATTACGGTTCTATTTTGGTTGAAGACTTTAATGGAAAATCAAATCAGGAGGTGAATTGAAACCAATTTAACCTTTTAACCAATTCAAACTCTGTGGGCATAATTATTCACACTTATATTAAAATTTCATAATATCTAGATTAATTATTTGACTCCAATTCTCCATCCGTGTCCTTAAAGACTTTCTAATAATAATAAATAAGAGTTGTTTAAGGAATCACTTTCACAACGTTTTAGATTCATTGTGTTCAATTATTCCCATGCTGGAAAATTATGAAAAATCAATAAAAAAAATATGAAAAAGATATTTTTATCTTAGTTAAATCCATATCACCTACAATCAACAGAAAAACAATTCTTCCTGACAGAATTAATTCAGGTCTGAATGGGTTCACAGGAGAATTAATTTTTTGTTATTGTAAAAATTACTCATTTCAAAGTGGAGAGTTTTTTTCTTTGCAATGACATATTTTTATATCGGGTATAATAAAAGGAAGAAATTAAAAAAAAAATGAAAAATGTATTTAATAAAATATATTAAACTAAAAATGCTGTTTTCAAATATAAAAAAATGATTAAAATGAAATTATTTTGCTGTATGATATTCCTTGAAACATAGAGACATACACGGATTAACATTACAGCCAGGACACTAAAATGTCGATTATTTCCTCCAACCTTTCTAAGAGCACAAAGTGGATCTTCTGATTACATTTGCTGTAGAATTGTTGTTGAAAATATAATCGACAAAATATCTATCTACTAATCAAGATGGTTTCGGGTTTCAAAGAAGGATATCCTGTATTAGTGAATGTAGTCTGGAGATAGAGGAAATGGGAGGATAAAAAGTGGTGCTGACAACATATAAACTAGCAATGTATTGAAATATGTATAACCAAAATATCGACTATATAACTGTTTTTTTTTTATAAAAAAAAACTATTCAATACCCAACCTCTAATTCTGTATAATCTTCGAATTTTAATCACTATAAAAATTTTCAGTTCTTAGCAATGATTTAATTTTTTTCAAATCAAATGATTGATCACTATGATCATTATTTCACTGAAAACAGTGAAATCAGAAAGATTTACCAAACCGTTCTGACATTGTAGCTAAATTTATTTCACAGATGAGTTTTTAATCTTATCTCATAACCAAAAATAACTTGTTTGATATCGAAATCCGTTTAAGAAGGAATCATGAAAGATCAATAATGATTTATGATGACGACTTTTGATCAGATTGTGAATGTAAATCGTTATCATATGAGATATAATGTCCATTAAGGTTAAATAATTAAATCTAAATTGTATTCATAGAACTACAACTGTATCAATACACGATTTATTCATTAAATACGGGAATAATTGACAATATAAATGAATGAGTTCCATTCATAAAGTTTACATTCAAACGACTTCTTTTAGAAAATTAATTTTTACTTGTACAAACATCAGAAAAATAAATTTAAATAAAAAAAATCGAAAAATACAACTTAAATTCAATCATTTTCAAAATCAATATTAAAAATGAATTTAAAAAAATATATAACCGAGAGATTTTTCTCTACCTCAGCTTTATGATAATGATTTATGAATATGAATAAATAATTAATTATTAATAATAAATAATTAAATATTTATAAATAATTAAATATGAATCATTATTAATAACAATGATTAATAATAAATTTTTCAGCCATAAAATTATCACTATTCGTTTAAAAGTAAAGACTTACAGTTCTTTGATAATGTATTGGGTATACAAATTAATTCTTTGCTTTTTTATACAGAAAATGCATGTCCATTTACAGAAAAAATTGAATACATTTCAATCCTGATAATATCCCTCATTGTTTTTGTATAATAACTGACGAATCTTTTCTAGAAAAAAATATGTCGGATTGGGTTCATTCATCTCAAAAACCAATCTTCAAATCGAGTTTAAAAAAAAAAGTATCACCAGAATATTTTCCTATATCTTAACGTTCTGATCATGATTGATGATCAGAGAAAAAAATGTGTATGGTTTGTGAGGTAAGAAGAGAATCCATCTATGAAAATATACAGAAAATACTCGATATTGATTGAAATTTATGAAGCAGTTGTTTAACCACAAAGTGTTAATCGATAAAACAATAATCGTATCGTTTCAATCAGCTCATTTCTACAAACCGACAGATCTTTTTCTTAATTATATTTGAATAGAATCGCAGATAGTATTCAAATGTTTGTATATTCTGTAAACGTTCGGATTTATATAAAATTTTCTGCGAAAACAACGAACCGAATTAATCAGTCTGTTATTCAATCTCTCATCTCATCTTCAGTGCTGTAAACAGTTGTGTACATTGTATATTTATTCGTTTTTCATAAAACCACGTTTATTATTTCAACTTACAGCAGAACGAACGAACCTCCACTTGTGTCGAAACTTTTCCACTCAATTATCAATCGCACGGAACTACCACCACTACACCGACAACATGAACTCTGCGCGGATAACTTTTATCATTAAATGTCGGGTCTTTTTTATCCACACACACATACACACACACACATGTACAGGGGGTGTGAGCATCACCCGTCCGCCGTCGTCATCCGTTATTAATGATTTATTTGATAAACTTTTAATTAATGGAAAAAACCTAGCCACGGATTTTAATGAACGTCGCGATTCCGAAAAACGCACATTTTTTTTAAACAAAGTGCACCCTTTCTCGTCCGATCGGCGCCTTTGTTTCGACGGTGCGTACACTTCGCTGTATAATTAAATCCGGTCGTTAAAAATTGTAATTAATCCGCGATAATTATTATCTCGGTGTCGATTTTTTTCCCCAAATAATAAACGTGCCGACGACAATTAAATCTGTATGAGATTTCTTTAACCGCTCTGCAAATTATATATCTCTTCGAGGACACTCTTAGAGAAAATTCATGTTTTTTAATAAAGAAAATATATTCTTCATCGATTATTCATACATTTGCACACGGATTTTTTTATAAAACGATTTTTTTCTCGCCCCACAAGTCTTAAAAATTGTTCATGTTTGAATTTGTTGCTAAAACCTGACCATTTGTGAAAAGGAATTCAACCAGAGAACTGTTTTGTAACGTGGAGTTCAATTTAATCGTCTTAAAATAGTTTAGAGGATTTAAAATGTTAGAAACTGAATATAGAAAACAAGAAACTGTTCGGTTGGTAGGAAAATAATTACGGTTTTTGTTTTTTGAATTCTAACCTTAGTTTTTTCAATTAAAATGTCATTTCATCGTGTTCGTGTTAATATGATTTTGGAGTGAATTTTCGGTCTGTATTCTGGTAATATCGACTTCGGTTTCACTATTAATTTTGCTACAAATTAGGCTATTGAATTAAAGATGGAAAAGAAGCAAATAATAGCAATTTTTTGTATGTACTCAAAACGAGTGGTAAAGTAGGAGAAACTGCTCGAAAACTAAACGATGCTTTCGGTGTGGGTGTTGTTAAGAAACGTACGGTATAATGGTGGTCCCAAAAATACTGGGGACGAGTGCTTTGAAGATGAAGAAGATACGGGCGTCCTCCTTCAGTTCATAACGATCAACTAAAAGGATTAATTGAATCAGAAACACACACTACAATTCGAGATTTTGAACAAAATGGGCATGTCAGAAATGTGTTATTCTTTAAAATTTCAGTAATTAATAAACATTTTTTTATTAAGAACATTTCATTCTTTCGAAAGTCAATTTCTTTCTTTCAAAATTGTTATTTTGTTATAAATAATACATCGAAAGAAAAATAAATTGCATTTAATGATTAAAAACCAATATTTGTTTATTAAACACAACGTCTTTAATTCAGGTTTTCAATCATTTATTGAATAGTTTTGATCAGACATCTTATTCTGCATTTGTTAAAACAATTAATTGATCAGCAGTTAGTCTAGGAAATAGAAACAGATTTGTTATATTTCGATTTTTCTTATTTTAAATAACAGAATAGAACACAAATACTATAAAAACGTTTATTTCTAAAATATGACTGAAAATTTAATTAATGGTATTTAGATTTATTTTTTTAAAAAAAATCAATAGTTTTTTCGCATGGGTTTGATTCAATACTTAATTTTTCAGTAATCAATAACATATTTTTTACAAATGAATTAATTTTTCATTTAAAAAAATTCGTTAGTTTAAAACCCGATTTCTTTTTCTCTAAACTGTTCTTTTATGACGAAAAAAATATCAAAAGGAAAATAAATGTCTTTAATAATTAAAATGTGATATCTGTTTATAAAACGACCGTTTAATTGAGATTTTCAATCATTTATTCAAAAGATTTGATCAGAACTCTCATTCTCTATTATAGAAAAAAAATAATTTATAAACAATTTGTGCAGGAAGTTGAAACAGATCTGTTATATTTTGATTTTTCTTATTTTTAATAACAAAATAGAAAGCAAATACTATAAAAAAGTATATTTCTAAAATAATAGGAACCTAATTGGTTACCTGATATTTATATATATATATATATATATATATATATGTATATGTATAGGGGCTGGATAGGGGGATTTCGAGATAGCTGTATCAAGATCCGTGCCGCGTCGGACGGCCTGTATCCAAATGAAGCATCGTCGACGGTATCTTTTCACGCAGGCCGATCACAAAGAACGTAATTGTAAACGAATGCTATGCAAATAGCGGGTACGGAGTCAAATTAAAGATGTTTTGCTAGAGATTCAAAAGAGACATTTCGACACGTTTAAAATTCTATTATAACAACAAACGAGCCTGCATTCACCGGTATAAATTCGTTTTATTCGTTCCGACGCCGTCGTCGTCGTTCCGCTTAAATATCTTCGCAGGAATTTTAATAAGCACCCGTCGACTCCACTGAGCACGACGCCATTACTCGTGCGCGACGGCGACGACGGCCGTCATAACATTAAAAATGTGTGCAACTGAGAACAAGCTCGGATCGGCCGCGACCGTTTCGGACATTCTTCCAATCTATCCGGTCGCGTGTGCATCTGGAATATTTACTTTTAACTACGGCGCGTTTTAATTTCAGAACGCGTCGTTATTCCGTCTAGAGGATCAACTAATTTCGTCGGATGGCTTGCTCGGCCGCGCGTGGGCGCGCACGAACGGTGCAGATGGTGCGGAGGTGAAGAATCCGCTGAGTTCGTTGAAATTTTCATAAATAAAAATTATCGTCTCGTGAAAATATTTGCTAGACTCGAACGGAAATATCTAGTCGGGTTATTTCGTCGGATCTGTAAGAGGAACGAATTTATTACAAGAACATATTTTCGTTATAATTGCAACAAAGGAATTCCCTCGCTGGAAAATTTCAGTTCATGTCTATGAACGTTCTAGTTTATCTGGGAGGTTATAAAAACTAATACCATTCAGTTATGAAAAATAGAAAAGAAACGATAAAATATTAGGTGTGCTAGGTAATTCCGTGCCATATTTTTTATAGAAAATGAATGTTTATTTACTGAAAAATTGAATACATTTCAATCCTCAAGATATCCACTACTTTACTGTGCAACTTTGCTCTATCTGTCGAGTAACTGACGAATTTCTTGTCGAAAAAAGACGGCTGATTCGACTTGATGAAGTTATAGTCAATCCATCCAGTTGGATCTCTTCCACTCACTGTTTTAATATTTTTTGCATATTTCATGCTTCACAATATATATATATATATATATATATATATATATATTATGCATATATATTTGTATAACTCATTATCTTCAAACTTCGGTCATTTTTTAAAAACGAACATGAGAAAATAAACAACTTAACAAATAAGTATGACTAGAAACCTATTAAATATATTTTCTTCTGGCTTCATCTCAATTCTTATATATATATACGAGTATATATATATATATATATATATATATATATATATATATATATTATACATATATATTTATATAACTCATTATCTTCAAATCTCTGCCATTTTTTAAAAAGGTAAATGAGAAAATAAACAACTTAACAAATAAGTATGACTAGAAACCTATTAAATATATTTTCTTCTGGCTTCATCTCCTTTCTTATATATATATATATATATATATATATATATATATATATATAAACATATTTGATAGTCAGTATAAAGTTCGTGACGACGCGGATATAATATGCTAATATGAAATTGAGAAGGTTCAACTTTGCACTCAACTAAACTGAATTTAGAACATTTCCTGAAACAAATAACTATCTCGGAGATCTGTATGTGCTGGCGTCTTGTTACATTTGATTAAATTAACTTTATACACCATGATCTATTATATATATATATATATATATATATATATATATATATATATATATATATATATATATATATAATCTTAAGATATTGAGAGCATATCTGTTAATACAGTTTCGTTTCGTAGGTAAGACCGATGATTTAGGTAAGATTAATGTTCCAGAATCGTTCGGTTTCTAATTCTTAGAGTTATGTAAATAAGTATACAGGCATCTATATACGAGAGAGGTTTGAAGAGTAACTTGGTTTGTGTACTCGTTGGCTGGTTGGTTGGCTATTCGATTTTTAGGGCGCTTCGTGTACTCATTGAGTAAGAGAAGGACAGCTGTATATGTTTTCACAAATCAAAAAGGTCAGAAATAAGAATAATTGCAAAATTTAATTTAGATAGGTGGGGGTGGATCTTTGATAGAGATAAGTGTGGAAACATAGTATGCGAGCTTCCATATACTAAAAGATTGTAAACGGCTGGAACTATTAAGAGAAAGCTTATTTCTCAATAAAATTCAGACTAGCATCAGTGTATTTATGGAATCAGTGCCTGTGGTCAATTTAGTAAATTTTTTAAAGCATTGCTTCAAAAGACTGGAAATTAAAATATAGTTTAAGAATACAATGTAAAAAATAATTAAATATGTAGATATAATAAAGTATTATAAGTAAATTATAATTAAAATGTAGTAGAATAGCTAAGTTTTGTATCTATCACGTTTAAAGTTTGTTATTAACCTGTAAAAGTAATGTGAAATGTGACATGTATGCGAGATTAGCAAAGTATGTATATCTCAATAAAGAATATTATATATATATATATATTAAGATTTTCATATAATAAAATATGAACTGAATATAAATCACATTTTATTAACAACCACCTGAAAACGGTACAATCGCTAAAACTAGTAATGTATAACAGAGACTGAGACGATCTAAACGGATGATCTAAATCATCATCAAGACAACAGGTATAAAAATATACAAACAATTATTTCGAAAGATTGTACTAAATATTAAAAATTCACCTGGAACTGTTCGAACAAAATATATTCGAATATCGATTAATATTCCAACTGAGAGAAAGAAAAACTGTCCGTTTATTTTCGTACAAATGAAAACCGATAGAAAGAGAGAACACATCAAGAGAAATAGACGTTCATTATTTATATCTAATAATAGATAACGCACTTCAGTTTGATCGTCTATTTATTCGCTAGCAAATGAAAATGATATTACAGTGTATCCCTTTTAAGGGGCAATTTTAAACATGTCTGTAACATAATCTGTTGAAAATCGGTTCATCTGTGTAAGCACACGTGTATGTTTATATACACACACATCTATATATACATATATATATATATATATATATATATATATATAAGTGTGTGTGTATAAGCTGGCCCTTTTTCCACGAGGCTGCGCACATGCTGCAGGGGTTAATATCTCGTTTTCACGCCGCGTCCACATTATCAGCATTCACCCGACGAACCGAGCCACTTTGGCGTATAAAGTGTTTTAGATTTTTCGTTCTACCACTTCTTGAATATTTAATTGTCTACGGGTCGGCTTGTTCGCTCGCGCTCCGTCGTGTATTACATTTTGATCATCTTATATACTCGAGGTATGCTGGTTGTTTTGTATTCTTTTTTAGGAAAAAAATATACATTCAAATTTATATATATATATATATATATATATATATATGTATGTGTGTATTTATAAATATATGTATATGTAATATAAATGTAGAAAGCTCTTAAAGACTTTTATGTGTTTCATGTTTTGAACGGTTTGAAAAAGAAAATTTGAATAATGGAACATGGACGTTGTTCTGTTCAGTATACGGTAGGAAAAAAAGCGAAAGTTTCTTTTTTTTTTATATGTAAATTATTCGTAGAAATATTTTTAATTTAGAAAATGTGCTTTGCGTTTCAAACGAATTTAAAGATTAGCTCGTTTGTTTTGATGCAAGATTCGACGAATCCGAGTCGCTCTCTGATTATAGAATTGAAAATAAATATCACGCTTGGAAATTTGATAAGAATGATTCGAGGTAGATGATTCGAATTCGTTCGTCGTACTCTTTCGATTTTTGGTAAGATGAATGCCGGTCGCCGGTGACCACCACGCCATTCAACGGGTTAATAATGATCGATTGAACAATTTCGATTAGAACAATGTTTTGAAGTTTGTGACATGGAAGAGAATTCATTTCGGATAGTGAGTTCGGACACAGTGCCAGAAATGTACTGCTACATTGATTATTTAATATCAGATTTCGTTTATGCGACATGAAAGTTCTGACAGTACTTAAAGGGTTAATAAATACTTCATACAAGACGATTCTTATACTCATACATATATTAAAAATTTTTCAATTAATTTCACTAATTATTTGCTTAAATAATTTACTATACACACACTATTCAAATAAAACGTTATTTAATTCTGATTTCTGTATGTCGTCACGGATTTCATTTGATAAAAGAATCTCTGTCTGTCTATCTGACTATCTGTCTATTGGTCTATCTGTCTATCTGCTTATCTGTCTATCTATTTATATGTCTATCTGTTTATCAGTCTATCTGTCTATCTGGCTGTCTCTCTATCTATCTTTCTATTTAATTATATCTATTTATCTATCTACCTATATATATATATATATATATATATATATATATATATATATATATATATATATCAATCTATATCCATCTATATCTACTTATTCATCTTTATCTATCTATATCTATCTATCTACGTCTATCTATCTATATTTATCAATCTATATCTATCGATCGCTATCTATCTATATCTATCTGTTTCACTATATCTATCTATCTAAATCTATCGAACAATGTATATCTATCAATCTATATCTATTTATATCTATTTATTTATCTATATCTATCTATCTACCTACTTCTGTCTATGTATCTATGTATCTATCTATCTATCTATCTATCTATATATATATATATATATATATATATATATATATATATATATATATCTATGTATATCTATCTATCTAGCTCCATTTATCTATCTATATCTATCTACATCTGTCTATCTATCTATCTCTCTCTCTCTCTATATATATATATATTTTTATATACATATATATATATATATATATATATATATATATATATATATATGTCTCTCTATCTATTTATCTATATCTACCTATCTATATCTATTTATCTCTCTATATCTGTCTATCTATCTTTTATATATATATCTACATATATATCTAATACTATCTATCTATATTTATTTATCTATCTATCTATATCTGAACATTTATTAGACAAATTGGATCGCGGGATCCCCACATCTTCAAGACACCAGTGTTTAATGTAAAGACAAAATTTTAGAAAAATGGTCTATTTTGCCTCTCAGTGCTTCACAAAACCTGGTAGAATCAATACATAGAATGGTTAACCCTGTTTTGTGAAAGAATGGCGGTCATAGAAAATATTAAAAAAAGTTTTTTAATTTCTTACATTATTTTTTTGTATCTATGTATGTATGTGTGTACACTTTGATTTCTCATCACACATTTATAAAACCTTTGTAACAAATTACTAAAAATGATAAACTCCATTTCAACATACATTCGAATCACCGTCCGTTTCACTCTTCTCATCTCGTTACTCTGTCATTATACGAAACAGACATGCAATACGATGACGATGATGTCGATGACGTCATCGACGACGACGACGATGATGATGTTCTGCCTGTCTAAACCATCAAATAAAAAATTTCCACGGACAGGAAGAACCGGAGAAGATTGGATCGAGAAATATATCTGTTTTTCTCTGTACATACACACACATATATGTATATATATATGTGTGTGTGTGTGTCTGTGTTTGTGTAAACATCAGTGTATTTTTAATGTAATTGGATCCAATGAAAAGTAACTCGGTAAACTGGATGACGGGAGAGCGCGCGGACGCGTGTCCGTCCTAAATAAGTGAAAAGTCGTGTATGTAATGATGATGGATGCTCCGGCCAGGTCTTTGCCGCTGACCTGCGCTTTCCATTAAAAGATTAGCAGCAACACGGCCACTGGCGGAAAGTTAGAACGACGACGGCCGTCGGCGTCGGCTATCTTGCGCCGACTCCTTTTTTATACACACATTCACATATATATATACATATATATATATATATATATATATATATATATATAAATTTAGATATTGAGATTGATTAAATATTCCTTTTGAACATCACAGCGAACGTTTAATATAAACATCGGTGGTTTGACGGATATGAGCGCTGTTTGTGGAATTTTTTTTTGTACCGACGGTGTACCCAATAACGGCGACGTAATTTTTCTTCGGCGCACATGCGGTTCTTGTTTTATTTTCGGTCCTCTTTGGAAAAATTTCAATCAGCTTAAAAGTGTTTGTTCTATGAGCTTTTCCATACTACTGTTTTTCCCCTTTTGTCCGTTACACTGTGCTAGAAATTATGCCGTTCTTTCTAATAGATCGGTTTGTCTGACATAGGATTAGAGAGTTAACTTTATGATTTCGCTGTTGTAAACGAATATCTCTATCATTTTTAAAATATGAAAATAAAATTTTTCATTTATTATCGTTTAGGTAACTGTTTATTTTCTCTCTACCGATTTCGATTGTTCCGATTTACTTTTGATTTAATTTAAAGGGACCGAATTAATTTCCACACCTAATACAATGTATTCTAAGAAGTGAAAGTTTTAAATTCGATTAACACTGAATCATTTTTATCAAAATTTTCAGATAGATGTTGAAAACTCGTACTTCTTCATTCAATTCATTATCAACCTGTTTCCTATCTGTAGTTTTGTGAAAGAAAAGACAATAATGAATAGTTGAGGATGGATCCAATGATTATTGAGTTTTAATTTAAAAAAAGATAAATATGAAAGTGAGAGTGATAGACTAGGAGTCACTACCAGCCAGTCCAGCGACCCTCGAGTCCCTCACGTTGGTGCTCTCTCCTTGTTAGTGCATAACTAAGACGGTAGTGTTATTCCCATATGTAATATTGACAATGTGTGTAAAGTAAGTTAACTAAACAAATAATTAGTGAAATTAATTGAAAAATGTTTTATATATAGTGAGTATAAGAAACGTCGTGTACGGAATGTTTTTTAACACTTTAAGTACCGTCAGAATTTTCAAGTTCGATAAAAAATCTGATATTAAAGAATCAACATCACACGGTACAATTCTGACAGTGCAGCTAAGTTAGCTTTCACGGACGAAATCGTCTTTCGGTGTGGTTTTTGGACACATGGACACATTTTTACAAATGTGTCCATTTGTAAAAATCGATGTAGCAATTGTCAGAACTGTATTGTGAAAGAACACAACATTTCGAACTGTTTCCCGAACGAAATTCCTATTTACTAGTGTTCAGATCTAAATAATAAAAATCATCGCTGATCAATCGAACTCGATCAACTCTTCCCAACAATTTAACAGACCGTTGACAGTAATTAGCGCGCGCCCGTTATAAACTCACGTACATGTCAACGACGTTTTGTGATACCATTGTTCCACGTTCCATCGAATACAAAAGTTGCGAAATGGCTGAATCCACTGTTTCGCGATCAGTACACGCCGACACACAATGTACGGTTGCTCTGTATCCAGCGGTGCAGTGACAGTCGCCGTTGTTGCTGAGCATCGAGTACGACGCGAACAACAACAAACAACAACAGCCACTACCACTGCCACTAACACTATTGCCACGGTGCTCCAGATACGTGCGGCGGTGTGTAAAATTATCCCGAACAGTTTCCCAGCTAGTTTCGATTGTCCTCGTCAGCAATATGTAGTTTAATGCTCGACTCGAGACCGAGATATTATGTTATTCAAGTTCGGAGCATGCTTAGCCATCATTTGCGGACGTACGGTAAAGTTTCCGAGATGAAGAGTACACGGAAGTCTTTTTCAACAGTGTTCGATCATTTGCAGAAATGATAATAACCGTGGATACGAATGCTGAGGACAGCATAATCGGTGGCACGGTTGTACTAATAAAAACAAATTCGTTTTTCGCTCAACAAACTATAAACATTTGTTCTTGACCAAAAATGTTTAATAAAATGTTATGTGAATTTCTATGAGAATATTGATTCATTTTCAGAGAGCTAAGATATAAATAATCATTTAACTATATATCCATGTTCTTAGAATGATTCCATTACCATCGAAATGCCAATAAGGAACAATCAAACACATCATTTTTTTTTCGCATCAAAAATTTCAAAATCTATTCAAATTAACCTCTTTCATTGTAATTCGATACATGGACCTAAAAAAGTCATTTGCAGCAAAAATATTTTTTTTAAATAGACAGTATGATTTTTATCATCGAAATTCGATTTTGAGTTATTTTCGTTTTCCTCTCAAGATTTAAAAATCAGTAATAGAATTATTTATTTTAATTAAAATGTACGATTTCGTTTGAAATATATTTTTGTAATTCAAATTCATAGTTTCAGTACAAAATTAGAAACGTTTTTTCTAAAAATACCTGTCAGAAAAAGAAGATAATGAATTTTTGACCGAAAGAATTGGACAAGATCAGTTTGCTGTAAATAAAATTCATTTTGTGTGCAAAAATATGTATTTAATTGATGATTTTTATTATTTTATAACCAATCGATGATTATAGCACCAAAAAATCAATTTTGAAAAATGTTGATTTTTCCATTAAATTTTGCATACTATATCGAACTATATATACTATATAGGTCGTCGTTTTTGTTGGGTCAAAAAATCGAAAATTTAAAAATCCATTCCCAATAATATCTTTGATTATTAACCGATTGTTTTGATCAAAAATAATCATATTCTGGCAAAAATACCATTTATTATGAGACAATACGATTTCTATAAGTGAAATTCTATTTTCAGTTATTTTCATTTTTCTTTCAAGAACTGAAAATCGATAATAAAATCATTTATCTTAATTGAAATCTGCGATTTTTATTTGAATTATATTTTTACAACCTAAATTCATGCTTTGAGTAAAAATTAGTAATGTTATTCTAACAAATTGCCAGAAAAGGAAGATAATGAATTTTAGACCGAAAGAATTGGACAAAATCACAGTTTTCTGTAAATAAAATCCGTTTTGTGTCCAAAAACATGAATTTAATTATTGATTTTTATTATTTTGTAACCAGTCAATGATTTTAGCACCAAAAAATCGATTTTGGAAAATATTGATTTTTCCATTAAATTTTGCATACTATAGGTCGTCGTTTTTATTGGCTAAAAAAGTAGAAAATTTAAAAATGCATTCCCATTAATATCTTTCATTGTTAATCGATTGTTTGGATCAAAAATAATCATATTCTGGCAAAAATACCATTTATTATTAGACAATACGATTTTTATAAGTGAAATTTCATATTTAGTTATTTTCATTTTTCTTTCAAGAATTAAAAATCGATAATAAAATCATTTATCTTAATTGAAATGTGCGATTTTTATTTGAAATATGTTTTTATAACCTAAATTCATGCTTTGAGTAAAAATTAGAAACGTTATTCTAAAAAAATGCGAAAAAAGAAGATAATGGATTTTTGACCGAAAGAATGGGACAAAATCACAGTTTTCTGTGAATAAAATTTGTTTTGTGTTCAAAAATATGAACTTAATTGTTGATTTTTACTATTTTGTAATAAATCAACGATTTTAGCATAAAAAAAATCGATTTTGAAAAATATTGATTTTCCATTAAATTTTGCATACTATAGGTCGTCGTTTTTGTTGAGTCAAAAAGTCGAAAATTTAAAAATCGATTCCCATTAATCTCTTTGATTATTAATCGATTGTTTGGATCAAAAATAATCATATTCTGGCAAAAATAACATTTATTATTAGACAATACGATTTTTATAATTGAAATTTCATATTTAGTTATTTTCATTTTTCTTTCAAGAATTAAAAATCGATAATAAAATCATTTATCTTAATTGAAATGTGCGATTTTTATTTGAAATATGTTTTTATAACCTAAATTCATGCTTTGAGTAAAAATTAGAAATGTTATTCTAAAAAGTTTCCAGAAAAAGAAGATAATGTATTTTTGACCGAAAGAATTGGATAAAATCAGTTTTCTCTAAATAAAATTCATTTTGTATACAAAAATATGTATTTAATTGATGATTTTTATTAATTTGTAATCAATCAATGATTTTAGCACCAAAAAATCGATTTTGGAAAGTATTGACTTTTCCATTAAATTTTGCATACTATAGGTCGTCATTTTTGATGGCTCAAAAAGTAGAAAATTTAAAAATCCATTCCCATTAATATCTTTGATTATTAATCGATTGTTTTGATCAAAAATAATCATAT
Organism: Acanthacorydalis orientalis; assembly: GCA_034766995.1. Taxonomy (NCBI): domain Eukaryota; kingdom Metazoa; phylum Arthropoda; class Insecta; order Megaloptera; family Corydalidae; genus Acanthacorydalis; species Acanthacorydalis orientalis. The sequence continues at coordinate 2,646,382 of CM068313.1, read as the reverse complement.
TCTGGCAAAAATACCATTTATTATTAGACAATACGATTTTTATAAGTGAAATTCTATTTTTAGTTATTTTCATTTTTCTTTCAAGAACTGAAAATCGATAATAAAATCATTTATCTTAATTAAAATGGGCGATTTTTATTTGAAATATATTTTTATAATCAAAAATCATACTTTGGGTAGAAATATGAAATGTTATTCTAAAAAAATGCCAGAAAAAGAAGATAATGAATTTTTGACCGAAAGAATTGGATAAAATCAGTTTTCTGTAAATAAAATTCATTTTGTGTTCAAAAATATGAATTTAATTGTTGATTTTTATTATTTCATAACCAAGCGACGATTTTAGTACCAAAAAATCGATCTTGGAAAGTATTGATTTTTCCATAAAATTTTGCATTCAGTTTTGAATAAAATCGTTTTTCGATGAAATCTTCAATAAACTGTAATTCGGTATCTTTTAGGTTTAAAATTTGAAAATTTTCAAACATTCAAAACTTGTTATGCACTGAACCTCTTTCCTTGTTTTACTTAAGAGAACTAACATCTTTTTCTTTATTTTCCAGAAAGATCTTCGTGACATCTGAATCCATCGTCTGAAATAAATTATATCTTTGATCAGTGATATCGAACTGGTACCCACACAAAAGTTATTCGAACTCAGTGAACGAGGAACAGTCCACACACGTCTCAAGAGCGTCTAGAATGAGGTGATCCTCTGTTCTGTAAGCGCTCAAACCGTCACTGTTGAAGCAGTTCTTCAATTTTATCCGCAAGCGAACGAAAATCATCACAATGTCTCATTCGAACACAGAACTCTCTGTAAGAAGACTTACATCGTGTCTGGCGATATTCCTCCTTGTACTCGTCCACAGTAAGTGTCTCTTTTCATATTTTTTTTGATTTTGTTTCTTCAATTGTTAGATATTGAAAGATCCAGGAATGAAGAATCAAAATGTAGTTGTAATTGTTTAAAAGATTGATTTATTAAAAGAGAGGTTATGGTGGTTATAAGGAATATAAACGTATTTTAAAAACATGAATTTCGTTTTATATGATAATTTTTTTATGTTATAAAATAATTTGGTATAAATAAAGTTGAGATGCTAATTCAGTTTCACAAATGAATTGTCTTTTCATTCCAAAAATTGACAAAAATTTTCTTTTGATCAGAAATCTCTAATTAATCATTTTTTATTCATCAATCAATAATTTATTAAACAATTTTGATCATTTGTGGATTGAAAAAATTCATTTGTGAAGACTGAAAAAAATATTTCTATTGAAATGTTTTTTCTTGGATAGAAATAAAAAAAAGGATTTTTTTTTATGTTAAACATTTTTTAAATAATTCCAGTATCTTGGAAGTGTGGATTTAAGAACTTTTTTACAATTACAAATAAATATAAGACAATAAATCTGAGTTTAAATAAATATTTCCATTATCTATCAATTTTGATTGATAAATCAATAATTTGTTGAAAATTTTTCACCATTTGTGGATTGAAAAAAATCATTTGTGAAGACTGAAAAAAAATATTTCTATTGAGATGTTTTTTTTACATAGAAATATAAAAAAGTACTTTTTTTCTGTTAAACTTTTTTTAAATAATTCCAGTATCTTGAAAGTGTGGATTTAAGAACTTTTTTAAAATTAAAAATAAATATTAGATAATAAATCTGAGTTTCAATAAATATTTCCATTATTAATCAATTTCGATTGATATATCATTAATTTATTGAATATTTTTGATCATGTATAGATTGGAAAAATTCATTCTTGGAAAATTGTATTGTTACCCAGGTGTTTTCTTTCATGAAAAAAAGTTCTTTCTTCTGTTAATTTTTTTCAATAATTCTAATATCTTGAAAGTGTGTGGGTTCTAGAACCAGTTTTTTCTTACAATTATGAATAAAGATATAAGTTAACAAATCTGATTATAGACAAATATTTCTAGTCTAAACATAATACAAGAAATTCTCAACGTTTATGATTAAAATAGTAGATAACATGTCATTCATCTATACTTATTCACATATGAAACTGTTTCATGTTACAGAAGTATATAAAAACTTCCCATATAACAGACACTCGTGTATAAAACATACTTTTTCAATAACACAACAGACCATTCCTGCAACTAACAGGACCATTATCTCTATTATACTTCAGCACATCCTTTCAGTCACCGCAAATGAAAAATACGGCTCTCAGAGTGAAATTATCTGTATACACCCACGATTTTAAAAGTGCCTTCCAGTGAACGGTAAAGAAAAAAAAAGTATAAAAACACATCAAATATGATTATATGCAATGATGAAAGAGAACGTACTAATTATTTGTATGTCAAAAGTGCTTTTTTCCATACGTGGGAAAAGCTCGACTGGAAAATATGTTCTTGTACGATCGTTCCAATGAATAATTAATTGCGTTTTAGATATAGTAACGTATCGTATTTTAATGACATGTTATCTAGTTGTGGTTTAGAAAAACGTGCAATGAATGTGTGTGTGTGTGTGTGGTCCGGTTCGGTTTAGAGGGATGAAACGTACTGGGAAATTGAACATTCCATCTATGTGTGAAGTAAAACTCAAACAAAGAGATATACAAGCGAGTTTGTTTTCAATATTGTTTTTAAATGTATTTATGATTGATTTTATACAACTGTTTTATGACAAATATATTTCGGTTTTATTTTTTTATAATAAAACATTAAAAAAATAAATTCTATCAAAAAAAGTATATTGAAATTATTAGATAAAATCGATCATACATTTAAATTTTTTTTGTGAGACTAAAATAGAAATTTTAGTCTTACAATTGAATTATTTTTTCATCACATAAGCGAGTAAATGATTTTTTAGTCAAAATGTTTAATAAATCATTATTGAACAATAAGATTCTTGCTTATACGCATTTCAACAGCTATAATATCATCTTCAGAGCAATAACTTAAAGACAAATACACAAAAATGAAAGATTATAATGTAGAAGAATATAATTCATTCTTGTAAATGATATTTCTTATTTTCAAGTTGTGCTTCTTCTACTCTGGATCGCTGTTTAAAAGTCATTGTTTACATCTTATCAGTTAAATTTCGTTTTAAAATCGCTACGTTGGATCATTTTCTTAAATAAAACGAAGATAAGCACAGAAAGAGAAAGATTCTAAGGCATAAGATAACAATTCATTTCCTGAAAATGATTTTTTCTATTTTGAAGTTGTGTTGTTCTTTTTGAAATCACTATTTATAGGACACTGTTTACTTCTTAACTGTATAAATTCTTCGTAGTCATTGTGTCTGCTCATTCTTAAAATTTAATTATTAATGAAACGAAAATAGGAACAGAAAACATGAAAAATTCTAATGCAAAAGATTACAATTCATTCGACTCTCATGATTTTGTTGAAAGTGATTTTCCCTATTTTGATATTTTGTTGCTTCTCCACGAGATCATTGTTTAGAAATCACTTTTCATCTGTTATTGGTTGAATTACTGTTTCGTCATTATATCAGATCATTCTTTAAATAAAACGAAGTCAAGAACAGAAAAAATACTGATCCTTATGCATAAGATTTCAATTCATTTGGATCTTAAAATTGTGACAAAAATACTTTTTTTCTATTTTGTAGCCGTATTACTCTTCTTTGATATCTTCATCGATGTTTAAAGGTCTTTGTCTATTTCTTGTCGGTATCACTTCTTCTTAAAGTCATTATATCAGATCATTCTTTAAATAAAACGAAGACAAGGCCAGAATAAATGAAAGATTACAATTCATTCGATTCGTCGAAAAGTACATTCTTTATTTTGAAGTGATGCAGGTTGTCCTCCAGGTCACTGTTTGAGTAATTCCTACGACTAGTTTCGTTTTTTTGACATTTTCAAGCAGTCCTTGATCAGCACTCGAGACTCTAGAGTATAGATCTATGAGTACAGATACTACACTAAGATGTTAGAAGACGAAACCGGTCTTAGAATAATAATACTCAATCAGTAATCTAGAAGAGAATAGACACAATTACATATCCAGCTAAACAGGCATGTAATAAATTAAATTCAATATTCTCTATGTTTATTGATTTTCACTAAAATCCTCGTTTTATCACAGATCTTAGTCATCTCTTGATCTCTTAAGTGGACAGTTTGTGGACAGATATATCCATCATACTCACTGAAGAGGTTAGTCAGTCAATATTTCATCAATAGAACAATTTAAAATAATTTCTGATTTTATATTGATGTATTTTTGAAACTTTTTAAAAATCTGATGTTAAGAATGAGAGATGTCTGAAAATATAACATCTATTATCTTAAATTGTCCTTATGGTCGAAATTATTTCGACTCAACTAAACTACTGTGCTCCATCTCACTTCACTAATAGTTTCTGTACGAGCACGATCCCCAGGTAGATAGTGAAGATTAGATATCATTCTTCAAAGTCTGGAAATAGCACTCGTGCTGAAACTTGTAGTAGAAAAACAGACAATTGATTCAAAAAGATGAAGAATAACAGGAAAACTTATGAATAAGATATTATAAAGGTCTTATAATAAAAACGACAATGACTTTATAACACTGATTAATTTCTTATAAATTTAACCCAATCAAAACATCCACACGAACCGAACATTCCATTTTTCAGTCTCATCGTCGAACGTTCTATCCCGTTCTATTTAAAACATAACAGAACGCACAAACTGTTCAATTGAAATACACAAACAATTCGATTTAAAAAAAACAATCAGTTCTACATAAAATAAAGCATAATAATTTTCAAACCGAACACAAACTAGAAACCTAATTAGCCGACTTGTCTACTTGAATACACAATTCAGATCACGTACAACGGAGCAGCGCCGGAAATTTCACGAACGGAATAAAAATAAATAAATACATATCATAAATGACACGCCGCTATTATTTTTATTCCGTTGGAAAATCTATCGATCCGTTTCCGATTTCACAGATAAAACAAATACGTTATTGTTCATTTGTAAATATGGAAAAGAGAGTTTAAGTGAAACACAAACATAAAATTTGACCGTACATCGATTTATATTTATATATGCGTGCACATATATTAATTTACATACATACATACATACATATATATATATATATATATATACAGCTGTCTTATAAATAATTGTATACATATTCGACTTGAATAAATATTTATAAGTAAAGTACTGTACACACACATTCTCCTTCTCTTATGTCAATTACACTCTTATATAATTGTCAGATAAACTAAATAGTCACTTAATTGTCGACTATTTTATTTAATAATACATTTTAAATACTGACATACTCATTAAAATACACAATATATCTTATTCGAGCAATCAAACGTTTTTAATTAGCTAGCTGGTGAATAATAACAGAAGGAGAGATATAACAACAGGAATGTAAATAAGTATAATAAAATGTTATTCATTCATTTTTATACTTCTAGTTTTTAACATTGAAATGATATCATTGATTTTCTGTTTACAAATCTTAGAAAGGGTGTACATATTGTAATTGTTGCTGATGCACTTTTCATCCAGGTATTTAAAAATTAACTCATAATCACACTCACAATCACATATCTACTTTAGTTTTATTCTTAATTTTGTTTCAAATTGGATTATTGAATGAAAAATGGAGAAGAGGCAAATAAGAGCATTATTTGTATGAGTTCAAAACGGGCGATAAAGCATGAGCATACTGAGTATAAAGCATGCTGAGTCATCTACTCTACGGGTGCGATTTTGCATGACCCACACGGTGAGTCATCTGTCTCGAATGTGTTAAAATATCAGAATGTGCTTAAATGTTAGATTGGTAGGAAAATAATTGAATTTTTTTGTTTTTTTGAATTCTAACCTTAATTTATTTCAATAAAAGTGTCATTTCATAGAGAACTCATGTTGATATCATTTTAAAGTGTATTTTAGGTCTGTATTTTGGTAAACTTGACTTTGGTTTTATTATTACTTTGGTTTCAAATTGGACAATTAAATTAAAGGTAGAAAATGAGCAAATAAGAGTAAATTTTTATATGAATTCAAAACGGGTGGTACAGCAGCAGAAACTGGTCTTAAACTGAACGATACTTTTGATGTGGGTACTATTGGTTCCAAAAATTTCGTGCTGAAGAAGAGAGCTTTGAAGATGAAGAAAGTCGCGGACGTCCTTCTTCAGTTCTTAACAACCTATTTAAGGCGGTAATTGAATCAGAACCATGCACAATAATTCGAGAGCTTTCACAAAAGTTAGATGTTAGTCATACAAAAGTTCTGCACCACTTATACAGCCAGGAAAATCAAAAAAAGAGAAAAATGTGTATTAATTCGAAGATCATAAACCGTAATTATTTTTCTACCAACCTTATATTATTAATCATGTATCTTCCAAATTCTAAGAAGTGAACCTAAATAATAAGAGACTTAAAAATTCAAGTATATCTCCTGATAATATATAGGTTTAAGTCTGGTTCTATTCATCATCATTACATTTTATGTCTTGGTATCCTGGGATTATATTTCGTATTATATCCTGGTGTTGCCATCCGAGAAGTGATTTAAAAAATAGTATGGTACCTTTCAATGTTATCTAAATATCAAAGACTTCAAATTTCTCTCATATAAAGGGCAGTACTGGTAGCCATCGGGTTGAAAATTGAAAAAATCTAGACTTGCACGAATTAGTTTTTGACTTAACTATGATGTTTCTTTAATGGTTTGCTGCAACATTTTTTTTTTACTGTTTCGATTTTATCCTTTCCATCAATAAACTTTTCTCTTCTTCTCTTAAAAATATGAATTTTTATTTAATTAACATTTACTCCGAATTAGTTTAGCTGCCAGTATGTTTTTATAGAATTGATTTTTTGGGACGTAGGATAAAATTACCAAATTGTCTGCATGGAACAACTGTATGATTTCGTTCATCACATCTATGTTGATCCTGTTGAGATTTTATAATCAGCCATATATATACATACAAACATACACAAATACATACATACATATATATATATATATATATACATATATGTCTATATATTATCGATATTAACTGATGCTTACATAAAATTCAAACACAACATTAAAATTATTTGCATTACATGTTTGATTCGATTATTTGTTAACCGAGTGGCGTTTTTCATATAATGGAATAAAAATACGATGACTGTCCGTTACTGGAATATATTTTTGTACGTTTATGTTTTATATATATATATATATATTTATTTATTTTTTTTGCTGAAACATTATGATCGTCGATTATTTATTTATAAAGAAATTATTAACAAACGTACATGAAATGGTTGTTTGTTGTTCGAACATACTGATCTATAAATAATTGGTTTTTCCAGTTTATTTATTTATTTATTATTTTTAATTCGATATTTGTACAACGGTTCAGCGAGAGTGCTGATCAGGTCGAACGGTTTTAAATAACCGAAATGTTACCAAAAATTCGAATTTCCTGACTCTAATTGTTAGAAAATTTTCAATTTATCATATCTATCTATATCTTTATAAATATATATATATATATATAGGTGATTCAATTTAGATTTCCACATGAAAATATTAAAAAAAATCGCAAAAATTAAAAAAAATCATCTAATTTTTTTAACTTTTGTGAATTGCTTCATACTTTCATGTGAAAGTCTAAATTGAATCACCTTGTATATATATATATAGAGAGAGAGAGAGGTTGATTCAATTTAGATTTCCACATGAAAATATTAAATAAAATCGCAAAAATTAAAAAAAATCATGTTATTTTTTAACTTTTGTGATTTTTTTCATACTTTCATGTGAAAGTCTAAATTGAATCACTTATATATATATAGATATATAGAGAGAGGCTGATTCAATCTTGATTTCCACATAAAAATATTAAAAAAGTCGTAAAAATTAAAAAAAATCATGAAATATTTTTGACTTATGTGATTTATTTAATACTTTCATGTGAAAGACTAAATTGATTCACCTATATAAATATATATAGAGAGAGAGAGAGATAGGCTGATTCAATTTAGATTTTCACATGAAAATATTAAAAAAAATCGCAAAAATGAAAAAAAATTCATGTTACATTTTAAATTTTTTGATTTTCTGATTTTCTTCAATACTTCCATGTCAAAGTCTAAATTGAATCACCCTATATAGAGAGAGAGAGAGAGAGAAGTTAATTTAATTTAGATTTCCACCTGAAAATATTAAAACCACAAAAATTAAAAAAATCATGATTATTTAACTTTTGTTATTTTTTTAATACTTCTTTTTTTAATACTTTTATATGAAATTTAAAATTGAATTACTAACATAGTCACATTGTTTTCTAATTCAAAAAATAAATACAATACTTATCATAATTTCCATCCTAGGTCAATATTTTTTTATACAGATACAATTTCAAGTCTGTTAGATTGTAAGTTTTTGAGACATCAAGTCAGTAATATTGAGAAATACTGATTCAAACTTCAGACAGAGATTATAAAAGGTTCAATATATTTTTACTAAAGATTAGAAACCAATGTTCCCATTCAAATTACAAGAAGTATTCTAGGTTCAATCTAACGGTTAAAAATTACCAGTTTTTATCGAAATATTTTTTTTCATTTCGTTGAGAATTCAGTCCAACTTTTTTGCAAGTATTCTTCAATCGAACTCATTAAATGATAAACGGTTTAAAACTTTCTCTTTAAAGTCTATCAGATTAACAACTCTTGAGATATTAATCTAGCAACCCTTTTATATAAAGATTATAAAAAAGGTTTATTATATTTTTTAAAAAAAACCTTGTCCAAAAAATGTGTGAATTTCAAAACTAATCCCTTTCTGAATAATAATTTATTCAATCTTTCATGTACAATTTCGAGCCCTTGGATGAACTGTTTAATCGTGCGGAATTGAGAATAACCTGTCTCGTAATTATTTTTCAAACGATCGTTAAAAATTCAATTAAACAGAGAGAACTAATTAAGGATAATTTCGAGAATAATTCGTCCGGATATGAAAATCTCGAGATAAAGAAAATACGTACCGTGAAGAACAACAACATCAGCAGTAATAACAATAATAATAATAATAATTAAGGATTGAGTCGTCAGCTTGCCAACAGGAACTTTATTCGTGTTGTCAGAGGCCGCACAAGAGACTGAACAGACGTCATAAACGTTTAGATGCATATTTGTACACACAGACAAAAGTAGAAAATTCTTCCGCACGATTGGGTAAATTATAAAGCGGCGCAGGTTCGTCACGGACGCAGTCGGTCGAAGGGGTTGTGTACGAATGTGTGTGTGTGTGTCGTCGTCGTCGTCTTCATCTTTGGAGTACAACCTTCGGCGGTGGCTGCGCACACATCATTTGGTACCTAATGTACGAGAAGATGTTTTGGTGAACGGCCGTGCAAGAAGTCTCACTCGAGACGAACGAAGCGTTTCAGGACCGGAATAGATGGGAAAGTCGATGCGAATTTATACTTATTAGAATAACAGAAACTTACTGAGATTAAAACGAAACGTTTTATCAGAGTTTACAATAAACGAAACAAATTATCTTATCAATATCTGTACTTTAACTAACGCATCGACAACTATGGTCATTAGCACTTCTCCTTGTTTGAAAATTTCCAGATTTTAAAATATGATTTTCATAAAGAAAATCACTTTCAATCAGCGAATCGTACTTTTTTGCAATGAAGATGATTTTATGATTTGTGGAATGAAAAACAATGTATTTGTAAAACTGAATTCAGACAGAGTCAAACTTGTATTTGTATAGAATATGATTGACTTTCTACTAAATAAAAAGTCTAAAGACTAAAATAAAAGTATTTTGCCCGTATCTAAGTCCTAGGAATGGGTTGAAGTTAAAGGTCCGTAAAGGTCCGTAAACAAATTCTGACATTAAATAATCAATGTCACAGTACAGTTCTGGCACTGTGACTGAATTAATTTTCCGAAATTAATTTTCTTTCATATCACCAACTTCAAAACACTCTTCTAATCAAAAATGTTCATTCGATTATTATTAAACATTTTCGATTGTCGTTAATTCGCATTTCGTATGAAAAAATCTTTTTTCAAACCGACTTTCTGTATCGTTCAAGAGAAATTGAAATCTGAATTTTCAGTATTTTCGCATAAAATCTTCCATATTTGTTTCTATCTAAATGATAGAAACAAATATGGATCAGATATGATTACTGGACAGAAAAAACAGTTCGTTTCGTGGATATTTCGTGGTTTGGTGATATTGTAACACATATAGCATAACTGATCACTGAGACTGTTGAAATTTTAATTCGAACGAGGTCAAGTCGTGGAAAAACAAATAATTTTCATAACTCATTTCGAGATAGATTAAAATCGTGTATAAAAATAATAGTACGAAATTCTATTATGAGTGGTCTGATTTCTACAAATCCACACTGAAATCTCAAACAGTTTATCGACGAAAATTCGAGCTGCACGTGGCCGAGAAAAAACCTACCTTCACACTTGCATATCTGCAAGAACCAATTAGATATTCATACAGCGACCGAACGGATTTATGACAGAGGAGCGACAAAGACGTACGAACTGAACCTACCGTTCCATATATATATATATATATATATATATATATATATATATATAAATATATAACGCGACAATTCCAAAAAGGAAAGTATTCTGAAACTTTAAGCTCGTTCCTACCAACTTCTCTGTTTCGTTCATTTGCATACTGTAACATGCGGAGAATTTATAATTTCCTTACATGTTTCGCTCGGAATTGTTTTTTATTCTCCTATTTAATCTTTATGAATAAAATTATTATTAAGTATTCGTATTTTGCGTTGCAGTCGGCAATTATTTCGTATTTTTATCCCTTCAGAACGAATGTACGTACTTGGTTCGAAGTTGTGTTTGTGTTTTTTTTTCGCTGTAAATGAAATATGTGTAATTAGTGACCGTTCGATAAACGTTATCTCGAATTAATTCAGTTAAGTTTATTTATTGCACCGAGTCGATATTATGAAGTTATTATTTATTTGTTTGTATAAAATTTGAAGATCGATTGTACACACAGTCGTTTATATTCGGTTTCGTTCCGTTGCAGAATTCGTTCATTCCTCGTTTCGATTCTGATTACAGTCTTGAAATATACAAAGATTTGATTGATAAAGGTTGGTTGGGTATTGGAGTTTAAAGGTGCTTGCATAGCTAAGGTAATTAGCATCCGAATTGATTGAATTATTGATTGATTTATAAACCAAATAGATTCTTATCTCTCTATAACTAAAAATGGGCCTGGCTCTGTACATGCGTTTTATTCGTTCTCTGGTTGGTTGATATCGTCATATCGTTTCTGTTTTGATTGGTTGATATCAGTCACATGATCCGTGACCTAGTAATTCTTAACCTAATATCCTAAATTCTTAACCTAATTCTTAACCTAATTTGAAGATAATTTTCTTTTACTTGAGGAAACTATTTGTTTTATCTGTTTTGTCCATTACTAATTTTGTCCTACATCTTCAAATGAATACTCTGTAATGAAAACGAAAGAGAATACTTATCTGTAGATGTAGAAAGATAAAACTGGTAATACAGAAAGGAAAACAAAAAACAGTGACACAAAGAAAAAGAAAAACAACTTTAAAGTCAATTCCTGTTTAACAATTTTATCTAAAATTTAAAAAATAAATTCTGTAATAATGATTTTTATTAAAAAATGACAAGACAATTAATCAAAAAACAGTTTGAGTACTGTGACTAAAATCTCTTTGACAAATAAATTGTTTTTTCATCTCACAAACTTCAATGAGTCTAAAATATTTTTTGAGCATCAAAGTAACAAAAAATCAGATTTCTAGTATCGTAGTGTTGTAGCTATGATAGGATCAACGAATTATTAAATGTTTTTCACTAGAAAAAAATTCTTTGAGATTTATAATACTATCCGAATTCATTGCTGAAAACATTATTTAACTCTATTGCCTGTTAAATTTTTTTACAAAAAAAAAACTATTTATGCAATCAAATCCATTGATTGATAAATGTTTAATTACGTTTTTATTACATTGAATCCTCTCTTTGTATTATAACATAATTGAAAAAAATTCCAATTATATCCACGATTGGATGTTTTCCCATTCGAGCATACAAATAAAAATGTGGAAAATGTGTACAACTGATAACAAATAAATTTAAATAATTATTATTTGCGATAATGACTTTCAGTGAGTAATAATTTAATAACATTGTTTTTATATAATCCGTCACCGTGTAAATAAATTACCAGCCGAGTATTTTTTATAGAATATTAATTGGAATCAGATGTAATTACATGATCGGCTCGATATGGAATAAAAAAAATATTCATAAACAACACCAACATTAATTAAATGAAAACTAGCGAACGGCTGGTAATCCGTCATCGAGGTATTCGAACGCATTTATAAAATATTAATAATAATAATATAAAAATGCATATATATATATATATATATATATATATATATATATATACATGTATTTGAATAACATCGGCAGCGTCGACGTACCGAGTACATTCATGGAATCCGTGATAAATTATTGTTAAAATATTAATTAAAACCCGTCCGTGTGACACGAATCGAATCGAAAATATTTTATAATGATGGTCGGTCGGATAGAGCTGTACAGTTTTGAAAACGGTGGCGGATTATCGGTCGATAGTTGGAAATGGATGATTTGTGTTAAGAATCGTGAGAGGATGAAACGTGCGGTTAGTAGAGGCTCGAATTGATGTTTTTGCACGAGGTTTCAATCAATCAAACAGTATCTGTTATATTCGGATATTCGTTCTGGTCTGATTGTGTTTTTAAAAACCCTGTTAGTTTGTTAATAGCGGAATTAATTTGTAACTGAGATAGATTCAATGCTGTGTGTGTTTTTTTAAAAAAATTCTTTCAGTCGAATCGACTTGTTAGAATTTGAAAAATGATTGTTTAATAATATTCGGTTTATAGAAAAATCATTGAGTTTGATAACATTCAAATTCATATATATTTTTCACTTTTTTGATTTTCCTAGCAGTTTTAGTTGTGCAGGACTGTTTGATTACAAACTCCTAACTTTTGTGCAATCTCTCGAACTGTTTTGCATGGTTCTTATTCAACTAACACCTTCCATTGGTCGTTATGAACTGAAAAAGGATGCCTGTAACCTTTTTCATCTTCTCTTGTCCCAAGCACTAAATTTTTGGAACCACTTTTGCACCGTAAGTTCCTTAACAATACCTACACTAAAAGCATCGTCTAGTTTATGAGCAGTTTCTGCTCTTTCCTACCCGTCTATTTGCTTCTTTTCCATCTTTAATTCAATAGCCCAATTTGAAGAAAAAATAATAATAAAACCAAAGTCGATGTTATCAAAATGCAGACCGAAAAATGTACTTTAAAACTATATAAACATAAATACGATGGAATTATACTTTCATTGAAGCAAATTAAGGTTAGAATTCAGATAACAAACACATCAATTATTTCTGAAAATTATTTGTTAACTGAACTAAAATGTTTAAAGTTAACTCAGTGTGCAACAAGTACAGATGGCGCAAAACGAAGGTGTTTAAAACATGATTTTGCTTTGTTTTGTAACATTTTCATCCTTTTTTTATTTCCCAAAATATAGCACAAGGATTAGACATTATTCATGACTGCACATGAAAAATTGCATCACATAAGTGATACCCTTTTTTGGATTCACAAAGTCGAGCTCTTTCTAAAGCATTTTCCATCACTTCTCTCAGGATTTCTGGAAATAACACTCTAATTTGTTCTCGTATGTTGTTCTTTAGCTACAGGATGGTTTTTGGATTATTGGTATATGCACGTTCGTTTAAGTAGCCCCAAATAAAAAATCAGGAAGACAAAATCGGAAAGTTCATTAAACGTTAGTCTAACCGCATAGAAGTTAGGTGCAGAAAAATGACTTATGTATTAGGTCGGTAGGAAAAAAAATTGCGGTTTATGTTTTCTGAATTCTTACCTTAATTTTTTTCCATGTAAGTGTCGTTCTATAATGTTAATATCATTTTAAAGTACATTTTTCGGTCAGTATTTTGGTAAAATCGATTTTGGTTTTATTATTATTTTTGCTTCAAATTGGACTATTGATTGAAGAGGGAAAAGAAGCAAATATGAGCAATTTTTTGAATGAGTTCAAAACGGGTGTTAAGGTAATAAAAATTGCTCATAAAATAAACAATGCTTTCGGTGTGTGTATTGTTAAGGAAGGTGCTCTGCAATGGTGGTTCCAAAACTTGTGTTGAGGACGAGAGCCTTGACAGAGAGGAAGGTCGCAGACATCCTTCTTCAGTTCATAATGACCTACTGAAAGCGTTAGTTGAATCATAACCACGCACCACAATTCGAGAGCTTGCACAAAAGTAAGGCGACAGTCAACGAATAGTACTGGACCAATTAAAACAATTTAAATTAATATATGTATATATATATATATATATATATATGGATTTGAGTGACATAAACAGCATTTTTTTCTACCAACCTAATAATTAGAGGGTAGAGAGTTAAATATCTTATATACAGCAATTATTTTTCTACCAACCTAATAATTAGAGGGTAGAGAGTTAAATATCTTACAGACAGCAATTATTTTTCTACCAGCCTAATAATTAGAGAGTAAATGTTAAATATTTTGTAAACAGCAATTATTTTTCTACCAACCTAATAATTAGAGGGTACAGAGATAAATATCTTATGAATCTGAAGGCCATGAACTGCAATTATTTTTCTACTCACCTAAGGAAATCAAACTTTTTAATTGTTAACTCTGATTACTTTTTACTTGGCCTTATATATTAATTGAGTTCTGTTTATATTATATGAAAACAGCTTTTAATAAAAACGAAATTCGTAACCGAAAGAACAATGTTGACAAATCAATTACCACAATCCGACGAATCGTCTTTATCGATTTGAACAGAAATTGAAAAAAGCGTCGAAGGGTGACACAAAAAATCATATAATTCTTTCAACACAGAACAGAGCCTCCGGCCGACCGATCGAACCGAACCACTTGCGCCGCGCGCGAATCCCGTTCATTATTCCATTCAAAAGTCTTGCGAACGGGTCGAAATTCCTGTAAATAACAACGTTGCCGGTAATCATCTCGTTAATGCCCGATTCCGTCGGATCGGAACGGTCTCTCTTTTTTTAATAACATCTAATTCGTACTTATCCACTACTCGAACGTGATGTTAAATGAACAGTAAATTTTACACGTAATGAGTATTGATTCCGGTCTCTCTATAAGTGCGGGGGTGCGCGATACGAACACGTGCACACCCTCTGCCTACCGGCTTCGCTGTGATCCCGCTGCAACCCTAATCCCGTGCACGGTCGGGAAGGATGCCCGAAATTAATTACTTACATTATCGCGTCGGTGCGCCGCGATAGGTAACAACCGCCGGACCGCGATCAATGGAAGGATGTGGACTCTTCGGCCGCTGAATTAGTTTTTTTTTTTAAAAAAAAAGATTTAATTGCTGTCGTCGTCGGTGTTGTAAAAGATTTACTCAAGTGTATCCTTTAAACCGATTTACTATCTTTACTACACCTTTTAAGCTACATTTAAATCATAGAATTGACTCTTCAATAAGAGTTCATTTAGTATTCGATTTGAAAAATTCTTCCTTTTTGTTAAAAAAACTTATTTCACAATGAACATTTATTTCACTTAACATTTGTAATACGAATTGGACATCTGAATGTTAATCTAATAGGGATTCGAATCGCATTTTCAATAATTAAAAAAGAATTTTTAAGTAAATGTTATACCTGTTTAGTAGTGAGACGGATTGGTTTTAAAAATCGATTTTTGTTAACAGTGAACAGATTTTTCATTTCTTTAAATTGAATTTTAAGATATTATCAATATTTTAATCTAATAAAGTTTTAAATCGCATTTTCAAAAATTAAAAAATAATTTTAAATTCAGTTTTATATTTTTTTATTTGTGAGATGAACGATTGGTTACAATTAATTATAATTTAATTGGTTATAATCGATTTTCTTAACAGAGAACATATATTTCATTTTTTGAATTGAATTTTAATATATTATCAATATTTTAATCTAATAAAGATATGAATCACATTTTCAAAATTGAAAAAGGATTTTTAAGTCAATTTTATATTTATTTAGTTGTAGATGGATTGGTTTTAAAAATCGATTTTTGTTAACAGAGAACATATTTTCATTTTTTAAATGGAATTTTAAGTTATTATCAACATTTCAATCTAATAAAAGTTTAAATCAAAGTTTCAAAAATTAAAAAATAATTTTGAATTTAATTTTATATTTGTTTACTTGTGAGATGGATTGGGTTTAAAAATCGATTTTCGTTAACAGTGAACATATTTCTCATTTTTTAAATTGAATTTTAAAATATTATCAAATTATGAATCTAATAAAGATACGAATCGCATTTTTAAATATTAATGAAGAATTTTCATGTCAATATTATATATTTTAGTTGTGAGAAGAAGGGCTAGTTTTTAAAGTCGATTTTCAATAACACAGACTGAGCTTTTACTTTTTGGGAATATAATTTTTCAGAATTATTGCATTTTTAAAATTTAAGAAAACATTTCCATGTTATTTTTATAATTTTTGATTTTTTTATTAAAAACGATTGATTTTAAAACCAGTTTTTTGTTAAAAGAGAATATATTTTTCATTTTTTAAAACTGAATTTTAAAAAATTATCAATATTTGAACCTAATAAAGATAGGAGTCGCATTTTCAAATATTAAAAGAGAATTTTTAAGTCAATTTTATATTTTTTTAGTCATGAGAAGCAGGATTCGTTTAAAAAATCGATTTTCAATAACACAGAACTGATTTTTTATCTTTTGGGAATAAAATTTTGCCGATTTATCGCATTTTCGAAATTTAAAAAACATTTCCCTGTTATTAAATAATTTTTGAATTTTTAATTAAAAAAAATCGATTTTAAAATCCTTTTCTTGTTAACAGAGGACATATTTTTCATTTTTTTAAATCCAATTTTAAGATATTATCAATATTTTAATCTAATCAAGATTCTAATCACATTTTCAAAAATTAGAAAAAAATTTCTAACTTAATTTTATATTTTTTTAATTGTGAGAAGAAGGATTCGTCTCAAAATCGATTTTCAATAACACAGAACTGAATTTTCTATCTTTTGGGAATAGAATTTCAGTAGAATATCAATATTTGAATCACATTTTCAAAATTTTGAAATTTTTCCCGTTTCTCTAGTGTACCTTGTAGAATTTTATTCACAAAATTGACATGTGAACACAATTCTACAAGGTAGACTAGAGAAACGGGAAAAATTTCAAAATTTTGAAAATGTGATTCAATTATTATTGATTCAAAATTTATTTCATTAATAAACATTCTTCAATGTATATTATCTGATAGTTTATATGTATATATATATATATATATATATATATATATATATGTATATAATATGTATGTATTAAAAAATAAATTCCTCCCCAAGCGTGGAAAACTGGTTCGATATTCAGATAGAAACGAATGGATGAGTGAGTGAGTGCAACACCGTATAAATGATGGTCACGGGAAATGGATGACCGTGCCATTCGTTAATCGCATCCGTCATCGGACGAATACCACATACACACACATACACACACACTGGGTGGTAAAAAGGCAGTAATGGTCTCCCGTCCGTCGCAGCCGCGACGCGTTAATTAGTCAGCGATATACGTTCCCGTCTCACTTCGATTCCCGTTCGAACGCGTCGACTCTCTGCCCGTCCGTCCCCACACGTCCCCACACCGATCCGTACATATCCGCCCGCAGCCACTGTCGTTTTAATTAATTTCACGTAAAGTCGCTTATACCTAAACTACACCAATTAGCGAATGGATGGATGCGTATTTAAATTAATTCGGCTTAGCACCACGTGGTCGGATCGTACGTCGGTGGTTATTCGATATCGGGTTTGAGGGGGATAGTGCGCGGGTTCTGGACTGACTATGAAAAAAAAATAGTAGTCGTTAGTGTATCTGATCTGGCGTGGATGTTCGTTAGAAGGACTTGAAGTTTTTAATTGGATGAGAAAGCAGCTGTTCCTCTAAAGAATGGTAAACACGAGAATGTCGTTGAGATTTCTTTCTTTCATTCTTTCACTAAATTATATCTCTATATAATTTATCTAAATAGAAAATAAGAAGATTTTCTCATGAATATCTCAGGATTAACTATAAAGATGATTAAATAATAGAATCGATGATGTTTAACAGTTCAATCAGAATAAAGATTCACTCTTTAATTTGAAATCGTTTTAAACAGAAATTAATAAATGTTTCTAATTCAATAATAATTTTATATAAAAATCGATAATGTTGCTGAACTGGAAACTATTTTAAAAGTGAACAAATTAAAACAGTTCTTACCCTGTGACTAAGTCACTTTCACAAAGGAATCATTTTTTCAACAAATGAAAAAACGTTCTGCTCAAAAATGTTCAGTAAATCTTGCTTACATGCATTTAGATGATATTTGGATTCATAAAAGTCATCTTCAGTTTACTAAGACACAAGAAAACTTAAAAAATATAGAATTTGTGGAGTGAAGAATAATTAATTTGTAAAATTGGTAAAAAGGGTATGTTTTGAAGAATTTTCTGTACTTGAATCTCTTCAAGGTTGAAATTCTTAGTGAAATGCGAATAAATGAAAATTGGATAATCAATAATTAAATATTTTCAAAATTTAAGAAGGTTTTATTCGGTTATTTTTATAGTTGTTGAGTTGTGAGAAGAACGATTGATTTTGAAAATCGATTTTCGATAAATTAAAACCGGTTGTTCATTTCTAGAATCAAAATTTAAATGATTGTCAATATTTGAAATAACGATTTTAAAAATTTTAAAATTAATTTGCTTGTCACTGTTATAATATTTGAATTTTTATAAAACGATTGGTATTAAAAATCGTTTTTCAATAAGACAGAACGGATTTTTCATTTGCAGGATCGAATTTCGATGGATATGCAATATTAGAATCTAATAAATATTTGAATCAAATTTTAAAAATTTAAAAAGTTATTTTCTTATTATTTTTGTAATTTTTGAAATTTTAGAAGATAGACTAATTTTAAAAATCGATTTTTAAATTTTCATCGTTATTTGAAACAAATAAATATTTAAAGTGTATTTTGTAAATTTTTAAAAAATATTTAATTGTTGTTTCTACAATTTTTAAATTTTTAGAAATTTCTGCTATTATTTTTCATAAGTAATTTTCAAAAAATTTGTAAAATCATTCAAATAATTATTTTTAAATATTAGTACATTTTTTTCATAGTTAATTTTACATTCTTTCGAATTCTGTACTAAAAAATATGTAATTTTTGTGCATTCTCTTGTAATCGGGCCGAAACTGTGACGATTCGCTGATATTTAGAAATTTCTGCTGTCTTGTTTCATAAGTAATTTTAAAAAAATCTATAAAACCATCCGAGTAATTATTACTAAAATTAAATACACTTTTCTGATAGTAAATTTTATGTTCTTTCGAATTCTGTATTGAAAAATATATAATTTTTGATCATTTTTTTGTAAACCAATCGAAAAAGTGGACAAACGCTGGGAATAAGAAATTTCTGCTATCATTTCTTGCTTCATAAGTAATTTTCAAAAATTATATAAAACCGTCCCAGTAAATTATTTTTTAGTCTAAATAATTTTTTCTGATAGTAAATTTTACGTTCTTTTGAATTCTGTATTGAAAAATATATAATTTTTGTTTATTTTCTTGTAATCCAGTCAAACAGTGCCCAAACGCTGAAACTAAGAAATTTCTGCTATCATTTTTCATAAGTAATTTTCAAATTTATGTAAAATCACCTTAGTAATTATTTTTAAATATAAATATACATTTCTGATAAAAAATTTTATGTTGTTTCGAAAACTGTATTGAAAAATATATAATTTTTGTTCATTTTCTTGTAATCCAGTCAAAACAGTGGCTAAACGCTGAAACTAAGAAATTTCTGCTATCATTTTTCATAAGTAATTTTCAAAAAATATGTAAAACCACCCCAGTAATTATTTTTAAATCTAAATATACTTCTCTGATATAAAATTTCATATTTTTTCAAATTATGTATTGAAAAATACAAAATTTTTATTCATTTTTTTGTAATCGACCTAAAACTACCACCATATGCTGATACTTAGAAATTTCTGCAATTATATACAACACGCGATTTTTGGAAATTCAGTATAATCATCCAGATAATTATTTTCTTATTTAAACATATGTCTAATAGTAAATTTTATGTTCTTTTAAATGCCGTATAGTACAATACATAATTTGCACGCATTTTTTGGGTGGACCCGAAACCACAACCAAAAGAATAAGCAAAATTCAAAATTTATGTACAGCTTTAACAAATTCTGATTTAAAAAAAAGTTAAAAAACGACCAAACGAATAAGAAAAAATTAAAAATTATGTAGATTTTTAATAATTTCTGATTAAAAAAAATTAATAAACGACCAAACGAATAAACAAAAATCAAAAATTATGTACATCTTTTAACAAATTCCTATCAAAAAAAAACTTTCCGTTTCTAGAATACAAAAACAATTAACGTACGAAATCAAGTTCATCTACAGTACGATAAATGATTCCCATATGAACAGAATATTAAAAACGAATTTCTCAGCGATGACCGTTTCGAAAACAATATAAAACGGACCGGCCGCATCCCCCAGTGTCGACCGACTGCATACATATTTCAACGACAGATAAAAACCGTATGATAAACTATTATTTTGAAATTTACCGAACTGTCCCTCCGGTGCCATCGAAACACGAAACATATATTTCACATGCCTTGCGGGTTCGAAATCGCGCACATCCAATTGAGAAGCGTACACGGACACGTCTATTAAATCACGTCCAGGTCAGTACTGATCCATAACATTAAGGCCGTTGTGAAATAACGGCATCGGGCATGTGTCAACGCCGTTATCGAAACGAACATGCGGATATTTGATTAGCGCACCCCAGCTTTAAATAATGAATTGATCAAATATGCGGACGCGTGTGTATGTTTTTTTTTGCAAAAACATATATATATATATACATGTGTGTGTGTGTATAAAGTGTCTATGTACTCCTCATCATAAAACCAGTCCATGCATTGTGGACGGCTGTTAAACGTACGATGATATCGACAACGTTGTCGCATCCGATCCATGTTATTTTTCTGTTCGACATCAAAAGGATTTTAATTGTCGACCGCGCGCGCGACTGTTAGAAAATTTATAGCGGGCCATTGGCACTCATCCAAACGCTGCGTCGGCGGGCGTGCAGAGGACCGCCGGTTTATAAACGTGCGCGTTACAAAAACTACATTTTCATTCGCATGTTGCTGTGCACATAAAGGGCCAATCGAACGGTATTAAATTTCAATGTCCGGACCAATGTACCTGTTTTACGAATCGGTGTGCCTCGAACGATACGACGTGACTGGCAAAATATCCGTACGTTTGTTAACATGGACCGATATGTGTGTATGGATGGATGTGTGGACGGCGCCCGGACACACATACAGGTTTTTTTATACGATTCTCATTGAAATATGGACTCGTGCGCAATTAGTTTCGAACGATGATCGGACTTAAAGTTCATTTTTCATCATTTCTTGAATGTAGCATGGAAATAAAAAGAAAAAGAATAAAATATTCGTTTAAAACCATCTCCTGTTGCTCTCACAAACCGTTTTCGATGAACAAAACATTCATCTATCAAACGGATATTCATAAATAGATTGTTTTAGATACTTAATATTGAGTTTAATATTGGCGCCACACACATTTTATAGGCCGAGTATTGCATAGAGTCAGATGGCTTAGGTCGACAAGTAAGAGATTAAATAGGTACTATCATTTATTATTATTATATTTTTTCCTTTTTATTATTATATAGAATCATTTATTATTATTATATTTTATATTATAATTTTCATTTTTTATTCTCACGGAGAAAATTTAAAAAATTGACAATGGAAAAATTCATAACTAAGCAAAGTACGGAGATAGTTTGAAGCAATTTGATAAATATTTTTATCAGTGTATTCCCGTCTCCTATCCTCAATTATTTTGGTTTGTCACGACAGTATGAAATGTCTAGTTTGGTGATTTTTGGGCACCAACTTTTTCACTACTATTTTGTAAGGTTATACTAACCGCTTGGCCAATATGTATAATGTTTTTAAATGTTAATGTTGGCACTTGAAAATCCTAAAATGACAAGAAAATATTTAAATTGAAAACAGAATTGATTGTATTGAGTTTATTATTGGCGCCACGAATTTTTTTTACACGAATTTAAAGATGGTGTTGATCTTTTTATATTTCTGAAGCCTTAGATGTTTATGGAACATCCCTGGAGACGATGGAGCCTCGATAACAGCCAAAATCTTCCTATCCTTTGGTCATCTGGAAATATCTCAGTAGAGGCCGCGTTTTAAAACATTTATTTTATCAAATAAATTTTTGTATCCTTTTTTTGTGTCAATGAAATTTATTTAAAGAATTTTCATTCTTATACGGGAGAATAATATCTAGGGTTTATTTTACATGGGAGAGTAATTTCCGGGGGATTTTTATACGAGGATTATTGTACGGGGGGGTTAACATTTGGGTGTTTTTTGTCCAGGGGATAATTGTCCTGTTATGCTCAATATATATTCCTTTGTATGGACACATACATTTTTTCTAAACAAAATATTTGATCGTTTTAAGTATTGAAAATGTTGAATGTATGTAACTTATAAAATGAGTCTTTTTTGCTCAGCTGGAAATATTAAATATTTTTCTTTTTAAAAAAAAATGTGTGAAAGAGAAAGTAATGACGGTTTGAATGAAAGACTGAATTCTGACTGAACAGAACAAATTGAAATTTGTTACATGTTATAAGGGAGGTCTACGATTAAATTACAGTATAGAAGTTCCGAATCCTGCCATTAGGTACCGCTTTATGGCGGTATTAACCATATTTTTGAAGCACATCTCGTAAATAGCCTAATAAATCAAGAATAATCGATCGTTTAACATTTTTGGTAAGGAAAGAAGTATCAAGTGAGAAACTTAGTCAGACTGTCTAAGCTATACCAGAAAAATCGTTTTTTTATAATTTATAAAGTCAGTCCTTGAATGTAGAAGACAATTAATTCTATAAAGTGATTAGTAATGAAATCTTGAAAGTACTGAGATCATTAATTACGAACATACTGAATATATTTAATTAAATCAGTGTCATATCAATTCACACTGATGATATCATACATTCATTACTTGAAATATTTGTCGACGCATATTTCAACATTCAAAATCAATTAGTGTTACATAAAACAATGATACGGATTTGATTTTTCCACGGAACGGGTTCGATCGTGCGACAAAATTCCAATTATCTCTATATTTGTGTTTTCGAAAACGGTACCCCTTAAAGGTCATCAGTATATCGAAACAGTGATGTCAATGTTTGAAACGTGACTCAAACGACATCCGATTCTGTCAGTTCTTTGTTCGGTTCCGTATGTCAAAGTCGCGGGATGTTTATTTTATGGCAGAGCGCCGAAGGTTGAACAATATTTGCAGACGCTGCGAGACATCTCTAGTCTGTCATCAATTTCTTGTTATTAATTTTTTTTGTTAAGTAAAGTTTCTATTCTGTTTACATTACGAATTGATTTATATATGATTTTGTAGATAAAAAACGACTGTTTGTTTGAAGTACCTCTCAAATAAAATGTATAGTTTTAACCTTTGGAAATAGTAAATAGAATTTAAGATTTAGGTAAGACCAATCGAGAAATAAGTCAGCGTATGAACTCAGAACTGTCTAGAAAAAATTGAGTCCTCGAACAAGAGACTGTGTGTTAAAATATTGATCTGTAGTGCGTCAAAGAATGTCGGAACTCTATTGAAAAAAATCACGTGTACAAAAAAAGAACTATATGTTGAGATATAGGCATGTACAGCAGCAGAGGATTTTCAAATTTGAGAAAAAATTCGTCTGTCCGCACAAATCACTGAGATCTGAGATATGGATTTGCAAAGTTTCTTAGATGTCTAAATTATTTTAAAAAAATTCGTGTCCTCTTACAAAGGACTTTATATTGAGATATGGTTCTGTAATTTATCAAAAAATTTCTGAATTCTCCAGAAAAAAAATCCTGTTTTCGTACAAAAGACTGTGTATTGTCTGTAAGTAAGTCTAGAACATCTAAACTGTTGAAAAAAAATTCGCATATTCATATAAAGGATTGTATGTTGATAAAGGTTCCTGTAAAATACCACATGATGTTTTAATTCACAAGAAAATAAATCGCGTGTCCGTTGAAAGAGTTATATATTGATGTATTTATCTATAAGTTATTGCAGGATGTCTGAATTATACAGAAAAAAATCTTATGTACAAACAAAACACTGTGTGTTAAGATACGAGTCTGTAAAACCTTAAAAACGTTTAAATTTGCTAGAAAAAAAATCGTGTCTCTGCAGGGAAATGAATGTATGTTTAGATATAGGTATTTAAATTATGACAGAATACTAAAACTGTCTAGAAAAAAATCGTGTTCATTCAAAAAGGAATATGAGTTGAGATATAGGCTCGAAATGTATTGTAGGATGTCCTAACTTGCTTATAAAAATTCGTGAGTCTTAAAAAATCATTATGAGTTGAAATTTTGACATGTTAATTAACATAAGAATTCTTATTCCTCTAGAAAAAAATCGTGTGTCTGCAGAAAGGTCTGTGAATTGATATAAAAGATCTTAAAGTATTATAAGATGTCTTAACTCTAATAAAAAAAATCGTGAGCCTTGAAAAATTCCTATGAGATGAAATACTGACAAGTTAATTATCACAAAATGCCTGATCTCTCTAAAAAAAATTGTGGTTCTTCAAAAATGACTGTGAGTTGAAATGATGGTTTGATAATTATCACAATATGTCTGAACTTTATTAAAAAAAATCGAACGCTTGCAAAACTCACATTGTATTGATATATGGTGTTGTAAAATATTTTAAGAGATTTAAAATTCTTACAAAAAATTTACATGTCCATAAAAAGGCATATATGTTAATATATGGACCTAGAGTATCGCAGAATATCTAAAATCTATAGAAAAAAATCGTACATTGGCACAAAAAACTGTCAGTTCTGATATAGATTTGTAAAGTATTGAAGAATATCTAATCTCACTAGAAAAAAATTATATGTCCATAAAAATGGTTGTATACTGAGATTCAGGTCTATAAGGTATCACAAGATATCTAATCTTTATAGAAAAAAATCGTCTGTCCATAGAAAAGACTGTATATTGATATATGAATCAGTAAATTATCACAGAATATCTGATATCTCCAGAAAAAATGCTTGTGTTCATAAAGAGAAGACTGTAAATTAATACAGGATGTCTACTCTTTATTAAAAAAAATCGTATATCCACACAAACCATTCTATATTGAGATTTGAACCTGTTATGTATCATAATTCTTCTAAACTCTTCAGAAAAAAATCAAGCTTGCACACAAAGAATTTTCTGATAAGATACCAGTTGGTAAAATTACACAAGATGTCTGGTCTGTCCAGAAAGAAAACAGGCTTCCATAGAAATTATTATGTGCTGAGATATTGACCTGTAAAATGTTTTAGGAAACCAGAAACTGACAAATTACATTATCGTAGGATACAGAAAAAATATTTTTCTAAATCGAATCTCTTGTGCTTGTCTGAAAATGCAAGCTTTATATTTTCATAAATAAATACTTGTTTCACACCACAAACCATCAAATATGTTTCTATATTTTAAAACTTTAAGAATCGACATTGAACAGCACATGATCAGGAATCAAAAATTATCAATAATGATTTATTGAATATTTTTTTTAACTTTTCCCTTGTCTTATCGATTGTAGATAAAAATGAATTCATGTATGGAAGTGATTTTACACACAGTGTCAGATCGATAGATAGTTTCCTCACTTACACTCATTTTTAAACATTTTCCGAATCTACAAAACCACCATTTAAACTCAATATCGAGCCGTGCGCACCCACAACGTGCACAAGAATCTCAACCGGGCGAATTGTATCGACCGAATCGTACCTGTAGAAATAAATTAAGCGCACATATTCGACGCTTCATACATATTCAACGGTGTGGATCAATCACAAATGCGTATAGATTTGCTGGTAGGCTTTCCGCGAGATCGTTCTGCGGCAAAACAAATAATCGCTAATAGCCACAAACGGCGCCATGTTCGCGCCATGCCTGGCTGAGTGGTATTATCGACGCGGTTTAACCTGAATTATAGTGGATTTGTTGCGCGATGATATCTGCCACGATTGGAAAAGATTGAACACGTGTCGAGGTTCGAGTTCAGTCTGCGTTTGTTCTATAATTATTATGTAGTTCTGGAAAAAAGACAGGATTTGGTGTCAGAAGTGTGTTCTCAGATTGAAATTTGGAGTGTTCGGTCGAGTTTGATCGTCATTCTCTTTTAAAGTAGATAATTGGCGCAGATATATTTCAGTTTTTGTCGTATTATCAAAGATACATCTAGTCGAGAGACAAACTCATTGATAATTTGTATTTATAGTCAAAAATGATTGAATCAATCAGAGTTTTCTGTAAATAAAACAAATTTCGACTTTTAATTTAGATTTAAAAAATCGATTTTAGAATGTGGATTTTTGTTCAAGTGTTGTAAATCTCGCTGTTTATGGTCTGTGTTTGCGAAAGATAATTCGTTTGTGAAAATTAAGGCTAACATTTTTCTTAATTCTAGATTTAAGGGAAACAAATCACTGCATTTAGTTTTTGTGAAATAATTGTCTTCTCTCAGACTGTCTAAGATATTTTATCATATTAATAAAGAGAAACATGAGACGGCTTGTCCTAGATTTTTTATGATTAAATATACATATATATATATATATATATATATATATATATATATATATATATATATATATATACACATACGTGCATGCATCTGAATTGTTATGCAAAACGAATAAAAACAAACCAGTACACAAATGATTTCCATACATCACGTATGGAGAATGGAACGTTGAAACGCGACTATGTCGTTGATAAGGATTTCCTTTCTGCGTTCCGTCGAACTTTTTTCCTTCTGTATTTTCCATTTAATGTACGTGCACGATGAGGCAGATCAACAGACTCCCACGAGACGATGCGAATAGGGAATAGTATGCATATTCTTGCATAAATGCAACATACTTTTCTTTTAAACAATGTTTTAAAATTATATATATATAGAGAGAGAAAAAGAAAGAGGGAGAGAAATGTATAAAGAGAGAGAGAGAAATAGTTCATTACTTTTCATTAAAACATTCATTACTTTTTCTTTTTTTTCAAGAAAAATAATCAGAGTTTTGTTCAAAAGATTTATTTTGTCCAAAACAATAGCTGTTCAATGAGAATTTTGTCTTCAAATCAAGACAATCTTTTCGTTGTTTTTAAAGCTTGAAAGAAGAACAAAAAATTCAAAAACTACACCTTCAGCTATTAAAAACATATGTTCTACTAATAAACATTTTTTTTTTTTGAAAACTGTCTATTTTTGGTCATCATAACTGATTTAAAGTCAAAAAGTTGATTGAATATTTTTAAAATCTTTTATTTTTAGAACTGAAAAAATTAAAAATCATTTTTTTTCACACAAAATCAGCGAAATTTTCAACGTTTGATCAAAAATCCACATTCTAAAAACGATTTATTAAATCTAAAATCAAAAGTCGATTAGAAAATAAACAAAATCGACAATTAAATTCTTTTTTTGAACTTGGAACGAATTTTATTTTCAGAAAACATTGATTCATTCAAATAGTTTTTTTCAATTTAATAATCATTACTTTTTCTTTCTTTCAAGAAAAATAATCAGTGTTTCGGTTGAAAATGTTTATTTTGTCCAAAACAATAACTGTTCAATGAAAATTTTATTTTCAAATCAAGATAACCTTTTTTTTAATTTTTGAAAGCTTGAAAGAAGAACAAAAAATTCAATAACTGCACTTTTAGCTATTAAAATTACATATTCTACGAATAAATATTTTTTTTGTTGAAAATTGCATATTTTTGATCATTATAACCGATTTATAATTTAAACAATTGATTGATACTTTTTACAATCTGTTTTTAAAACTGAAAAAACGAAAAATCGTTTTTTTTTCCACTTAAAATCACCGAAATTTTCAACATTTCATCAAAAATCCAGATTCTAAAAACGATTTCTTAAATCTAAAATCAAAAGTCGATTAGAAAATAAACAAAATCGACAATTAAGTTTTTTTTGAACTTGGAATGAATTTTATTTTCAGAAAACTTTGATTCATTCAAATAGTTTTTTTCGATTAAACAATCATTACTTTTTCTTTCTTTCAAGAAAAATTATTAGTGGTTCGGTTGAAAATGTTTATTTTGTCCAAGACAATAACTGTTCAATGAAAATTTTATTTTCAAAACAAGACAACCTTTTTCCTTAATTTTTTAAAGCTTGAAAGAAGCACAAAAAATTCAAAAACTGCACTTTTACCTATTAAAATTATATTTTCTACAAATAAACATTTTTTTGTTGAAAATTGTCTATTTTTGGTCATCATAACTGATTTATAAGTCAAAAAGTTGATTGAATCTTTTTAAAATCAATTTTTAGAACTGAAAAAACGAAAAATCATTTTTCTCACTTAAAATCACCAAAATTTGGAAAATTTAATCAAAAATCCACATTTTAAAATCGATTTCTTAAATCTAAAATCAAAAGTCGATTAGAAAATAAACAAAGTTGACAATTAAATTCTTTTTTTGAACTTGGAAAGAATTTTAATTTCAGAAAACTTGGATGTATCCAAGTAGTTTTTTTTCAATCAAACACTCATCACTTTTTCATTTTTCAAGAGAAATATTCTTGAAAAGCATAGAAAATTTCACGAGAAATCAACATTCTTTGAAAATAAAAAAATAATACAATTAGTGTGTGAAAATAATCTCTCAATTAATTCTATCAACTTACTATTTTTAGATCATATTTATTATTTATCGGATTTCGAACCAATAAAACACTCCTTTCCCGAAACACCATACAAATTTTTTTCTAACACCAACGAGACAACAATTTCATGCTCATCTCCCGTCGAAAACACTGACTGATTCCAAGTCGAATCCTGACCGAAACAAACATCCCGACTATTAATTTTATTATTGATCGTTCTCGCGCGAATTATTCAGCCACGTCAACATCGGACCATTTGACTGACTACGCTGATGCAAGCGGGAAATGAATTCGTCCTGTCGTACATCTCGCTGATTGACACCGTTTCGACAGATGGAAATTGCCTATTAAGTGTATGGGCATGCAGTAACTATTGGGAATTATTTTTCCAGTACGTCTTTCATTTCCGACGAGTTCGTTTAGCTAAGTCGATTTCAAATTGAAATTCGTCATAATGCTTTTATTTAATCGTACGGTTCGGCCCGTCTCTATACATGCAACCTAACCCAAACCAGTTATTCATTCACACACACATACATATATATATATATATATATATATATATATATATATATATATACATATTAGGTGTACCGGAAAAGAATGTCGTTTTTTAAATGAAGCGATTAAATATCATTAACAATTTTATCTATCTATATATTGTGGTACAAGTCATACAAAAAAAATTGAGTCATGACTGTCTACATAAGCCATATCATAGAACAAGTAGACTATTCTAGAATAATCTAGAGAGCAATTACTGATCAACAGCTCGATATAAAAAGGATGTTTGGTCAGTTATCGACTGCATTTGTCCTGACAATAAAACAAGATTGTACTCGTAGAATTAGTCAATAGCATTTTTGACAACATCATTGAATCTCATAGAATCAGTTACAGTGGTACTTCGACTTACCAAATTAATCGTTCCAGTCCAAAGTTCATATCTGGAAAATTTTGTATCTGGAAACCCATTTTTCCATTATATCTTGTGGCAACCCAATTAATCTGTTCTCAGACTTATAAACACTGAGAAAAATGCGTTTGTATCCAAAATATAATTATTTTCATTTATGAGATTTTTGGTTCTTGACAGGGTTTTTTTTAAAAAAAAAACATTTTTTAGAAAAATGATGCCTATGATGATTCCTTTTGTCTCTTCGGTGAAGAAGGTTTGAGAAAGCAATCCAACGTTGATTGAGTCTGGCGCTTTGTCAACACTCTATTTAAGTGAATAATGATAGTATCAGTAAAGATATTGGTGACTCTACAGACGAGGTCTTAGTTTGGATGCTACTTGCTAACCATCTCTCTTAATTCGCTCCAGTGTTGCAAGATTTTTTTTATATCATTTGTTTTAATAGCTTCTTTTTTGTTGCTATCTTCTTCGGTCTCTGAAGACAATTGTTTTTCTTTCTCAACCTTTTCATTTTCCTGCTCACTTCTTAACTCCTGTAGCTCTTCACTAGACATATCAGTCTTGTATTGTTATACTCATTCATCGATATCTGCTTCCTTAACTTCTAAGTGCATAGCATTGACCAAGGAAATAACCTTATCTATAGTGATGTCAGTTTCGCGTTGAAAATTGTTATCTTAAAAACCACATTCTTTTCCGGTACACCTAATATATATATATATATATATATATATATATATATATATGTGTGTGTGTGTGTGTGTGTGTATAAAAATCCATAATGAATTCTCCAGACTTGCTTTCACGAGTGAATATTAAAAAAATAAACATTTTTTTGTATTCGTTTCTAGTTAGATACGAAGTTTTATGAATAGGAAATACATAAATGTTATTTTTCTCAATTTACATATTCATGCATTTGCACGGAAATAATTGTAGATTGAACGGTATGAACGTCACACACAGATGGTTCTAAATAGAAAGGATTTCAGTTGAATTTATTGATTGTTTTGTAAGCTGAATGCTGAAGTTCTAGTATGAAAATTCTAGTCGAACCTGACGAGGATTCGAGTTTTTTCGAGACTTCCAACAAGAATAGAACGTTTTTTGTATTTAATTTGTGAAAATGAATAGAATGTGTTTACACGAGGGAGGTTTGAAGAATTAGCTGGGTCGTGTACTCGTTCAGAAAGAGGTAGACAGATATATATATATATATATATATATATATATATATATATATATATATATTCATATAGTTCTACTTATTTTAATAGTGCATATGAAGTTGGAAGTGATTTCGTAATTAATTCTTCGTTTGATAGGTGTTTAAACACAAGTGAAAAATGGATAAAATCGGAATTCGAGGTATGATCCAATTATTTTTTTTTTGGAAAGGAAAACAGAGAAAAAAATGAAAGAATATGAGAGAGTATTTCCTACATTGGGTGGATCTTGTCCTTCCTACGAAACAGTTCAACCTTGGGTGAATAAATTTAAACGTGGCAGAACAAGTATCGAATGTGCACCATTCTCAGGAGACCCGAGAAGCTTTCATGCCAGAAATCATTGATAAAGTCCACGATATGATTTTGTCCGACCGGAGAGGTCATAGATATCTAGAGAAGAGGTCATAGATATCTCAAATGATCGAGCGAATTTCATTTTATATAATGAATTGATTATGAAAACACATTGACAAGATGGATGCCATATTTGTTCACGGCAGAGCAAAAACAAGAAGCACATTTGCTAAAATCACAACCGTAATATAATCCTTGATAATTTGAACATTATTCACTTCATAACTTTTTTCTAATACGCCCTATAATACCTTATCTAGATAGCAGATATAAGATTCACGAAACAAAGAGAAAACTACTCAGAAATATTCAAAAATATGGTAAATTGCAAATATATATTTTTTTCTAAATTTTACAACAAATAGCAAAAGCGATTATTTTTTTCTACTTGACGAGTATACTCGACATTAAAGAAAAAAAATGCCATATCTTCACGACGGGTATAATCGACATAAACGCTTAAAGCTAAACGCTTCCCTAGATATCAGACGTCCAATCATGAAACAAACAGAAAACTGATTAAAAATATTCTAAAATGTGTTAAAAGTTACAAATATAATTTTTTTTACCTAAATTTT
This sequence comes from Acanthacorydalis orientalis, assembly GCA_034766995.1. Lineage (NCBI taxonomy): Eukaryota > Metazoa > Arthropoda > Insecta > Megaloptera > Corydalidae > Acanthacorydalis > Acanthacorydalis orientalis. Next base: position 2,614,179 of record CM068313.1, on the reverse strand, counting down.
ACAATAAATATCAAAATCGCATTTTTTTCTGCACGATGAGAATACTCGACATTAAACAAAAAAATGCCATCTCTTCACGACGAGCATACTCGACATAAACGCTTAAAGGGTTAACCTTACAAATACCAGTTCAGTTGCGTTCATCCGGTAATTCATTCGGTCAGAAAAACAGTTCTGAAACTGTGGTTAAGGGATACGTGTGTGTGTGTACCAGTGGCGCCTATTATCATCATCCGATCCCGTCGCGTGCAATACATCTCGAACGGTGGCCGCCGTTCGAGCCCCGTCGTCTCATTTCCGTCGAATTGATGGCCGGTGTCGTATGTGACACGTTTAAAATAGTTTGAATTATTGCTAAACGATATAATTTATCGGCGCGAATCGCGGCCGTCTCACACCGCGCTCGTTAAATAATTGCCGCAATTTGGTAAATCTGTAATCTATTGTGTGCTCATTGCACATTGACCGATTGTTTTAAATTATGTGGACGGAGCGGCGGGCGGAAACGGCGTCGATGCGAAAACAACGGATCGCACGGATGCCTTGTACATAAATATATTTATATACATATACATATATATATATATACATATATATATATATATATATATATATATATATACATATTTGACCCTAATTGTAATTTCATATTTTATATGTGGACAGTTTAAATAGACGCTGCAATTTTGCGAACGAGCTCTTTGTTCAATTTGACAATAGTGTATAATTTTAATAAACAGTTTGTTTTATATATATATATATATATATATATATATATATATATATATATATATATATATATATATGCAGAATTATCCAATAATGGCGCAATGTTTTAATTTGAAATAGAACACAGAATCACACTCTTCGTTTAATAGAGATAAAAACTTTGTGCCCATCGAACCAGGATCTTCTAAAAGACAAGAAAATAACGATTCAGTCTCACTTCTTTCGATTGATTCGTCATATTATCAAATTGGTTAAAGTTTTGATGTATCAGTTGAAAGAAAAAAACGTGTGTGTGTGCGCTCATCCACACACGACAGAAATGAAACTTCAGTATTTTTATGTAGATGTAGGGCAAGGAAGATTGTTGTAAATTACAGGTTCAACAATATAAATAAGATATTCTGTAATTAAATAGGGAAAGGATGCATTGTTATAAATTACATGTTCAATAATATAAAGGAGACATGTTATAGTGAAAAACATAATTTTATTCTTATTCGATTTGGTCGTATTCTAAAAATGAGAGACAATCGGTTTATGATGACTGAAAGATTATATAAAATGTTTTGACTGAAATTTATCGAGAAATCTCGGGAATACTGCATCGATTGTAGTTTCTGATCTCATAGTTGCTTCATTAGAGTTATTTACAATATTCGAATTCAATTTAGAACGGAGAAATTCAATTAATGGTAGGGAAGCATCAGAAGAAGGGTTAACGTTAAAGTCTCCGCTCAAAATCATCGTCATCGACTAGATTTTCTCCATCGACGGTATAGATTAATAAAGTACTGTGTATGAATTTGATGATGTCTTCGATTTTCTGATTTGGTGAAATGTAGAAGGGACGACCATAAAGACGACCATTCCATTTTCCGAAATACACTGAGCAGCACATATATCTCCAACATATGTTGTTGTTACTCCTATCGATTGTGTTCGTTGAAAATTGCAATCCATATGAGGAGTAATAACATTATCTATGTCACTAGATTTGTGATAAATCTCCATTCCTCCAGATCGAACGGTTGGACGTTTATACTGAACAATACAATTGCAGTCAAGGATATCGATTCGATCTTCATTCTTTAGCCAAGTATCAGAAAGAAGCAATCAGTTTAACTGTTGAATAAATGTGTCAGTGAGATCGGCTGAGTGAGCGCGAAGACTTTGACGATTTAAAGAAATTGACAATCCTCTCGTGCTGCGGATGAAATCTAGTAACACATTCTCTATTGTCACCAGTCGATTAACAGATAATCTAATCGAAAAGAAATTCCTCCTGTAGAGAGCTCATTGAAGTTGCCGCTCGTCGACCATGGTAAAACCTGGTTACATTATTTCGAGTTACAATGTAGAGCACTTAATGCGACGTACAGTAGCCTCACTGTTATTTATTTCATTAAAATACGAATCAAAATTCGAAAAAATGCCATGATAGCTGATAAAATACTTCAGGTGGAGAAAAATGTTGAACTTTTTACATATACATACATACATATATATATATATATATATATATATATATATATATATAAATATATGTATATATATATATATATATATATATATATATATATATATATATATATATATGTATATATGGTTTGACTCTTGCAAGTCTACACCTATACCGTTTTCTTCTCACTTTCACAAAAATCGAAAAAAATAATAATGTAATTATATCGATAATGAATCATAATTTACTATTATATAAAAAAATTCAAAAAAAATATTTTTAGCAGAGAAAAACTATCCAAACTTAATATTTCGTATACGGAACTGTTGGCGCTTAATTAGGAAACTAGTAGTTTGTAAACTTGTAATGAAATTCGAATAGAATCATAAAATAACATTAAAATTTAAAATAATACAGAAAAATTTTAATTAATAATACTATTAACACTAAAATTTATTCTTGTGATTATTTCTCGGAACGTTAAGTTACACAGAAAATTAGTTTCCTGTGTTTTTCCACTTTGAAAATATTGTTATCGAAATCTATTTAACATAGAATTCTTGAAAATCGTTGTGCTTTGAGGAAGGAGTGAAAAATTAGTAACATGTGAAGTTATATTTCATAATATTCATTTTTTAATTATTGTTTTATTACATTTACTGTCTCTTATTAGAAAAATATCGATATATCACAAAATTGATCTTTAAATATCTGAATTAATTTATTGAATCGATCTGTGTGATCTATAATAAAAGAGATCTAGAGAAGATATAGAAAAATATTTTTTTTCTGCACCTGCTCTGAATGATGATGAGATTCGCTATCGAAATATTATTAAGCATTAATCAAAAATAATAGTTTTGATCAATAATGGAATAATAATCAATTGTTAAATGTTTAATATACATGTTCTGATGATAAATCCATCCTTCACAGCCGTAGAAAAATCTAATTTTCTATACTTAAAATCTGAGAATGATTAGTAATAAAAAAATGATCAATAATCAATCAATAAATCTTTGTGATTCGGAAGATTGTCACGGTTTAAAAATATTCATTCAATATACTTCAGTGATCTGAGAATGATAGAATCGATATCGAAAATCGCATAAAAGATAAACAAAAAATATTAAAAAAATCAATCGTTTGATCGGAAAATGTCTGTCTGGTGATAAATCAAAAAAAAAAATGCTAAAGAAGGTTCGATTAATGATTTAGAGATTCTATCTAGTGGATTCTATCAGACATGACATCTTTTTTCATTGACTTTTACTGAAAAATTCTCTTTTTAAAATCATTCTCTATATGTTAATAGTTTTTAATATTTTTTGTTAAATGTTGATAGAAAGATGGCTCGCTGAAATCATAATAACTGTTTCACACACACATAACATTTTTTTCCAGAAGAATATTAGCTGTCATGTAATAGATACAAACTCGTAAATCAATTACTGTCATAACAGAAACTCGTCACGTTAAAGAAAATTAAATTGCAATTAATATTAGATTCATAATGGCACGATAACCTTCTTATGAAAATAATAAGGTTATGTATTCACTTCGTTACGTTCAACGAAACTGTTTACCATGCTCGGTTCTTCTTATATGTACATGCATCTACATATATATATATATATATATATATATATATATATATATATGTAAAGTCAAATTAAATGGCTGTAGAGGAAAATTAGACTAACAAGTTTACAGAGTTCGTAAATTACAAAGTGTACTATCTAAATAGATATAAATTTAATTTCGTCGAAATTCGGTCGGGATCTTTTTGTCCAGAAACTTTCTCAACTTCGTCAAATCGCTATTCAAATGTTAGAGATAGTTGGATGATCAGTCTCTATGTCTTCGGGCGTACAGTCGCTGCAGATACAGAGAACGGAATATAATATTATCAGATCGTTAGCAGTGTAAATCGATGTTCGCAAAGATTAAATTCCGTTCCTGGACGGTAGATCGATACGCGGATCTCGGCGAGCTGGTAGTTCCGTTCTGAGTACGTTCTGTACGATTGAAAGAGACGACGTGTCCGATTTATAGAGAGAGAACGGAACATATAATCGGTTATTAATTTCATGTATCGGTTTTTATCTAGTCAGTTTCTATGTGTGAGAGTCATCCGTGGGAAATGAAAAAAAGATAGTGAAATCGAACATTCTGGCCAACATTTCAGATCATACGTTTGTTATCGACATGTTTAGTGATATTTAATTATATATTTCAGTCAGAGTATATTTTACCATTGATTTAATTCAATTTGACAGATTTTTTCACTCACACCAAAAACCGCAATTACATTTTACTCTGTTTAAAACTGTTCAGCTATTGTTTGTTGATTGATTTTCAATACTATTTTTTTTTTGGAATGGATGAATGAATATTTGAGGTGAAGGCTTCATGACATATTTTGTGAGATAACATCGTTATCACAAAGACAAGGAACAGAAATGTGTTTCTATATATTTTTTATACTTTAAATCAATAATTCAACTTCCCTGTTTTGAAGAATATTTCCGTATAGAAACATCTTTTTTAATAATCTCTCTCTTTCTCCCTCTCTCTCTGTCTATATATATATATATATATATATATATATATATATATATATATATATATTTGGAACTTAAACACTAAGCATAATCGGATTGATATCAAAAATCATATAATCAACAACCAAACATTGTCAGTCAAAAATTTATTTAACATTTTCTTACGATTTATGGAACGAAAAAGAATTCATTTATGATTCTAAGATTTCAGTTTGTGAAAATTGAGTTGAATAGATTTTTCAATTTCACTCTTAAGGTTGTCAGTTCAGATTCTAAAACGAAAAGTAAATTATTTGGTATAAAACAGAGTTATCATCGATTCAATTTAAAAGCGTGGAATTATTTTTTACATATTTACAAACTGATGGTTTTATAATGTGATCTAAAACAAAAAAAATATATAGTATCGCAAAATAAATATTAATTTTCACTAATTAACTTTTGATTAATTCGATTTAAGACCATGGAATCAGTTTTTATAGATTAGAACACAAAATAATTCTAACAGTATGGTTAAACTCACTTTCAAAAATTGATTTTTCACTCCATCCTCAAACTATAAATATTTTCAAGGATTTTTGGTTAAATATATGTCGACAACGATATTTTCAGAACGCCAAACTACAGAAAATAACTTTTTTTGTGTAGCTTGGCGTTCCGAGGAAAATTCACAAGATTAAATTTTAGATTCCATTGTATTATTATTAATTAAAATTTTTGTGTATTATATTAAATTTTTAAGATATTTTATAGTTTCATTCGAGTTTCATTACACATTTATAAAACTGCTGGTTTTATAATGAGATCTAAAACAAAAAAAATATATAATATCACAAAATTAATATTCATTTTCACGGAGTAACTTTTGACTAATTCGATTTAAAAGCATGAAATTAGTTTTTGCAGATTATAACATAAAATAATTCTGACAGTGTGTTTAAACTCACTTTCAAGAATTAATTTGATTGCTTATTATATATATATATATATATATAATAATCAATAAAATTCTCTAAAAGCTTTATAATATTTTTAATATCTAATACTTATTTTCAATACTTAATCGTATAATTTCTAGAAATAGAAACTAGACCTTTAACTCAGTTGAAATAATATTCTATATAAATATCACATTTTTATTTCAATAAAACAAAAATCCTTCAACATTAAACTGACATCACTACAATCTAAAATGAATACATAAATCAAAAAGATCACCTCGAATGTGTTCCAAAACGGTAAACTGCATCACGGCGACGCTAACGACAGATCTATTACGGTATAACTCAAATGTAAAATGGCCACATCGCCGTTGCATCGAACACACACACACACAAGTGACAAAAAAACCGAACCGGCTGTATGTCGCACATGGTGCATCGGCGTCAACACGAAATTGGATTGTAACGAGTGGCCGCCGCGTCGCTTTTTCGAATTGCCATCTTGGGTACAGTTACATTGTTGGCGTGACCAGCAACGCTCATCAAAAACGATGCAAGAAACGGCATCGTTTCGTTAAACCACTGCATATTTCAAGGATGTGGATATGTGTCTTCATGGTGAACATAATCGGAACTTAGATAAAGATTCCTTTTTAATAAGAAGAGCAAATTCATGTATATGAAAGAAATTGAATGAAAACTGTTAGTAATTTTCTTATTCAGTGATGGTAGAGCAAAATATTTTCGGTATAATATGTTTGCACGTGCGAAAGCATGACAAATCTATATAAGTATGGTTAGATTTATGTCTTTAAGCGGCTCCGCCCATTCGAATATTCGCCGAATGACGAATATGTAGATGGATCCGCATAAAGTGAATGTTTGGTATTCGCTGTATCCATTTGGTGGCATACATCTGGTTTTTGATGAATGTGGAATAGTGAAATTTGGGTCAGGATGAGCAGTAAATTTAAATGGTGCTCGCTCTCCACCTCTAATATTCCATTGTACATTTGAATTTTGTTTTTATCGGGTTCATTACTTTCTTCATCCTCAAAACTACTTTCATGAGAAGACTTTGAAATCACTGATATTATTTTCTGTGTCCTTGTATGTAAAACCGTATCTTCATTATCTTCTTCAACCTCATCACTACTTTCATCAGAAGACGTTACAGGTATTATCGCTAATTTACTTTTTATTGGATGTTGTTCTCGCTTTAATGTGATCCGATTCGACGGACCAATAATTGAACGCGAATAAAAGGATTCAGCAAATGGATTGAGTAGATCAAATAACTTTATTTAAGCAATGTAACAATGAATAATAGTAACAAGTAGAAATGGATGCTGTAGTGAAGCGCGGCGTCGACGTGTATCTCCACTGCAGTCTGAGGCGTTTCCGTGCGTTCTGTCTTCTTGCGGGGTCAAAATCAAATCAAAATCAAAAATTATTTTACTGTGTTGACATTACATATAAAACACCGTATTGCTGTGCATTGAATGGAAATTGTGGCTAGGTACTCGGTCTTAGCCGTGGCTTTTGAATCGGTTTTGAACGGAGGATTGTGTTTCAGGAAGTGGGTATGAGGGGTGGTTTGAAAGATGGAGAACGGAAAAATTTTCAAAAAACCGGAGTTGCCCGAGTTAACAAGTTCTTGTGGTGTCTGTCGGATCTGTTATATCTTATTATGTCTTGGTTCGCCCGTGATGCACCCTTTGATCGGCTATGGTGGTTTTGATGCACGGTAAGCGGGCACCGGTTGTTTCCTTTATCTTCCCTCTTGCATTGAATTGAATCATCGGATTTATCTCCATCTACAGTTCTTGTTGACACTGAGACGCATGCTTGACCGCTACCGAGTGCACACCGGATGTCGAGCCATCACGGTCGGTTTGTTATTGTAGAAATAAGGACGATGAGAGTGCACTGGTCTCAACCGTGCAAGGATGGAAAAAAGCCACACTAAACGTTTCGTCCATTCAGGATAACAAAAATTCCGAATAGATGTAAAGATATATTTTCATCACTATCAGTAAAACTCATCTGGGAGGATAAATAAAAACATTATTCACTTCACTAGTTATTCTATTACACCCTATAATACCTTCTCTAGATATCAGACATAAGATTCATGAAATAAAGAGAAAACTGCTCAGAAATATTCTAAAATGTGCTAAAATTACAAATATATCTATATATATTTACCTAAATTTTAGAATAAATATCAAAAGTGATATTTTTTTCTACATTATTTGTATACTCGACATTATACAAAAAAGTGCCATCTTTTCATGACGAATATACTCGACATAAACGCTTAAAGGGTTAAAAATAACTTCTGTATTTATGTATCTGTATAATATTTTACATGTCTTATTTTGTGTATTATATATTTCAACCAATTGTAGTATTGTGTCCATTTGAATTAAATTTAAATAAGTCGTTCTAGCTACTTCACAATCCGACTCTTCTATTCCTTCATTTATAATACCATTTGTTTTCGTTTACACTTCCTTACAGAAATTTCACTTGTAAAGCGAGTGGCGACCACGCAAATCATTTTTTTATTTAAATATCCTCCCTAGATATGGAGGATCTCTCACACTCACCCTCGTAGCTTCTTTTTCCTTACATGCTACCGCACCGTCTTGCCATAAAACTCGTTCATTTGTGAGAGAATGAAGTGAATTTAATCGCAGTGATTTTATTACAAAAAAATGAGAAAAAAATCTTTATAAAAACAATAGATATTTAATTAATATTCATTCGAACAGAGAATTGCAGGTTCGCTCGAAAAAAGTTTATTCAAATCTAGTCAGTGTTTCCATCCAATCCGAGCACTTATTAAAAATCGAACGCCGTCCCTCCAGATACATTTTAATTAAACTATTCGCTCCCAGTAAAAACATTGAAAGTAATTCTATTATTTACGATTCGCGCACAGCGCCGTTATCATAAGAACGCCGGCGTCGCGACGCGTCGATTTTTATTAACGCGAAACCAATACGCGGGCGTCGAACGCCTTAACTTCTAGTTCAGCGGCTTTATAATCATTAAGAAAGTTTCGCGTCAAGTTCGTTATAATAAGGTATTAAATCTGTGAATGCGGTAATGTGGTAACGTCGGATAAAGGATTTAGGATAAAGCTTTAATCCAATTTCACCTCGAGGCCGCCGAAATCTCGAATAGTGTGCCGGTTTTAAATGCTTCGCGATGGATTAGAGAGCCGCCGTGTGTGCATTATATGCGGGCGCGTGTTTGTATCTGGGTGTGGGTCGCACTGTGTATGAATACAGTAACGATTCGCTCCGTTCTTGGATTGTCTGCGCTATAGTTTTGTCTCTTGGACTCGAATTATTTTTAATTCTTCTCTCGTTATGTTTTTCTTTTTTGTAAAAATATTATAAACTTTTTCTATATCACTAGAGAGCTCTGCCTTCAATTCACAACACTACCCGACCGGCGAGGGCTCCGCCCCTCTCGTTTTACTCAAATCACATATATTCGGACAAATGCATAATATATATATATATATATATATATATATATATTAGTATGTCTATATAGTCATTCACGAAAATAGATTGCAACGCAGTTATTTTATAAAATCGCACATTTAATTTTATAATTTTTCTTGAAAAATTGTGTAACTTGCGGTATCATATTTAATCTCTACAGGGTTTTTTTTAAATAAAATTTTGTCTATTTTTTGAAATGGGATAGAATATATATATATATATATATATATATATATATATATATATATGAGAGAGGTTTGAGTAGTAACATGGTTTGTGTACTCTCTTGAGGGAGAGGAGGAACAGCTGTATATGTTTTCATATAGTTCCACCCCTTTTAGTAACGCATGTGAAGTTGGAAATCATTCCACCATTAATTCTTCGTTTGATATTTGTTCCAACACAAGTGCAAATAGGTAAAACCGGAATTTGAGGTGTGATTCAGTCATTCTTTTTTATTGGAAGAAGAAACAGAGAAGGAAATCTATGAGAGAATATTTCCTATATTATATATATATATATATATATATATATATAGAGAGAGAGAGAGAGAGTAAGAGATAGAGAGAGAGAGAGTGTGTGTGTGAGAGAGAAAGAGGGATATATGAAAAGATATAAACTATTTTTAATAGAAAAGAACCTTCCTTTGTTTTATATACGTGGGCGGTTTAAAATGTAGCTTAGTTCGTGTACACTCTGAAAGAGAGGGAAACAATTGTATATGTTCCATCCCTTTGAGTAACACATGTGAAGTTGGAAATCATTGGCCATTGATTCTTTGTTTGAAATTTGTTCCAACGCAAGGGCAAAATGGATAAAACCGGAATTTGAGGTGTGACTCAGTTATTGTTTTTGCTGGAAGAATAAACAGAGAAGGAAATCCATGAGATAATATTCCTGCATTATATATATATATATATATATATATATATATATATATATATATATGTATATACATATATATATATATACATATATATATATATATATATATATAGAGAGAGAGAGAGAGAGAGAGAGGGAGAGAGGGGGGTAAATATAAAAAAGATATAATCTATTTTTAATACAAAAAAACCTTCCCTTGTTTTATATAAGAGGGCGGTTTAAAGAGTAGCTTAGTTCGTGTACTCACTGAGGGAGAGAGGAACACCTGCATATGTTCCATCCCTTTGAGTAACGCATGTGAATCTGCAAATCATTCTGTCATTAATTCTTCGTTTGACATTTGTTTCAACATAAGTGTAAAATGGATAAAATCTGAATTCGAGGTGTGATTGAGTTAATTTTTTTTTGGAAGAAGAAACAGAGAAGGAAATCCTTGCGAGAATAATTCCTACATTATATATATATATATATATATATATATATATATATATATATATATATCAAAAGTTTGACTATAAAAATCAGAAAATCTAAAATTAAAATCACAATTTTCAAAACAAACATTTTATTTTCAGGAAGAAAAACTGTTTTTTGGTTAAACAGTTAATTATTTTTGTCTCATTTTTTAACAGATAGACTTCTGAGGTAAAGATAACATTTTTAAATGAAAATATTAAATAGAAGCAGGAGAACGAATTGAAAAATAAAATGAATCTGTGGTCTGTAATATCAAATCAAGTTACTCTTCAAACAGGTCTCTCTCTCTCTCTCTCTCTCTCTATATATATATATATATATATATATATATTAATGTCTACGACAAAATCGAACATTTCTTCATGAATTCACGAGATTAATTGAAATTATCTTGACAGGTGAAAAATTGGCTTTAAAGAAAAATTGCAATCACTGAATTGAATTCGACATTCGTTCGTTTGTACGCGGTGTCGCGCGTACAGAAAATACCAGATATCGGATCATTGCCTTCAAATACGCACACACACATTATATATATATATATATATATATATATACATGAGTATATGATGTAATAGAAAGAAGTTTGTAAATATCGACGCGGTTACAAACATGAAAAATTCAACGCTTCCAGAGCCCTATATAAGCTGTCATTCACCCGTACGAATGAATGAAACCCCTAAATGTAATGCTTGTGCATTGTTTCTGTGTGTGTGTATGTGTATATGAGTGCCACCCTTCGACTAATCACTGCCAGACAGATAAACCACTAACGTGACCGCCCTTCGAATCACAACTGCATGGTCATATATAATATAGATTGGACGTTGTGAGTTCGGTTCGAATACTGGGACGTTTTTTGAGCACTGCTCTGTTTCAACCGGTATAAAAAAAATACCAATTATTTAAAAGAGTAATCGTTTTGAAAAAATCGTATTTGTTTTAATTCTTATCCTTATTATAAGATAATATATTAGGTCTGCCAATTAATTCTAAGTCTTTATATTGAATCAATCATAACTCTGTTTTAAGTTAAAATATTTTCTAATCGTTTTATCATCGACAAAACCCGATAAGCTTTTAAAGTATTTAAAAATTAATCTTCTGAGAAAGCTGATTGACTGATCATCTTATAATTAATTCATATAATTAACATTTTTTGCCCGAATCAGTTCATTTGTAGAACTAAATTCAAAGTGATAGAATTGTAAATGTGCTTTATTGAAAAAAATTTCAAATGTGATTTTTTAATTTTTTTATTATCAGAAATCTATCAATTTGCTACTTAATATAATATTTTTTCTTGGATTTGACTACTGACTGCTTTTTGATTTAGAAAATATGTCTAAAAAATAAAAAAATCGATTTTATTTCCAGGAAAGTTTATTAGTTCTATTTTTTGTTTGTTATTTCCTGTTATCAGTGTAATTTATAATACATAGGCGGTGATATATGGTGGACACAAGTAACGAATTTATAGAAATGGAGTGAATACATTCCCAAATAATAGATTCATTATGATTCTCTACTAGTAAAAAAGAAAAATTATATCTGCAGGAAAGTTTATGGATTCTATTTTCTGTTATTTCACTCATTATACAAATTATAAAAATGCCATTCATCAAAAGGTTAAAAAACAAATAAAAAGAAAATTTCTATACTTCTTTAAAAAATCAATTGTTTTTCAAATGGAAAAACCGCGATATTTCTAATTTTTCGACGACCGCAATTTTTTTAATAATGAAAGATTTATAAATTTAGTCTTGTTAGAAAGAGATTAGTGACATTTAAATATATCATCCAAGAGCTAGCGCTTTGAGACCATACTTTCTTTGGAAAACATTTATGGATTCCAAGATCTGCATCGTCTTCCAAGAGTAAATAATCATTCATCAAACTAGAATTCCATTTAATTCTTCTACCAGCTATTCTCGATTTTCCAGAATGAAAGATGTTGGTCGTTATGATTTTTCACTGTTAGAAATATATATATATATATATATATATGAATGTGTGTGTGTGTGTGAATATGACATGTGACTCGATCACTCGTCCCTCCAAATAAACGACCACTGCAATAATAAACATTAACGTCACGAATTTAACAGAGATATTAAAATGTTCGCGCGATTATGACGAAAATAAATCATCCGTCGTCCGGAACACATCTCGAAATCACGTCCATTCGCACGACGCGCATTTTGATTTAATAACATAAATGTATGCGTGTATAAATATGGTCCGACGGACGGGTACCAGCAAGCCCCAGCATCCATCCATCGACGACGCGCATTTAAATTCGCACACACGTTTATATACTCTCTCTTTCACTCTCTCTCCGTCTTTATATATATATATATATACATACATGTATATGTATATATATATATACATGTATATAAATATACATATATATATATATAAGAGGATCGTTTGATAAGTATTGTAAAAACAATTTACACACCGTTTTTGGGAATAACCGATTTTATTCCATACCACAGCCTTTCTTAAGAGCTATACACTTGGTCCAGCGAGTTTGTATTTTTTTGATCTTGTTGGAATAGTAGCTTTTCTCAAAATCTGCAAAATAGGGGTTCACGGTGGCGATGACATCCTCATTCGACGAGAATTTCCTCCCACCGAGCCAAATGTTCATGTCTGGGAAAAGGAAGAAGTCGCACGCGACCAAATCCGGAGAAAAGTCTGCTGAGGAATCAATTCGAAACCTAATTCGTGCAATTTTTCCATTGAGGCACACCGCGTTATGATTAATTTACAGACCTGCCATTAATCTGTCGATCGGTCATCAAGATATCCCTAACAACTGTTTTTCGAAAAAAAATCGATTTTGTTTCCCAAAATAGCCTCTATTGAAGGCTATTCACTTGGTCCTAGGTGTTCCCAATTTTTTCATCCCATCAAAAAAGTATCTTTTCTCAAAGTCAACGAAATATGCATTGATGGCAGCGATGACATCCTCATTCGACGAGAATTTCATCCCACCGAGCCAAAATTTCAATTCTGGAAAAAGGAAAAAGTCGCGCGGAACCATGTCCGGAGAATAGGGTGGATGAGGAAACAATTCGAACCACAATTCATGCAATTTTATCATTGCGACGGTCGATTTATGTGACGGCGCGTTGTCCTGGTAAAAGACTACTTTTGTGCGCCAATCTTAACCGTTTTTGATTCAGATCTTCTTTCAAACGTCCATTGATTTTGCATAATATGCTCTTGTCATCATTTATCCCTTTATTAACTAGTCGATCAGGATGATTTCTTGGGAATCTCTAAAAACAGTGGGCACAAACTATTAATGAATTATCATTGTATTACGGCCTGATTACTTGGAGTGCAGAAGGTTAAGATTGTAGCACATATCTTTTATTAAAACTCTAGTAATTGTAATACTTAACTTTTTCTTCTATTTACAATTTTTTTTTAAGTTTTATGGAAATTTAATTAAATGATGATTTTATATATGAAATCCTTTTAGGAATTTTTGTGTCTGCTTTATATGCATATATATATATAGAGAGAGAGAGAGAGAGAAAGAGAGAGAGAGAATTCTGTACATAAATGTGTCGGTCACCCGTCGCGCGGGTCGTCGTCGCCTCGCGTTATGACACAGCGGGTCGCTGTAACGCGTCCGTCCCCTTTGTTGTAAAATGACGCTATGACGGTTAAATACTCGAACGGGGTCCTCTCTATTCGCAATTATTGATGACATCCGTACAAAACCGGCCAGTATTTGCAGTTGTTCGACCGATTGTTTATACGTCGGCCACTTGTCGACGAATTGTTAGTTAACAACAACGCACTGGCGACCGGTTTGTTTGTTTGTTCGTTCGTTCGCCACATCGAAAAGTTTCCAGGACTTTTTTCACCCCGTCGCCCGGATTCATTTTTGTATCTTCTTCAGTACCCTCGATTCGTTTTCGGTATTCGAATGATGTGGGACGGGATAGGATCGTCTTGTCTGAGTAGAGTTCTGATTGTGACTGAGTTAATATCGCAGTGGAATTATTTTTTACCGTACAAATCACAAGAAAAGTTTTCTGGATGAAAATATTCAATAAACCGTTTTTGATTGCCGCTTTTGACCATTTCGATATCGATTTCGACATTTTCAGAGATCTAAAGTACAGAAAAATATATTTTATGGATTGTAAGATGAAAAAACAGTTGATTTATGAAAATTATCAACGTTTGATAATCGACAAGCAGACAATTAAGTCTTAAATTGCGCATACATCCCCTTTAGATGATTGGCTCGCCATAAAAGTATTCGTAAACGACAATCAGTAACGATTTATTGAACAATTTTCGACAGAAATTGTTTTATAGTTTGTAAAAAAGAATTCAATTGCAAGAAAAATTAAGAAAGACTGATTGATACAGACATTAATTTTTAAAAATTACATTTTTAACCTGAACTGGTCAGTCTGTTTTGCAATCAGGAAAAAAGGTGGATTTTTGAAAAAGAAAATAATTAAAAAGTAATCAAAAAAATTAGAACTTTCTTTTGTTTTATTGTTTATACTCTTAACTTTATTATACAAAAGAATTTTTATTTGTTAAAAAACTATCCGTCGCCGAAGTGATGGATTCTCAAAAATGTTCTACCCTAGCATAAGGGTTATCTCTAGTGAAAATTATCCGAAACAATAAAATCAAATACTGTCTTAATTAGTATCTTTACAGTAATGTCTTGATTAATTTTTAATTGATTTCGCAAAAAATTGACAAAATGGCGCTGAAATTTCTTCAAATATCGCGTTTTCTAATCTTTTCCAGACATTTTTTTTAATAGAAGAAGTGTAATATTTTAAAATAAAAATATAATTTTAATCCAAGATGAAAAAAATAGTATGAAGAATATTGTGTAAAAATTTCAGTCAAATCGGCTGAATAGTTTTTTTTTCATCAACACCGCCGTCCGAAACTACTTTTTCTCGATCGGAAATGTTGATGAAAAGAAAAATATTCGACCGATTTGGCTGATTTTTTTTAAAAAATGTTCTTCATATTATTTAATTATTCTTCAATTAGCTTCATTCTTCATTTCGAGAGAAACACGTCCATAGTTATAACGGAGGAGAATCAAAATTTCGACTGTGAATACTATCTACACTATTACAAGACAAATCAAAAACGACTGAACGGATTTTGATGCAACTCTGACAATGTCTAGGTTTTTTTTTATCTGGAAAGGTTTTAGAGATGTTTTATTAAAATAGAAAATGGATTGAAGAAATTTGAAGGCATAGTAGCCACGCGACAAAGCCGAAACCGTGTAGCAGGGCGCTCCGCTTTTACTTAAAAGGGTTGTAAAACATAAACGATTCTGA
Source organism: Acanthacorydalis orientalis (assembly GCA_034766995.1). Taxonomy (NCBI): domain Eukaryota; kingdom Metazoa; phylum Arthropoda; class Insecta; order Megaloptera; family Corydalidae; genus Acanthacorydalis; species Acanthacorydalis orientalis. The sequence continues at coordinate 2,598,252 of CM068313.1, read as the reverse complement.
ATTTCGGATTGAAAATTTCACAGTATATTCTTGAAAGTATGTACCTTCTGAAAATTAAAAAAAATTTAATTTTCAAATCAGACTGACCCATTAAGTGTTTAAAAATGGAATAATATCATACAATCTCAAATATGGAAGGGATGGATTAAATTATATATACAACTTTTCTAAAATATTTTAAGTTAATCAGTGGATTAGTTATTTGGAGTTTAAATGTGTGACAAAAACCAAGATAATTAGCAACTTGAAAAATGTATTAAAATAGGGGTAAATCTTTTTCCTTTAACAAGCTCTTTTCAACAATTTCACATCCCATAAATAAAAAAGTCTATTATTTTTGTTACATCAAAATAAATAATACATATCTACTGCGCATCTTGAACTGCGCACACATCCCTTTAAGAGACTTCCAACTAAAATAAGTCTAAAAAAGGATCAAATATGAACTTGAAAATATCTCAACACGTTCGAAACCAGTATAGATTTAACACACAACTTACATCATCGTATCATAAAGGTATCTCTCCACATTTGTCACCAATCTCTACTAGAAATGAACGCACATTTCCTATCAATCCTGTCCGGCCAATTCGTTAGCGTGGCCTGTGTACATTTTTCACGGCGCGGGACGAGTTCCGCTCTTCCCTGATTTTATTTCAAATAAAATAAATCAAATCTAATGATTGTATGGGGTGCTGATACTCGACACAATTTGAGACTATTATCCACTGTACAAAAATGGGAATAAATTTAGTGAGCTACCATTAAATACAGATCCATTTTAATAGACCTGGTGTTAAAAAGTGATTGGATAGATAAACGGTCTCTCTGAAAATATAAATTCAGCTATTTTCCCTCTTCGACATAATTTGAATTACACACACACACATATATATATATATATATACAGGTGTATACATTCGTATGAATGTGATTTTTACCCTTTTAATTAAATCGGGCATGCATTTGAGTTTCATACACATCGAACAGTAGCGATAAATTAAATGCAGTATGCAGGTGTGTTCTGTCGACGTGCACATAGATAGATAGAGCCTCACCCACTCACCTCCGCACACACACACACACACACACACACACACGATTTGACATATTGTACATGACGTAACGACACACCCTCTTGCACGAAATCACCACTTTTGGCGTGCGTTGCGCGCTACCCTTTTTGATATTGAATGTTTTAAATGCTAATACAGATTTTAATTATACACTTGAAATGTTCACTTCAAAAACGGCTGAGCGTGGCGCGCGCACGTTTTGTGAACTTCATTCAATGTTAATTATGTGTAAAACTGGCTTTAGACGCGACGATTTCACTCCCTGCACGATTGTTAATCATTTTGATAAATTCTCGATAGATGCGCGGGTCGGATGAACCGTGGTGGCGTACGGTTTTATTCGGAACGACGGATGAATGGTATCAAAGGTGAAACGGTAATCTTTCGAACCTCGACGGGACGGCGTTCGAGTGGCGCTCGACGTGTTGTGTACATTTTACGGTCTTCGAATGTACGACTAGCGGTTGAATATGTGCGCATTTAATAATTGTGACTGTGAAGCCGGTCTCGAATCGGTTTAATACACATTTTAAATGTCAACGGGCTGTTGAAACAACGTTAAGAGTATTTATTCAAGTGGAGAGGATTTATAAGCATAAATAGATGTTCAGTTTGTATTGAAATGAAAATGTTTATTATTGAGATTTTTCTCTGAACATTTATTAGCAGATAGTGATTTCTTCTTTCTATTCGATCACTCGTTAATACCTTCCAAGAATTTAAACCAACTCTACCTGTATTCAATCAGTTTGAAGAATAAATCTTGAACCTTTTTTTCATATCACATTATTTGGTACAAGGGATGGTTTAAATAATAATAGAATGAAGAAGAAGAGAGATAAAACAACCAGTCTATATTTTTGTTTTTAAATATATTTTTCTTTGACTCGAACACACTTTTCAGACCTTCAAATAAGTTTCTATAAATACTCATAAAAATACTTTTAGGTATTTGACTTGAAATGAACAAAAATATTTTCATCTTCACTTTCTTCCCCGGTAAGATCTTTTTTTTCAAATTTAGAAACAAATAAAAATCTATAGGAATTAAATCTGGACTATACAGAGTGTGGTTCAGAATTTCGAAACCGCATTAATAGATGGAAGCGATTGCAATATTGGTATTGTTTTTTGATCCATCCGAGCGCAGGTTTACACCCAGGAGTAGACGTTTTAGGGTGAGAATGAATGTGTGGGTGAAGGTGATCTAATTTTAATTTTATAAATCAGGATACACATTAACTAGTCAAAGTTGGGCTTTGCCTGATTGCGTTAGGGAAAATCGTAGATTTCCTAGGCAAGGTTGGACTTGACCGGCTACATATATACTGGTATTGATGTTTAAGATAAAATGCGAATCAATAAGATGAGCGTTTTCTGTTCATTTCAAATAAATAAATAATACTGTTGAATTTTTCCCGCCTGTTGAGTTATAAACAATTTTTAATCCCCCTCCCCAAAAAAAATTCAGACTCTTATTACAAAACACATAAAGTGTAATTTATATAGATTGGATAATGGAGAAGATTGCCCCTAAACGAAATTGATAACGGTTGTAATATTCGATACCGCCTGGCGCGGTTTTGTTTAGAATCAAGTACTTTTACCGGCATTAAAAACGACCCTTTCCGTATATTTACGACCGCGGCGGTGTTTGAAAAATGCACACACAGACACACACACACAGGCATATGCATACATTCCGGAGTGGTGAAAAGTGTGTGCAACGAAAAAGAGAAGAACCGTTCTCGCTTAACGAGTGACCGGCGCCTCCACCGAATAGCTGTTCCGAACTCCCGACGGGAATACTTAGATATATTGCATTTTTCAAAAACTAGTGAATTATTTTTATTATCGCGGAACGCGCCCGCACACACCGAACTTTAAAAAAAAAAGTTTTTCTTTTACACCCGTCGCGGCGTTATTGCGTGCAATGCGCGAATGTGTTCAGCCAAGAGTCCACATATGCGTGCGGTGTGCGGTATGTGGTGTGTGTGTGTGTGTGTGTGTGTGTACATGCACGTGTGTGTGAATGTGTGTGTGTGTGTACGGATGGCAGCTGACGCTCTCCACGAGCGCGTGCACATATTTCAAGCGATATATCTTGCGCGCCGCTTGTTTTCATATTTGTTGTAGCGAAACGTTTTTGGTTTTGTGCGCCGCCGGTCCAGGCCAGAATATCTGTATTTGTCGGCGAGATCTTCGGTATGCTCTGTACGTTGTTCGCTTGTTGAAGTTTGCGGTCGACATTGTGTTTTATTTATGAAACACGAACGGCGCACACAGCCGCCCTGTCAGTTACTTATGGCGCCACTACAGTTCAGGGTTGCGCGATGCGTCTCTATCCGGGCGCCCTCTATCTACCCGCTTTTCACACAGAAAGACACACACACACACAGACGTACATGTGCCACAGTGCTCGAACATGTATCGGACTTCTTATTATAAATTGTTTATACGCTTTTAAATTTTTAAATTTCTCCTGTGTGCAGCTGTTCAAGAATAACGTTCGAACGAACAGTTGTGATTCGGAGGGAAGGAACCGAGCGTCTCCTTCAAGTGCAGTCGATCTGTCAATTTGATTGTCAGAAATTGTGCACTGGTTAACTGATCACGCATCGAGTTCTCTTTTAATCGCAAATAAAATATGAAAAATTTTTGAAAACCTTTAAGATTAAATTCAAGCAGAGAACTTGAAACAATTAACCCCTTATGCCTGTATTTTTTAAAAAAATGCATCCAAAACTGGTATTTTAATTGAAAGAAAGTGTCTATTGGTTTTTTCTTTACCATTTCTTAAAAAAATCTTTGGTAAGAACTTTATAGAATACATCTTCAACTTAAACATTCTTTCCTACTCTACCGAATTTATTCCTGCTGCCTCTTCAGAATTCCATACTTTGTGATTGACTGATAAAGTGTTTTTTGCAGTTCATGAGTCAGACTCGTGACTCATGCACAAGTGATTAAACTCCTAGTTACACATAAATCGATTTATCAACAAATAACACCGATCTGGGCTACTCACACTAGTGACGAAAATTTCAGGAAGTTTGATGACTCATCCATATTTTAGCCAAAATACACAGCCCAATCAACGAGTGACTTTATGAACATTCTAAAAAACGATATAACATTCCATACTGTCTAAATTTCTTCAGTTTCTTCGTACTAACTTAAGCAATTCACTTTATTAAGCAAGGTAAAACAATTACTCTAGGAGAAGGAAAAATTAATCAATTCAGTATTCTTCCACATATAATAGTTAAAAACAATAAATCCAATATTCCCTTCAATATACTTCACTCTTCATCATTAACCGAATTTAAACTTTTAAAATAAAAAGTACCAGTTGTCGAATAATAAATTTACCGAAAAATATGACATGCTGTCGACCCCGTAGAAATAAAATATAAAAATAATAAATAAATTTAAATAAGACTAACTAATTCTAAATCTGAATCTTTTGACTAAAACCCAGCTAAAAATGAGTCCCACATCAAGCTAAATTAGGAATATTTATACATTTTAACGTTAAAGGCAACTGAATGACAATCCCTCGTATAAAACGAATATCTTGACAATTTCCTATATTATGAATAACTGCACCAGCACATGTAAATAATAAATAATTCGTTTGTGAATGAGACTGCAGACCCAATCGTACATTCGCAACTCTGATCGAATCGACCGGATTTCTGTTGCGATACAAATATTTCCAGGCCGGAAAATAACGTACATCGTTTCTCTGCGAATCAGAATCCGGTGACATAAATTAATTATGTAGTTAACGCCGGGGAACATAAACTAGAACGCACACGCGCGCAATAAAAATCAGAACACTCGACGTGAAGAGCGAACAACACAACAGATGAAAGCGCGCACAAACACACACACACACACACTTATACATCCATATGTGTATATATATATATATGTGTGTGTGTGTGTATACATCTACTATAAACAATGCTACAATCTTTTCATTCCGCAATTACGTAAAGTGAACTTGTTTAATTACATTAATTCTGTAAGAGAGGTGTGTGTCGGGCATCGAACGTGCGGCGCACGCTTTTAAACCGCAAGCGCGCGTTTCCTGTTTGCGCGCGAGTGCTTTTTTTAACCTCTCCCCCAAGTATTATTATTATTATGATACGGACCGGTTTTTTGATTACTTTGCGTCGACGCCGCCGGCGCTGTTATTTCAGTCGGCGTCTCGGTGACTTTTCAGTTTATGTTGTAATTAATTCGATTCTTTAAATATTTGACTTGTACGGCACGGCGCGAAACGGACGCGAGCCGCTGCTGTTAATTGAAAAGTTCGTTCACGTACCGTAAGGTAGGTCCGCATGTTCAATTCTCGAAAACCAATCGAAGATTATGTCCGTAAATCTGTTGTTTATGTACTGTGCGATGTCGATTGTCGTCGGATCGTTTGAAAATTGTTACATGATTTGTGATGTATCGGCTTTGATTAGGATTCATTATTTTCGTTTCCATTGTTTGTAGAGATAAATACAGAATTTCACTGTTGTTTGAAACATGAAATATTTATATTTAATTCTCTGCTCACTAGTTATTAGGTTGGTAGAAAAATGATTGCTGTTTATGAGATATTTAACTCACTACACTCTAATTATTATGCTGATAGAAAAATAACTGCTTTTTGTAAAATATTTAACTCGCTACACTCCCATTATTAAATTGGGAGAAAAGTAATTGATGTTATAAGATATATAACTCTCTACTGTTTAGTTATTAGGTTGGTAGAAAAATGACTGCTGTTTATAAGATATTTAACTCTCTACTCTCTAGTTATTAGCTTGGTAGAATAATAATTGCTGTTTATAAGATATTCAACTCTCTACTCTCTAATTACTAGATTGGGAGAAAAATGATTTCTGTTTATAAGATATTTAACTCTACTCTCTAATTACTAGATTGGTGGAAAAATAATTAATGTTTATAATATATTTAACTCTCTACTCTCCATTTATTAGGTTGATAGAAAAAAATATCTGTTTATAAGATATTTAACTTTCTACTATCTAGTTACTAGATTGGTAGAAAAATAATTGCTGTTTATAAGATATTTAACTCTCTACTCTCTAATTATTATAACGATAGTAAAATAATTACTGTTTATAAGATATTTAATTCTCTATTCTCTATTTATTAGGTTTGTAGAAAAATAATTGCTGTTTATAAGATATTTAACTCTCTACTCTCTAATTACTAGGTTTGTAGAAAAATAATTTCTGTTTATAAGATATTTAACTCTCTACACTCTAATTATTAGGTTGATAGAAAAATAATTTCTGTTTTTAAGATCTTTAAACTCACCACTCTCTAGTTATTAGGTTGGTAGAAAAATAATTGATGTTTATGAGATATTCAACTCTCTACACTCTAATTATTAGGTTAATAGAAAAATAATTGCTGTTTATAAGATATTTAACTCTCTTTTCTCTTATTATTAGGTTGGTAGAAAAGTAATTGCCGTTTATGACACTCAAATCCTTATAAATTTTTTTAATTGAGTGATTTTATGTAGTCCAGAACTGTTGAATGAATAACTTTTGGGCAAGCTCTCGAATTATGCTTGGTTCTGATTCAACTAACACCTTCAGTTGGTCGTGAACTGAAGAAAAACGCATGAGAACTTCTTCATGATCAACGTTCTGGTTCCCATTACGAATTTTTTAGGAATACCATTGCAGCGTACATTCTTTGACCGTACCCACATCAAATATATCGTTTAGAGAGAATTAAATTCCCAACCGCATACATCTTGTAAGATGATCTGAATATCTTTTATTAAGTCTCATCTAATTTTTTAATAACTTAAATCGTTCCAATCGAGTAAAATATCTGAACAGGTAATATACAGTAATAAATAGTAAAATAACAGGTAATAAACTGTAAATAAACAGTAAAATATCTTGAAAGTATGAAAGAACACAGTTAAATTTTATTCGAATTCGTTTATATTCCAAACTGAAAAAACCCGAGAACCATATTTCCGACTAAGTCATATCTCGCCCATTCCACAAACCTATAGTTATTCGTCTACAGTACTTCCTGCTCTTTCTATTTAAATATTCACATACAAATTAACTATAATATAAGATACAGGAACTGAATTTGAAAATATGTAAAAGCAGCCCTCTCATAAATTTTCATATCTTCGTCGGTTATTAATAAAAAAAAATAATTATTTTCTCACATTTTTCCATACGAAACGAACCGTTCTCACTCAATCACTGCTGAATACACATTTTTGGATACACACGAAACGCAGGTGAATTCATTAAGACGAAAAACTAATTTACAGAAGGAAGGAACGAACGGTCCCCCCGAGCGCTCATTTTCCATATTTTTCAATTATCAGCCGAAGAGAAAAATTCATACACACCAACACACACACCCACATATATATATATATATATATATATATATATGTATATATTAATAAATATATGTATGTATTCAATTTGTATTACCGTGGAAATAAGTCGATGGCGGTGGCGAGCACAGCAAAAAAATATCTTTAAAGTAGTCAATAAGCAATTTCGATGCAAATGAGGATCCGCCAACGACTAAGAGATGTAATTTAATTAACGTCTAGTGAAAAAGAACAGAAGAGACGCCGGGGAAAAAATATTCGACGCAAATCCTTTTATGTTTGAAAATACGCTGACGAACACGGTTATGCCTCCATTGTTCAAATTATTAATTGAATAAAAACTTATTATCTGTTTTGTTCACTTATAAACACACACACACACAAATATATATATACAGATTTTTTAATACATTCTTTGATAAACAAGTTTCAAGCCAATTAAAATTTACATTTGTTTGTAAAAGTAAAGCTCTATTGTTCGACGATTAATTTGAAAGTCAATTATGTTACAGAATTCTTAAGTGTAAAATATGTTTGCATATTTATTAATTGTATTATTAATATAAATATATATATATATATATATATAAATATGTATTTATACCGTATATCTAGACGTATAAGATGACCCTTAAAACACAAAAAAATAAGTGGTCATCTTATACACCCAATACAAGAACAGAAACTTTAAGATAACATAAAAAATTTATTATGTTTTTACAGAAATTAAATTCTTTATATTAAAAAAATTAATTTAAACTTTCGTATATAAGATGAATTCATTGAATAATTTTAAATAATTTTTTTTTAAATTAAGTACATACCCATATCCGTCTAGACACAAGCCGTGCTAGATGTTTTTCTATACAGTGTGTCAGAACAAGGTGATTCCCCGAATTCCATATTTGAATTTTTAAATAGAAAAATATAATTCCCCTAATTTCGACTTGGAAATAAAATTGTATTATAACATATGAAAGAGGTGTTCAATCAAGGATCTTCTTATACTACTGATATATGATAAATGTATAAATTTTATCTTAAAACATTGCTGACTAATTGTATAGATCTACTAATTCAAATGGGATACCTACCCGTTTGCAATTAATTATTGAATATAAGACTAGTAAAAGAGAATTATCTCATGAATAAATTTACAATGTATCGTCCAATTTCAGCCATTTTACCGCAAAATTATTTTCTACAAAATAACCAAGACATTGGAACATTATACTTCTTATTTGTAACATGATCTGGAATAGTTGGCACTTCTTTAAGTTTATTGATTCGAGAAGAATTAAGTCAACCTGTTCCATTAATTCGTGATGATTAAATTTATAATATAATTGTTACAGCTCATGCATTTGTTATAACTTTTTTTTATGGTTATACCTATTATAATTGGAGTATTTGGAAACTGATTAGTTCCTTTAATATTAGGAGCACTAGACAAAGCTTTTCTGAATAAATAACATGAGTTTTTGACTTCTTCCTCCTACTTTAACCCTTATATTAGCAAGTACTTTTGTTGAAAGAGGAACTGAAACAGGCTGAACTGTTTATCCTCCGTTAGCATCAGGAATTGCTCATGCAGGAACCGCTGTAGATTTAGCTACTTTTAGAAATCATTTAGCAGGAGTATCATCGGTTAATTTATATACGATCTCCAGGAATAACTTTTGGTCGAATTACGTATTTATAAAATAAGTTTGAGGGTTTCACATGTATGACGACACAACATGTTAAAATATCAAGACTGGAAACACTCAATCATGCCTTCGCCATATAGATTCAAGTCTGCATGATAATTCCTGTACGATTAATTTTGGATCAGGTTCGATTAAAGATTTTAATTCCTCGATTTCGTCCTCAATAGGTCATCCATTTCGAGGATTATAGTTCAAATCGAAATCACTTGCAGTCAAGTTTATAAACAAACGTTGACACTTATTAACATTCAACAAATCCTAATAAATATCACAATTTATTTTATGGTTTTCAGTGTGTTAAATCCTCAATAAAAATGAAACTGGTTCTTCTGATCCTTCTAAAATACAATTTTGACAATTTCACTGTCAGACAATAAAATTAAACTGTTGTTAAACAGAGAGTAACTTCCCAACCTGCATAACAAAACATATCTTGATATTATCAGAGTTGAATGAGATCTGACATAATTTTCTCATTGAAAAATATTTATGACTCATGATTTTACCTAATTTATATATATATATATATATAAGTGGGAAAACCCAATCGATGTGTTTGAATCGAAAGGACTTGTACAGGAAATCAGCAATATAAAAAAATGTACACAGATATAGTAAAAAAAAACTGGATATCTATCACGAGTAATCAACGTGACAGGATATTGACAGGATCCAGATGTTACAGGACGGTCGAGTTAATAGGGATTCCGTGTTTAATCCAGCTGCCAGTACATTCAAATTTATGTATTCGACTGTCAAATGAAAACGCGTTTTCGAACCGCACCAATTGGAAAAATGGATGTGTGTGCGTTTTTCTCGACTTGTATAGTTAATAGATTTGTATATATGTGTATATATATATATATACAATATATATATATATATATATATATATATAATTGAAATTGTTCGTACTGTTTATGAAAATGCTCATCAATAATTTTTTTACTAAATATTTACTCAAACGAATAATAAATTCCGGTTTAAAATAATAAAACAGATAGTAAATATTTCCATTTGAAAATGACTGACTGTGAATATTATATTTAATTATTGACCTTTCTATGTTTTAGTGAAATTCGTGTTTGGAATAAATTTAATTGAAAGTAAACATTAGTCATTTATAACTGTTTTTTTAAATAAAAAAAAATTGTACGAAGAATATAATACTTTAAGTCTGCGTGAAAGATTCTGTTAGTTTTGTTGTCATAAAGATATTCATAAATAAACGAAAGATCTAAGATCTAAAGAGGTTGAGTGTATCTATGAACGAGTGATTTTTAAAATTACAAATAAAAATTGAATGTATTTCTGATAGCTAATTCAAAATATAATTTAAATTTGATGAATGGAAGCAAAATATTTCTAGATTTATTCTAATAAACACTTATTAGAGAGATTATTAGAATAGATAATTAAGTGGTAGAAAAATAATTGCGATTTATAACCTTTAAATTTATTTACATTATCGCAATTATTTTCTACCAACGTAATGCAAATTTATTCGAAGTGGATTAAATAATTTATGAAACTATTGAATAAAATTATATTAGTTTTCAAACTAGATTCGATGGTGAAGAATCTGTGAACTGTTTTTCCTTGATGTTTGTAATTTTTAAGAAAGTAAATTGTGTTACTGATTGAAGATTTTCATTCTTCAATCTAGCATTTAAATAAATATATTTATTTATAGAGCTTTGGCACTGGGGCTAAATTCATTTCCACAAATGATTTTCTCTCACTAAAGAAATCTTTTCAAATCGAAAATCAATCCGAATACAATTTCCAATTTTCAATTCATGTACTGATTTTTTCATTAATTAGTTATGAAAAGTTGACACGTTTTAAAACGTTTTTTTTCTGTTTTAAATGCATTGAAAAAAGAATTCGTCTGTGAAAAAATCAATCTATCAATCAAACAGATAAAATTCTGTTTCATTTATTTTTCATATTTTTTAGAAATAAAATCGAGGAAAATGCTTAAAACTTAAAATCAGAGTTTATTCATTCAGACTTATTTCAAATCAACAAACATCCTTTATAATCGCAGAGAGAAACATTTTACAAGATTTTTTTTAAAAAAATTTCAAATGAATAACTCCGTATCGAATCACCTGACCGATCTTGTACAGAACAGATATCCGATTTGTGGATAAAATCTCGCTAAGGTCGTCGATAAATTCAAAGAATTAACGAAGAGCACGGAAATAGAACACGTCCGTTATTAAATCTTCACAGTCTGTCTAGTGAGACAAATCTAATCCTGCCGTGTCCGTTTTTTTTTCCCTATTCGATCGGTCTTAATCCGTACAACGCACGAGCCACGCTACGAATTATTGTTAACAGCGGATCATTCAGTGATCCGTCGATTTATGATTAGGATTTGCGTACTCACTGTACGAACTATCTGCAAGTACTGCGACAACGGCCCCGGATCTATTTTGAATCATTCGCACGATGCATCAATCTGGATTTATAAATCGTGTTCGTGGAATAATGACTCGCAATGAATGAGTGCTTACGAAGATCCTGCGATGATTTGTCTGCATCGTTTAGCAAATCGTATCAAGTGCACGGTTAAATCCTTTACTTCGTACGCTCAGGTGATGATAAATAGATATCTATTTTTAATACGGACGGATTTGTCGGTTCGGAATGATCTTCATTACTTTAAAAGGAGAAACACTCGATCGAATCACAGAATTTTTCGATCGTTAACAAATTATTGAAGTTAAACTTTTATAGCGAGTGTAAACCTGATTGTATGCATCACAAAATCTGTAATGCTTCAAGTGACAAAATTTTAAAGGAGCGAACATTATGAGTGTAGAGGAATACCTCTGTTTAGTTGTATTTATGCCTGGTTTACATTAGGATAGTAAGGTATGACGGTAGAGTGCGTACTATTCCGTTACTAGAATAATGTAAACACTTTTGGAGCTTCTGTAGCTAGTTTTCTTAGGAGATTATCAGACGCTCCTTGTGCATCTCTTCTTGTAATCCAGTCTTTTATCCATATTCTTTTTTTCTATTAGTATCTTCCTCTAAAACTTCTCTAACTTCATTTAACAAGACACTTGCAATTGTTATTAAACATTTGCTTGCAATAGCATGATGACGACAGCGTGCAATGTTCATTGTAAAAAAACTTGAAACTAAACTCTACTAAACCACTAGTTTTTTATACACGGATCAAACTGTAATTTCTGGTAGAGGGTACGTCTAGTGAAAAAGCAGAGACTGGTATACTCTACCGCTTACTATCTTAATGTAAACCATTCCTTAGTACTGAGATCAGGCAGGAGATGTTGGAGCGACCTGTACAGGTGACAATCAGATCCGGATAGATCCGGTGAACGAGTGAGAATTTCTCAGTCCAATGAACAAGTAACGTTCGGTCCCTTTCGCAACGTTCGACCGTTCTCTTGTGTTTAAAATGTCTTGTTTCGTTCCCACGCCAGTGAACAGTCTTTTTCTCTCCAATTCGACACTCAAACGTACGAGCTGTCCTTGATAACACCCTGAATTTCAAGGCACAGGATCAATTTGCACACATAAATATCTCTAATCTGAAAATCATTCAATCTTTATCTATAAAAAAAATCTACATGAAGATCATCAGCAGATCGCACTCAATAACATCCCCAGTCTTCGGACTATCTCCCCCCCCCCCCGTGATTATTTAACACGACCCTATATACAATCGTACCCATTTTCCGGTCGAATCTCGTCTACGCACCGACCGAAAATGACCCTCAATAAAACAAAACACCTATTAAAATAATATATCTGCTCATTACTGAACATTATTACGAAATTTATTACACACAATACAGTCTGGAAATTATATTCCGCGCGATAAAAACGAGTTATGTCTACAAATTATCATTTAATGAGTGTTAACATAAATGTTTAGAATTTAGATGTTATAACGTCATGTGAATGAGACTAACTACGCGGGAGCGTTAGTTCTCATCTCGACGTGAAAGATAATTCCGCTTAAAATATACACACGTTCATACATATACATACATATATATATATATATATATATATATATATATATATATATATATATATATATATATATATATATATATATATGATGTTTGAATGGTTTTGTAACGCGAAACAATGCAAACAATGTGAAATTAGCAAACCGTGTATGAATATAAATATTAAACAGTGTAGTACCTCGGTAAATACTTTCGAAAATATATATTGTCTGTATTGTTATTCGAGATTTAATATAATAATGTAATATTTTCTCAAGTGGTAGCTTTATTATACAACTATATACCTTTATATATATATATATATATATATATATATATATATAGAGAGAGAGAGAGAGAGAGAGAGAAAGAGAGAGAGAGAGATAAAGAGAGTGACGTATTTTTATATAAAATGATCATTATTTTCTAAAATTGAAACATAGAATTCATTACAGAATGTATTAATCTGTTTAACACTTCTAGCCCATTGCTGTTTACTGCTAATATTTTTCATGATTATTATTATTTATAAACGAAAAGAAGGACTTTTAATTAGTTGAACATCAAAGTCAATCCTTACACCAGCGATGGTTATCAAGAGAACATGTGTCTGACAAGAAATGATAATTAAAAATATCACAAATTCCTCACAGAAAACGTCTGACGATCAGTAAACTGTCATTTATTGAACAACGCATGCGTATCAGGTTTCAGGTTGGTTTTGAAATAAAACAGAGAATTACAGGAATATTTGGAGCTTTCCTATCATCATTTTTTAAGACTCATTGATGATAGTATCGAATAATTATATATTTTTTATTGAAAAGGTTTGATCGAATATGAGAATTGTCTTAAGTGTTGATCGGTGTGAATTATTTTATTATTTGGATTTTAATATTAAATGTATAAATGATTGCCGCTTTGACAAATTCAAATAACTGTATTTAAATCATGCAAACGCTTTTCATTTGAAGAAATATAACATGTTATAAGTTAATATCAGAGAAAGTCATGTGTGAAAGTGAATTTAATAATAGTGCAAAAACTTTATAAACAAATATGTTTAATTAAAGACTAAATTAAAGGGAAAATTTAGTTTTGTAACATTTAATTATTTCAATTTCAACAGAGTTAAATCTTCTATAATAAATAGCCTAGGTTCGAAGTACACCCCTGTCGAATTACAACTCTTAGCTAGACAACAACCAAAAATGATAGCAAAATAAACTCGATCAAGGCTCATTCAAACAGCCTGTATAATGATATTTAACGGAAACAAATGTTATTAAACGAAGAACGAAAACGTATTCCTCTTGATTTTACTAATTCATCATTTTAAATTATAAATATTTTCCGAGCCCTTTTTTTATTTGCAACGAACGACTCTAATAAGAATGAAAAAAAAAACATATCTCCAGTACAAACGATAAACATTTCACAAACTAAACCCATTGTTCCAGATCGAATTTTCGTTCCCGAAACAAAATATGTATTTTACAGCTTCGGAAACTATTAAAAAATATCGAAAGCGATATCGAACGAACAGAACGACCGACTCGAAACAAGAACGTCGGATTTTCGTCGCGCGACATATTCAAAACTTTCAGGAATAAGTCGCTTACATAAAAGTGAGTACTGTGTAAAAATATTATCGTCATCGATGATGACGAAAACACAGTCGTAAATTTGTCGTAAAAAGTGTACAAACAAGCCTATAAAAAAATTTTCAGACGCGTTCTGTTTTTGTCCCGGTTACAGCGACGCACGGTTGTTGTTGGAGCGACGGCGGAGAAAAAATAATAATGCCTTAAAGATGACAGACGAACAATTTATAATCGTTGTAATGTTGTCGAGTTCGGTTTTACAACGTTTCTTATTTGAATTACTGCCACGCAGGAATGAAATGTTTTCGGTTTAATAGTTCTGTATTTAGGTGGGAGATAAGAGAAAGTTGTAAACATTTTCTTTTTTTTAAAAAAAAATAAAACTGGAGATTTGTTTAAACAGTTCAAAAATATAAACAAACATTTTTAAATATTCACAGTCTGGCATACAAATATCGGTGCTGTATATAAACATTTTATTGCGTTTTTATTCCCCATCTGTCTTATAAACAGATGTGAAAGCCAATCAAGCCGATCTGTTAAATATTTTTTTTTGTAAACACCTGATTAAATACAGTTACTTCAGTGTATTTTTAAAACGAATAAAATTGAAAATTGTACCTTGATAAAGGTTCTTGTTAAAAATATTAAGAAGAGATGAAAAATCTATTAGTTGATAGGGGGTAGCTTTATTCACAACTCTAAAAATATTAATAAATGATTGAAAACTGAATAATCTGAGTCCCCTCAAACGTAACTAATATCAATAACTAGGTCTCACAAGTCACTCTCCACAAACTTCTCTGGAATATCATGTTTTTGGTATCATTACAGAATGGTAGAGCATTTTTTTATGACTTC
Source organism: Acanthacorydalis orientalis (assembly GCA_034766995.1). Classification (NCBI taxonomy): domain Eukaryota; kingdom Metazoa; phylum Arthropoda; class Insecta; order Megaloptera; family Corydalidae; genus Acanthacorydalis; species Acanthacorydalis orientalis. Next base: position 2,582,601 of record CM068313.1, on the reverse strand, counting down.
ACGATAGGGTTGTATATCTAATTGTGGAGTCAGTGGAGCTCCAGATTACCTGCGAGGACAACTACTTAATTAAAAACATTTCAATGCTATCTCGGGATTCACACACCCAATATCTGAGTCTGTGTGACTCATATTTATTTTAAATCACAAATTTAAATAAATAGAGGCTTCATTCTGATTTTCATACAAAATTAAAACGAAATAACCGGAAATCATGCAGATACTTGCAGGAAATAACCTTGCTACCACAAATACAACATTGATATCTCACACTTATATTCAGCAGATCAGGCTCTATGTCACTTCTATTTCTCAAAATCAAATTTTAAAATAGACAGGTCTTTCTGTTTATTTAATTATAAAACTAAATCGAAATAGTTTGAAATCATGTAGAAATTATGGAGGCAATTGCCGGAAATACCATTGAAACACAGGTATAACAGATGAACAGTATGATATCTCACACTTATATCCAGCAGATCTGATTCTATGTCGCTTCTATCTCTTCGAAATCAAATTTCGAAAGAAAGATGTATTTCTGTTTATTTAATTTTAAGTCCAAGTCGAAATAGTCAAGTCTTGCATAATTAAATGCACAGAATTGCAAGAAATACCATTACTACCAGAGATACAACATTGATATCTCACACTTCTATTCACCAGATCTGCTTTGAGATCACTTCTATCTCTTCAAAATAAAATTTCAAAAAGGAGAGGTCTTCCTGTTTATTTAATTATGAGACTAATCGAAATAGTCAGAAATATTGAAGAAGATCACAGGAATTAATATTGTTATCACAGATACCACATAACATTTCTACCTCTGGCAAATATGCTGTCTTCATGTCGCTTCTATCTCTTTTTCAATCAAAATTTCAATAAATAGAGTCTTTATGCTTATTCATGTACGAGAGTAAATCAAAATAATCAGAAATTCTGAAGAGGATCGCCGGAAATAACATCACTGCTACAGATAAAATATTTATACCTCATACATGTAACTACCAGATCAGCCTCCATGTGAATTTTATCTCCTTATAAACGAAAACTTCAACAAATACAGGCTTTATTCTTATTCATGCATGAGTCTGAACAGAAACAACCAGAAATCCTGAAGAATATTGCAAGAAATAACTTCACTATCACAGCCTAAACATAGATACCGAACGCATATAAGTACCAGATCTGCTTCCATGTAGTTTTTGTCTCTTTTTAAACATCAATCAGAACGAAGACGAACCTTATTCTTATTCATATATGAGATTAGATCAAAACAAGTGGAATTTCTGAAGAGGATTATAGGCCATGAGATTGCTACCGCAGATACAACACTGCTACCTCATTATATCCAACAGATCTGTCTCCGTGTGGCTTCTATCACTTTTTAAACCTACATTTGAATAGAGAGACCTTATTCTTAATCATACATGAGATTAAATCGAGTTTGAATATAACCACGAACAAGCTCACAAGAAATAACGTCGAGGATTGTACTAAACAGCGGTAGAAACGCTGAAGTCAGATTATCAGATTACGGATTAATATTTCAAAGGCTTTTTTGAATCTGTCTCTCTACTTAATCGTTATCCAACGTTTATATATATATATATATATATATGTATGTATGTATGTAATATCTATGATACAGAGTTGATGTGGCAACGTGACCGGCGAAGATCTCGCGCCATGTCTGCCCGAAGTGTTAGATGATAACTTCGAACGCCCACCAGCAACGATGAGTACGGAATCGGTCCCGTACTCAAGTCACGTGCGGCCGGCACGCCGGCACTGCGGCGAGAATTAGTGTTAGGACTAAAGTTGTTAATTGAAACGATTTACGTTACATCTCATAAATCTAATTGTTAGTAAATCTGTGCTCGGCGTACGGAGAAACGAACACACACCCACATATATCCAAACACACATACACACACACATCCAAAAACATACACACATTTATATGTATATATATATACTCCTACAGACGTATACGTGAGCTTTCATGAGCTTTCGTTAACTGCGAATCGTGCGGAAGGTATTTACAGAAAGCTTACATATTACTGTTATTCCCTAATTGGGGTACGGAATGAGAAAAAATTACGGATTCAATTAAGAGCGTTGTATTGATGATGGATTAGTGGTCGGATATAATAAGGGATGGAGTAAGCTTTTTAATTCGTTGATAATTGTTTAGAGAGATTATTGAAACACTTGTTTGACAGACTTTAAAATCCAATGTTTTCATTCGAATAGAAATAAGTACTGTTGTTGAAGAATTAATTTCAAGAGATTTTCTTTCATGAAAATGGTCGGTACTTGTTTGTTATCTATACAGAGAAGCTTTTTTATATTACAATGGATTCCATCTTCTGTAAAAATGAACAATAATCAACTTCTGAATATTCGAATCGGAGATCTTTTATGATGTGCAGAGAATGGAAATTGTGTTGAAAGTTGAATTTATTTAGTGACAAAAAACTGTTTCTGTATAAGAAAATTGATTAAATCTATTTGTTTAAGGGTACATTTTTGGATTTTAAGAATGAATTACAGCCCCAGATTGCTGACACTCTAGTTGAAAAGCTCTCATTGCTTCTCTCCATGTAGTAAAGTGACAACTTGACAACAATTAAATTCATGAACAAAAATTTGAGAGATTTTTGGATTTCACGACCTCAGAAAGGCAAAACTATCCAGAAAAAGCTTAAATTGTTTCTCTTCACATATTAAAGTTAAAACTTGGCATTCAATTTATGAAATATATTTTGTTTAAAAATATATTTGAATTTCACGAACGAATTACAAGCACAGAATGACAACACTATGTCTAAAAAGCTCCAATTGTTTTTTTCCACCCAATAAAGTTTAAAATTGTAATTAAATTTGTGAAATATATTTGTTAAGAGACATTTTTGGATTTCATTAATGAATTACAACATCAAAATGCTAAAACTATATCCAAAAACCTCTCATCGTTTCAGTCCACACAGTAAAAATAAAATTTCCAATTAAATTTATGAAATATATTTTTGAGGACACATTTTTGGATTTTACGAATGAATTACAAAACCAGAATGGCAAAACTATGTCCAAAAATCTCTCATTGTTTCTATCCACATAGTAAAATTAAAACTTGGGATAAAACTTATGAAATATATTTAGTTTAAGAGACATTTTTAGATTCCGCGAATGAACTGCAAACTCAAAATGACAAAACTATGCCGAAAAAGCTCTCATTGTTTATCTCTGTGTAGTAAAGTTAAAACTTGAGATTAAATTCATGAAATATATTTTGTTTAAGAGATATTTCAATCTCATGAACGAATTACGACCCCAGAACGTCAACACTATGTCTAAAAAGCTCTCATTTTTTCTCTCTACATATTAGACTTAAAATTTTAGACTAAATTTATAAAATATATTTTTTAAGAGACACTTTTAGATTTCACGAATGAATTTCTACCTCAGAGTCACAAAACTATACCCAAAAAGCATTCATTGCTTTTCTTCACACAGTAAACATAAAACTTGAGATTAAAATTATAAAATATATTTTTTAAGAGACATTTTTGGATTTCGGGAACAAAATAAACCCCAGACTAATTTTTCCATTTTTGATTCCTGAAATATAGTTTTAATATTTTTGAACTGATTTAAAACTTTCTATAAAATCTTTTCATTAAATGAGTTCAAATTTTATTTCCAGTAAATTAATATTCCATTCTTATTCTAGTAAATTATTTACAAAATAACATATACACACTTACAAATATATATATATATATATATATATATATATATATGTATGTATATATATAAAGAGAGAGAGAGAGATGTTACAATATATGTACGATTTTAAACATTTTCATAACGGCCAAATCTTCAAAGCTCGCTGTCAATACACCGAAAAATATGTGTAGTGTAGAAAAAAGATAAAGAGTGAAATTTATGCGTCTCGGCCGAGTATTATAGCGCACAAATAAGCTTTCGCTTAAAGACGTCGACACACCGGATGCGATCCGGAGTATTTCGGCGCGGAGACGGGAGATCCGGTGGCTGGTCGAGGGTGGGACGGCCGTGGCCCGTCCGCTCTTTTACATTCAGTAACACGTTTATACACACACACACACATGTGTATACATATATATATATACATATATATATATATATAAATATATATATACATATATATATACATATATATATATATATATATATATATATATATATATATATATGTACATATATGGGGACATAAACGAGGTACAGAAGACCGCAACGTTGGATTTTTCTTAAATCTACGATATCAGTGTAATTTATAATACATAGGCGGTGATATATGGTGGATGCAAGTAAAGGATTTGTAGAAATGGAGTAAATACATTCGAACGATAACGTTTGTATGAAATAAAGAAATAAATTCTTAAGAAATAGTGTGTTAAAATGATTTAAAAAATGTTAAAATCTCTTCGAGCGTTTCATGAAGGATTTGATTGATTTTCTTTGTCGATTTGTGTCTATCGATGAAACAGGTTTATAACCATACACCAAAGAGAAAACAGAAGACCCAAGAATGGATTGATTGCAATTATCTGGAAGTACAAAAAAACCGGTTAAATAAATGATTGAAAATCTGAGTTAAGCGGTAGTTTTATGAACAGACATCAGATTTTAATTATTGAAAATAATTTATTTTCCTTATGATATTCTTTTCATAATAAAATGACAATTTAAAGAAATAGAAATCGATTTTTAAGCTAATGAATTTTCTTAATGAACAATGAATTCATTTATGAAAAATATGTTATTGATTACTGAAAAATTAGGTATTGAATCGAACCCATACGAAAAAACTATTGATTTTTCTTGGAAATAAATGTAAATACCACCAACTAAATTTTAAATCATACCTCAAAAATATATTTTTACAGTATTTGTGTTCTATTTTATTATTTAAAATAAGAAAACCCAAAATATAACAAATCTATTTCCACTTCCTTGAGTACTTGTTGATAAATTAACTGTTTTATAATACAGAATAAGATTTCTGATCAAAACTATTGAATAAATTATTGAAAACCTGAATTAAAGAGCTCATTTTTTAAACAAATATCAGATTAAATTGAAAAAGAGAAATTTCTTTATCTTTTACTGTACTGTTTATAATAAAATAAAAACTTTGAGAAAAAAAATCGGTTTTTCAAATAATGAAATTTTTTTAATGAAAAATGAATTCATTTGTGAAAACTATGTTATTAACTACAGAAAAGTTCAGTACTGAACCAAACCAATACGAAAAAAAACTATTGATTTCTCTTGGAAATAAATCTAAATACCATCAATTAAATTTTCAATCATATTTTAGAAATACATTTTTTTTACAGTATCATAGCTGTTTAATGAATGATTCAAAACTTGAATAAAAGAGTTGTTATATATATATATATATATATATATATATATATAAGTCATTATATAATAAAATATCACACTATAATTATTAACCCTTTGGAGCCGGTGAGAGGGAAAGTGTGCTAACATTTCTTAGCAAATATTTTTTTGATTACTTTTACATTCTTATATCGTAAACAAAATAAAAATTGCAAATTTGTCAGTTACATGAAAAAATATATTAATTCTGATTACCCATTAGAAATTTCACATCTATCTGATGCATCGTGGAAAATCGTTGATAATATTCGGAGAAACATAAATCTCTTGAATAGAAACATATAATTTGAAGCAGAAAATTGATTACAATTGAAAATTTGCAGAAATAACATTACTGCTAAATGTGAAAATTTTTGAAACAAGTGTACACAAAACTGTTTCACTACGGTCACATCTTGTACCTGGACATATAGTCTTGAAATTTTTTATACACTTTCTACCAATAACGAGCTGTTGGGAAAAAATACTATTCAATCCAATTGTCAAGTTTACAATTTTTATAGGTTTTCAAATGAAAAATCTGCAGTTTTTTTGATTTTTCGACGACCGTAATTTTTTCTAATAAAAAGAGTTGTAAATTTAGTCTCATTAGAAAGAGATTAGTGACATTTAAATATAAAGATAGCGCTCTAAGATCATAGTTTCTTTGGAAAACTTCAATGGGTTCCTAAGTCCACGTCCGACTTCAAAGGGTTAATTATCTCTTGAATTTTTTTGATCAAAATTTTATGGTTAGTGGTTCGAAATCCATTTATTATTAACGAATAATCAATATTGAGACATAATTCTTGAGTTGCAACAATGTAATTTATGCAAATAAAAAAAGGTATATTGAATAAAATCAAGCCATAACGATGAGAGACTTTCCGATCGACTTCGTTTATATAAACTAAACAAATTTGTCTAAACAATATACAAAGCGTACAGAAAAAAAAAAGAATTACATCAGATTCTTATAAGGAGACATTCAAATACGAACCGTTCGAATAAAAATTCTAAAAGTCATCGAAGTAAAAAAAAGATCAAACCACCTGCATTATACAATCCACTTCCACTTCTGTCACGTTCGATTCTTAATAGTAATTACAACAGAAACGGACAGATAGTGCAGCAATGACATTAAAAACGTTCTATATACATTTTTCCCCATTGAATATCTCGCCGCGGGTCACCGTGAACCGAGTAATTGGATTCCGCGGTGGGAAAAAGTCACGTTTCACGAGATAAGTGAAACATGAAATCATTCCGCACCTAAATGATATAACACAATGCATTATTAGACACATAGTTCAAGGTGACGGAGACAATTACCGATCGAAGCGAGATATCGGCTCTGTTCCATTCTTGGTCGCGCGACGTGGAAAACGATTCGACCAGGGGTGGAGTGCACTGCGCGAACCGGGGACTGATATTAATTATCGGGTGGCGTCGATTTTTCTATTATCTTTAATGGCCGTGATGAAAATAGATAATAGGAGATTTAATGCTTTCTTCGAATCGAGTGTACATTCACAGTCTTATTTTTCTGTACATTCACTTTTTAATCGAATTTCAAAAAGGAAAAAAAAATTAAATAACAAAAAATTAAATTATCAACGATTATTCAGCTGATACAAAAATTACACAAGGTTTTCAAACTTTAATACCGAAAAATCTATTAAGTTTTGTGGAAAACTCAATATAAAAACTGTGCTTCTAAAAATGTCGGTTTTTATGATGCTGGTGGTATCAGAATCGAAATAATTAAGGGCAAAAACTGAAGATGAGAGAGAAAATAGTTTGTTAAGTATAGTTTTTGAGCACTGAAGAGATGGAGTTTTTAAATATATTCAGAATTTCAGTTTATTAAACAGAAATCCAAGCAGAGAATAAAAATTGATAACCGTCAGCTCTTCGTTGTCTTTTTCTTTCATAGAGTAGACAAAATCATCCGATAGATTCAAGATCTAATAAAAAACAGGAAGAAAATGATTCGGGTTCATTTTTGTCTACTGATTTGCCATATCATCAAATTACTTCAAGTATCGACGAACCGGCTAGAAAAAGTTCAAAATAATACCCACCTGCTATTTAACTCTCCCTTTAAAAGGGATGAAAACTTTCAGTCCATCTATCCAAGATCTTCTAAGAAATTAGAATAAAATAGAAATATCAATGTGTAAATTGGAAAAAAAATATAGAGATTAAAATGCTATCCGCCAGTTCTTCTTTAATTTTTTTTAATAGAGCTGAAAATTTTCACCCAATCTATCTATGCTTTTCTAAAACATGAGAAGAAAATATTTGAGGTTCATTTTTATCTATTGATTTGCCACATCATCAAATTACTTAAAGTAATAACTAACTGGTTAGAAAAAAAAAGGGGTCAAAATACTACCCACTAACTTTTTAACTCTCTCTTTAATAGAGCTGACAATTTTCAGGACATCTATCAATGATCTTCTAAAGAACTAGAGTAGAATAGATTAGAATATAATAAAAATGTCAATTTGTAAATTGGAAGAGAAATATAGAAATTAAAGTTAAGGTACACACGAAAGATTTTTCTGTACTCTGGCGGTCTAAAAATATTATTATCGAAATCTGTTCAACCAAGAATTCTTGAAAATCGTTATGTTTTGAGGAAGGGTTGAAATATTAATTCTTGAAAGTGAGTTTAACTACATTGTTGGAATTATTTTGTATTATTAACTGTAAGAATTAATTCGGTGCTTTTAAATTGAATCAATCGTAACTGTGATTTATACTAAAAAATGTTCTCATCGTTTAACGATTTTGAAGTCCCAACCTTAACGTTTAATAAACATTCGACCAAACAATTAGTATAACCTCACAAAACAGTAGTGAACAAGATAGCTTCCAAAAAACAGCATATAAGAAATTGTATACTTTAGGCATTCCAGTTGAAAAAAATGATGCCAAAGTTACAGTAAAGATTTGTTCAGCTTTAGAGGAAAATATTGTGCTGCATAAAATATGCAACAGATGCTGAAACACAGGGGAAAGTACGAAAATGCATTTTCGACTTCATCGACTCAAAGTTGCCATCAATTTTCTGGAAACGGATTCGTCAGTTACCCAACTGACGGAGTAAAGTTATACAAAATAATGGAAGACGATTTGAGAATTGAAATGTGTTCCACTTTTCCCTAAATAAAGATTTATTTTCTATTAAAAAGAGGCAGCAAATTAATTTCTACACCTAGTATTTATGTCTTTCATATCTGTTCCATAAGACTTTTGAAAAATGACTGAAAAGTCTAACTGTTTGTAATATATGCACACACACACACACACGCACATATATATATATATATTATATATATATATATTATATATATATATATAGAGAGAGAGAGGAGGGTTAGAGAAAGAGAGAGACTACAAAACAGTTGTTCTGATTTCTATATGGAAGTATATTGCATATATTAATAATAACAACCCCTTAAGTCATGTATCGTGAAGAGCTTTCATTTACAATAGAGCTTTTTACAATGATTAAACTCATGCCGATTTCATCTTCAAAGCGTTAAGTTATAAGAAAGCTGACTTGTCTGAATCTCCGTGATTTATTGATATGTCTATCGAAATGCATGTGAACAGGAAAAATGTAACTTGTGGAACAATAAAATATTTTTAAAATGATTCCCGTCAATTCCCAAAACAGAGAAAAGTGAATTGCAAATAGATTTTCTGTTGAGAAGTTATTTATGATCAGATTTAATTTATTCATGAAATCATAGATTTTTATTTTTAATAAATTTTATAGTTGTTGATATAAGTGAATAATAAATTATTCACTGTCTCTAAAACACACATTTTTCATTACCCATTCCTAACACCCACAAATTCGTTCTTTCCTCTTCTAAAGATTCCTAGCATGACGAAAAATCCATACAGTTCCCTAAATAAAAACATCTGACCAGAAATAACCGCTTATCGAAAGATCTCTCTTCCTACGACTTGTCGTTCTCCGTTTCTCTCTCTTAAATTAATCCGTTTCTCTCTTTTAAATCCGTACGTATTTTAAAAACTAACGATTTTTCACCACCTCACTCCACGCGAGCATACGTTATTTTTAAAACATTCATCCGTATCGCCGTTTCCAATCACTGTTTATTTTTATATTCAAATTGTGTCGTATCATTAAAATGTAAAGTTATGAAAGAATTTATTAAATTGTAGTTGTGATAAGACCATGTTTTACCGTTATTTATTCGACAATAAAAAAATCACCATAAAACCACAATAACTTATCCGTCGAACGATCTGTTATTCTTTATACACGGAATGTAAATACAAATCCGTTTATATACATATATATATAAATACATATATATATATATATAAATGTGTGTATGTAGAAACGTTGGGGCTTTTTTCCATCGAACAGAAACAGTACGAGAATTCGCGTGCGGAAAATGATTGTGCATAATTCGATAAGGATGAATGAAACGAACTTATTATTGTAAATAAAGTGAAAGCAATGCCAGTCCTGGTGAACGCTTCGAAGGGAAATGTTTGATTTCCTGCATACGTACGACGTGATTATTGTTTCTGTGAGATGTCGACGGGCGAACAGGCGCACCTCATTCAAAACATTTTGTTTTAACTGGCTGATTCTTTCGAGGAATTAAATTTGTTTCTCTGTACACTGAAACGGACAGAAGTTTCGAATTCCATTCTCTGATACAATGCATACGGAACTGCTAATTGTTCTTTTATTCAAATTGAAAGACCAGGTTGAAATCTTTATTTTCGTCTTGAAGTAAAAATGAAATATCATCAAAATCGTTCTTGGTATTTTTTTTTATATATTTTGAGGGAAAACATTCTAAGGTCATATTTTATTCTGTTTGAAATTCTTTTATATTTTTGAGTATAAGATATTTTAACATATATGACAATATTAATTCCTGTGATATATTGATGTTTTACTAATTGTTTGAAACATTAAACGCCGGTACACAAAATAGTAGGAATTTTTGAAAACGCTTAATATGGTTTGGTCCTAGGTCACTTCTAATTAATTTAGCGTTAGAAAGAAAAAAAATAAAAATGTGGTTTTCCGCAGTGAAATGTTTTTATATGCAACAGCGGCGACTAATAATAGCATTTTAAAAAAAATATATATTTTGAAGAAAATAAAAACTAGACTTTTTTAAATTTTAATTTGATTTATTTTATTGAAATTCGAATAAAATGCTGAGATAATTACTGAAACAATTCGGGTGGAGAAAAAAATGGCACTTTTTACACACACACACACATATATATATATATATATATATGTATGTATGTATATATATATTTCAGAAGTGAATAAAAACTAGTCTGCTATTTTAGTGCTGGATTTTAAATATTCAATTAAAAAATTGTTCAGACAATCAATTAAATTGACCAGAATTTTTCAAGTACTGTAATTATTTTAATTGTAATATTTTTTTAAGAAAGTATTAGGTTCGTAGAAAAATATTTGCGATTCATGACCTTCAAATTCATATACATTTGTTCTTTTCTGATTTTCCTAGCTGTTTTAAGTGGTCCAGAAGTGTTGGATGAATAATGACTAATTTTTATGCGAGCTCTCGAATTTTTGTGCGTGGTTCTGATTAAATTAACGCCTTCAGTTGGTTGTTATGAACTGAAGAAGGATGCTCGTGACCTTCTTCATCTTCAAGGCTATCTACCCTAGCATGAATTTTTTAGAACCACCATTGCACCGTACGTTCCTTAACAGTACTCATACCATAAGTATCGTTTAGTTTATGAGCAGTAAATACCGTGGAGGTATTTATGAGCTTAGTTTGCAAACTGTACATAAAAATTTATATATATATATTTATATATATATGTATGTTCGAAGATAATGGCATAGACATTGAAACGCATAAGTGTTAAATATTATTAATAGTGTTTTTTTGATCATTTTCGACAAAATACTTTTTCTGTGGTTTGTGAGCTGAAAAACGAATTGATTTATAAAATACAAATATGAGACACTTAATAGGAACATAAAAACAAGAACGATATCCCACGAGCAACCCTTAATCCGTGACTATAGAACGATATGTCCCGTTAAGCCTCCCGACAGCCTCCATCCACTCATCACACCCTCTCACGCATATCTTCCCGTTTATAAGTGCATCGATCCCTTGTCGAACGACTCGAACACATCATATCGCGATCGGACCGGTCAATTAATAAAGTCGTACACGTGTAACGGCCGTTCGTCCGCGCCCTCGCTTCCCAGCATTCGTACGAAACGGCGCAATAAAATCGCCCAAGGACGTGACCGTTCGCGTCTCGCGTGACCGCGTACGTGCAACGCCGGACGCCGCTGCGTGCACCCCGTAGGAATATCGGGGGCCCCGACACGTAATTATAATTCAGGGCGGACGGCGGTACATCGGCGAGCAGCCGGGTGGTGGCTGCGACGACGCCGTCGGGCTTGATTACGACGTGCGAATCGCACTGTCGGCCTTTCATGAGCTACCATTTCACGGATGCATATCTACAGTTACGAGCGAGGACGTCGTTCCCGCCCTTTGGAACGAAAAGGGGCTCGTACGGGCCGACGTACTACACTATCAGATATCTGGTTATGTGTATAGATTCGGACGTGTCTCGACAACAAACAGTCTCGGAGTACTTTACGCAAATTAATTTTATGCTAAAGACATAACGGTTTCTTTTCTCCAATGTAAATTTAAAATTATTTAAATATAGTTTCCTTTTAGGTTAATTAGCTAAAAATCAGTAGTTTCACTTCATTCAATTTAAAAATAAAAAATGATTTATGGTTTAGAAATGTAATAAAATTCATGTAGATTTGTTACTTTATGGTTTTTAAATCATAAGAAAATTAACAGTTTTTCTATCACAGAACTCTGCAGATGATGAGATTATTATTAAATCTGAGCTGTTTGCCATGACCTGATATAGGGTGATCTAAACTAATGCTACAGCTGGTTTGGCCAGAAATGGTCGGACAAGAGCTGGTCTAGTTAGAGCTGGGTTGGACAGAGCTGCTCTCTCCAGACCAGCTCTGTCCTGACCAGACGAGCTCTGACCAGACTCAATCTAATCAGATTATACCTGATTTAACATGACCTGTCCTTACCTGGCCTAATTAGATTTAATCTGATCTAACCAAACATTATCTGAGATAACCTTCACTCACCTGACCTACCCTTTTCGAATCTGACAATATTTAGCTTAATTTTAAACTATATCATTGAGAAAATATTAAAAAATAATTATATTTTCCTCCCTAAACCGATCCTTCCCTGATTTATCCTACCTTAACTTAACCTCACACTATTTAATCTCAACTTGATTTACCAAGCTACACCCAAACACAAAAAACCAGATTTTATGAGATAAAATATATTATTTCAGAACCATATTTTACAAGAACAGTTTTGAACAATTTCCTGACTTCAAAAAAGATAATTAATAAACATTCGAATATAAACACATAATAAATATATATATATGTATATATGTATGTAGTAAAACATTTCATAAAAATCCCCGCAAAAATTATATTTCAATTTAAGTGATTGCTCATCAAACAACCAAAAACGTTCGAAACAAATTACATGATCTTTTTGAACCGTGATCAACGAGAAAGAATATTCCTCTACTTCGTACACCGACTCCATCCACGTAACAAAGTCGAAATGTGAAACGAGATATCACAAACAAAAATAAAATAAATAAATATATGTATATATATATATATATATATATATATACATATGTATGTATGTATGTATGTACGGGGGAAGGCAGTCTTTGAAATCTTAATACATTTAAACGTACCTCTCGTCTTTCCCTCCCGCTGACAAAAATAAATACACCCCGGCGAAAAATCAAACATTTAATCTCATAAAACGTTCTTAGAACAAACTCTCGAATCAATCTACAATTTCTTTTTATCAGATATTCCTTTGAACGGAAACACTTTTCTCTTTAATCAGCGTATAATATATATATATATATATATATATATATATATATATATATATATATATATACGTATGCATACATATATATATATATATATATGTACAGAGTGTTTGAAAAGTAGGATTTACAACTCCAACTGATCACCATTTTGGTTTGGTGAGTTTGTGTTAGTTGGAATTTGACATTTCAAGAGAACAGACGCTATTCGATTAGACAATATATACTTATTGTAAAAACATTTTATAAAAATCACTCTTCAATTTCAGTACCGCTTAAAAAACTAAAGATTTTCGATGTAAGTTCAGGGATAGTGTGTGGATGATCAATAGACACCTTGTTCTTTAGATAACCTCAAAAAAAATAATCCCAATCCCGTCAAATCTGAGGATCTTGCTGGTGAAATAACAGTTCCTTTTTTGTAAATGAAATGGTTCGGAAATAGTGCTTTTACAGCAACGATACGGTGATTGATGGACGATATTGTGAGATGATTGATCACTTTTTGACTCACAAATTGAATGAATTAGGTTTAAGACACATGCAGTTTCAACAAGTTAGTCCTATATCACACACAGAGCGTTCGAAGAAGGAAATATCGAATGCCTTGTTTCCAAATCAGTTAATTTCAAGATTTGCGACATTGATTGTCCATCAAGATAATTAAATTTAATTGAACCAGAATGTTCTGTAAGGACACTGCGAGATAAATACTTTATGTGAACAAACCAGAATTGATTGGAACCCTGAAGAAAACCCAGAAAGTGTACCATAAATTTTTTATTGAGAGTCCGCCTTAATACCGTAACCAGAGATGTCCATTCGGTCGACATTATTCTCTGTACGAAATTCCCAAGCCTAAACGAAGTAATCGTGTAGAGAGATCAACTGTTTCTCATTTCATGTACGGACTGTAAAAAATAAATTGTAAATCTGTCTGAAAAACATCCCCTGTATATGCTTTTTTCAGCCTCTGCGTTGATTTATTTAACGAAAATTCAAACGGATATGTAATAAAAACGAATAAACGATTTTACAAAATCACAATATATATATATATATATAATATAAATTGAGATGTTAATATTTTTTCAAGTTTTTGATATTCAGTCTGTAAATAACATAAAAAAACACACACACCGAAATTAAATTTTATCGCAATGAAAATATCTCTTTATGAATAAAACATAAATAAATATATTACATCATACACACACACACGCACACACACACACACACACACATATATATATATATATGTACTTAATAAACGTACCATTAATATTTGAATCGTTCATTTGGATATGAAAAAAAATATAAATAAAATGTTACAGAGTATCACAGAAACGAATATTAGTGTTTATACTCAACTAAATTATTTCGGAATACTTTTCAAGTTCTTAGAATATGTATATATATATATATATATATATATATATATATATATATAAATATATATATATATATATATATAATATATATATATATATATAAATAAATATATATATATAAATATATATATATATATATATATATATATATATATATATATATGAAGATATCTGTTACCGTTTACAAGGAAATAAAATAGACTGAAAGAGATTTGTGTGTTGTCTTTGCAGAAGGTGAAATTCGTTAAATATTCGTGCCAATCGCTTTCTTAGCGAAGATTTTATCTAGTGTTGTATTTCTGATATGTTTCTAGATATGTCTTGTTTTTTTCCTTTGATTTTTTTTTCATTTATTTCGGTTATATAAAAGTGCTCGACAGACTGAAGACTATTTTAGATTTCGAACGAATCACTTCCTTAATATCGGAATATGTTCTTGAAAGTTAGTTTGAAATTAGAACCGAGCGTTGGATTAAACGAGTCGCGTTTTAATTCTTTTTTCAGCTACAAAAATTGAAAAATTGATATCCAAAAGCATTGAAGTTTCTAAAACGATACAGAAGTTAAGCTTCATCTAAGGAGATCTTATGATCTTATATGTTCAATAGATGATCATTGTTTCTTTTTAATATTTTTTTATGCGATTTTCGATGTCTATTCTATCATTTTCAGATCGTTGAGATACTTAGAAACTTTTGATTGTTTTTATGGACTGTTTTATTCCTGCATGTGATCGATCGGTATAGACAGTAATCAAAAATAATTTGTGAAATGTGTAAAAGATTCATTTTCGGAGGATAAAATTCCTATACAAGTTTTAATTTTTATCAAACGAGACTTGAAAGTAAATTCGTGATTTTTATCGATATGTTAAGAGTTGCTAGTGAATCAAATCATAATTATTGAACACGGAACGTCGAAAAAGTCACATTTCATAAAAAAAAACACCACAGACAAACATTGATATTTCCATTTATTGGAAATCATCTCTTGTACATGTTAATTAAATACATGTAGCGATTTTCTATACAAGCCGTCGAACCGCCCACCCCCACCGACATAATGAAATACGTTTTGTGCATTTAGTGGTCGAGTAAAGCAAACGTGCACTGCGAATCAATCATCTGTCCAATAATCAATGTTCCTATTTACTGCACACACCGTTTATATTCCTGCGTGTTACGTGTTCGACATCCAAATGATGATGACTGCCGCGGCGTCGATATCGATGACCCCGCTCCCTCTCCTCCCCACTCGCCGTATTTATATTTCTGTGAATTTATTTATTTATTTTAATGTCGCGTATTGATGTTCGCTCCCTTTTATAAATCGTTCTAAACGAAACAGGGTCCATAACGACCGATGCTCGTCCACCGCTCACCCTGGCGCACACACGCGCACACCCTCGCGCTCGATGTTCGAATCATTAACGGACCGATTTGGAAAAAATGTCGCCTGTGATGTTCTATTTTTATGTTTCGGTTCATCGAGATAAACGGATGTGACATTTATTTTATAAAGTTGTTGATTTCGAAACGTGTAATTCTGTTATAAATAAATGAATCTAAAAATAAAAAAAAGCATCTACCGGAAAAATATCAGTATTGAAGAACGTTCTTCACATTTTGTCACAAACTTTGTATGTTTTGGATGAACGGTCGTAAATTTTATCAGAAATATGTGTAGAAATAACGGAATTATTTGAAATTGTCGAGTAAAATAAAAACTGTTAAATTGGATGGGAAAAAAATGTGATAAACGTCAATTCATCGATGGAGGACCTATCTAATAAGCAAAAAATGAAACAGATTCAGGTTTTCCCTTGACTCGCACTTTTTCTGTCTCTTTAATAAATATAAAAATCATCGTTTTACCGATCTAGAGTTTTTTAAAAAGCGAAGAAAGATTGTTTCAGATTCAGGCTTTTCGTTGACTCTTTTTGTCTTCGATAAATCCGAAAATCGTGAATTCATCGACTGAGCACGTTCTAAGAAGCAAGGAAAGAATTATTCATATTCCGAGTTTCCGTTTGATGTCAGACAGCGCGATCGCGCTTCTGCTGTTTAGTTCCTAAAGTGCCAGTTTATCGGTCTGTAGAGTCAAACTGACTGCTCGCTCGGATTTTTTCGGTGTGTGTTTTATTGTTACCATTTATCGAGGTGTTGTTAACATTATATTAACTATGAACCGCTGAAGGATATATAAATAAAAACTAAATAAAATAAATTGGTTTCGATCATTCAAAAGTGATGATTTTGATGTTCATGACAATCACGGCCAGGTCAATCGAAAAAGTTCGAAGATGAGAAACTGCAAGCTCTATTGGAAGAAAACCCTGCTCAAACAGTGACCTGAAAATTTGGTTTCTGAATAGATTGGCTCAAGAGACAAGCCCATTCTTTCGTAGAGGAATTCTACTTCTACCAGAAAAGTGGGTGAGAGTCATTGCTTCCAAGGGCAAATACTTAGATTAATGTATTGACACATTTTTTTATTGAAATAAATGCTCAAAACACGAAAAAACAGCAGATTTCAATGCAAACATCCTAATAAATTAAGTTAATATGATAATAATCACAAAATATAAGTGAATACTATTGTTTATAACTTCCTTTTTTTGAACAGAACCGAAATATTTTTGGTTATAAGTCATTTTTAAGATAATCGAATCATTTTAAAAATAATTTGTCATATGAAGTATCAAAAAACATATTTTTTCATAATACTTGAAATTCAACAATTGGAGCGTTTGAATGAAAATTATTGAATTTTTTTAAAATTTGTTATTTTTTCTAATTTTTGCAAATTACATTGTAAACGGTAAACTTTCCGAATCGAATTTTTCTGTTATTTCATTTTTTATAACGAAAATTTCAAACGAAAATGAAAGTCTAGCATTATTTGGGAAAAACAACAAAACCATTAATCGAAAAGTATGTCGAATTTTAAGCGTGAATAATTTCCTGCTCGACTGTATATATATATATATATATATATATATGATCCTGTCGCTTGTTCCATTTCCATCTACATGTGTACGTTTTATCCCAACTCACATAAATATCGTCGTGACGCGTCGTGTCCTGCAATCAACTCCGGCGCACAGACTGGGAGCGCGCCCGCGCCTTATTGCAGCGATACATTTTCTTCCCGGCGAATATTTCTACGGTGCAACCGTGTGACGGTTGCAATTTAATAAAGGACGCACCGTGCATTACGAGAATTTATTACTGTGTACACGGTTTTCACGAGATTATGACGTACATTTATATAAACAGAATGAGAAACGGTCGTGTCGCCGGAGTGGTTCATAAAAAGCGCGCGTCCTTTGAACGCTCTCATTAAATCGACGGGCTCCGGTAATGGGGATCGTTTATGTTGGGATTGTTCGCGGGAACACAATGTATAGGATACGTTTAACACTCGCACGACCGTGCTTTTTTTTCTCTAAAAAAAAAAGAAAAGAAATCAACGTTCGGAGTAGATTATTCTGAAGAGTGTTCTGTTTGTGTTTAGTTGGAGGGGAAGTGTACTAGTTCGATGTGTACAATTTTTTACAATGAGTTAATAGAGTTTTTTTTTGGTACGGAATAATATTTCATCTTTTTAATAGAAATGACTGTTGTATAAATAAACTCTTTCTAGTCTTTCTATGTATAAAAAATAATTCCATCGTAAAATTTCAATAAAACCATTTTTTTCTTCTTGAAAACCACCTCCTTGCAATCACTAAGAATTTATCTGAGACACAAGACAAACAATCAATGTTTAATATAAATTCCCGAATGAAATCCCAGTACATTTTCAGTTTATTCTCTATTTTATCAAATAATTAATTGTCTAATTATATTTATAAATTTGTATATAGGAAAATAATATAGAAAGATACATAGAACAATTGTACTTTGTTTCATTCCTGTGTTTGTGGATTTAAAGTTTTGTTTCTTGTCTTTAAGGTCGCTATTTTTTCTTATTTCTTTTAGGTCGTATGGACTTGAAGGGAAACCAAAGACAAATATAAATCAATTTCTAGTTGAAAATCTCTGTAAAATCTTCAATTTTTGATTCGTTTCTCCGAATTATCAAACGAATAATCGATTATTTCCTTCATTTCCAGGATATTCTGTGGAATGCGCTGTGTACACCCCATCCGGCGGCCCTATCTACGTTAATCCAGACGCCGCGAGCTCCGTCATCCAGATTGTAGAACCGACACCGACTGGCAGTTATGTCACGAAAACCGTCTACGGATTCCTAGACTTCACGACGACTATCGGGAACACTGTGATGGTATTTTCGCCACAAAGTGTAGCCGCAGGTTTGTCAAACATTTTTCTCTCAAACGAACCGCATTCGGTTCCATTTACAGATTGAAAAAAATCCAGTCGAGTTTCAAATAGATAATAAGATGGAATGTAATTGTCTCTCTTAGAAAACGCTATACAGAGTTCGAAACCCGTTCAGACACCATCCAGTAGTGTGATCCAAACGAAACCGACACCAGTATCGACCTCGAGTTCAGTGATCCAGATAAGTCCGTCGAAGACAGTACCGAAAATCCAATCGGTCGTCGAAGTGAAGAGCCAGCAACCGCCTAAAATCCAATCGAACGTTGTCCAAGTGAAAAACGTTCCAGCGAGTAAAGTCAATATATTCGAACCGGCGACATCTAAACCGAAACATACACCTCCGTTGCCTCCGTCGAGCAAGGTCGACCTATTCGGTGGCCCTATAACTAAATCAGCGCCTCCGCAACGAGTCGTATTCACGAAAGTCGACGTGTTCGAAGGACCGTCGAAAGTGGTCAACAATAAAGCGAATATCGGACTCGATCTGTTCGGAGGACCTCCTGTTAAAACCACTCAACCGGCATCGAAGCTATTCGCGAGTGTTGTCGACGTCGAACCGAGCGATTTCGAACCGGTGTTCCTCGGCAATAACATCGGCGAACCGGAGTATGATTTCCTTTCGAGACAGCCTGCCGAGTTCGTCGAACAGACATACAAAGTGGTTAATTTGAAACCGAGCACGAAGTTCCATCTGAAACCGAGACAAAGCTCTGACGCGAAACCACGTCATAACGTTCCATCGACGAAGAAAGATTCGGCGCATCCTACCGGTCTTGTGACGAAGCTCGGCGGAACTGTGGTCAAAGATGGAACGACGACCGTCCATGAAACCAGCGTGATCGGCACATACATCTCCGGCAAATACGCGCAAGTCTTGCAGAGTTCCTCGAGGATAGTCAGCAGCGATCAGAAACCGAAACCGACCCCTGCTTCATCGTTACGGATACTGAAAACCGCTGCACCGGTCCTCGGAAAGAACCATCGTACGAATCCGATATTGCATCCGACACCCTCAGGTCTGTTACACGAAGAAACGGCGGCGTTGCCGCTCGAAGCGTTGTTCAGTTCTGCGCAGACGTCGAATCTAATCAGACCGTCCAGACGGCCCGCTATCTCCGGCGGCAATTTCAAGAATCGGTTCAAGGGAAGAAACTCGAACCGAGATCATTTAGATGTGAAAGACGAACTGGACTTCAACGACGAGTACCAAGACCTCTCTCCGCCGAATCATAACGGGTTTAACAGAAAGGCGCCGAGGGTCCAGCCGACACAAACCAGACACAAGTACAAGTAAGTCATTCTTCTAACAAAGAACGAAATAACAAGGGAAATGATTTTGTTCGTCCTTTTGCACATAGACATGTAGTTTTGCAATGTAGTTATTGAGCAAGTTCGATTTAAATGTTGTAAAGTTTTGTAGTCTTACCGTATGCTTTGTTGTTTGTGTACTTGCTTTGGTGTTATCTTTTATTAATTTGGTAAATGATTGGAATCTGGAATGGTTAAATAATATTTAGTAGTTGATTCCATGCACGGAAAAATGTCGTTACTGTAACATTAATTCCATCTTACTAATCATGTTTCGCTGTTTCTCTTTTTTTCATTTATTTTCAATCGATAAAGAAATCATTCTTATCATTTCATTCGAACTCATAAATCAAATCCGTAACACAGTTTTTTTAACTCATAGAGAATAAATCATGCATTTGAAATATTAACAAAAAAATAATCAAAAAGTATGATCTGATTTTAAGTTCGAAGCATTTTCCTGGATTTTAATTCTAAAAAATATAAGAAATAAACGAAACAGAATTTGATTCCAACAAATCTGTTTGATCCTTGACATAGATTGATTTTTTCACATATGAATTCTCTTCTCAATGGATTTAAAACAATGAAAACTTTTTTAAACGTGTCAACTTTTCAAAAATTATCAATAAAAAAATCAGTACATAAATTGAGAACTGGAAATTCTATTCGGATTGATTTTCGATTCGAAAAGAATTTCAGGTCGTTATAGTTATTTTTTAAGAGTGATTTTATGTTTAACCTGTTAGCTGTGTCACCTCATTTTAAAAGTATGTACCTATATTGTGTCGAAAAAATGAAGTAATGGCGAGTATAGTCGTCAAACACAGAGTATATGTAACTGCTGTAAAATTGAATTAAATTGTAACGAAATAGCATTCGATTTTTTTGAAAAAACGATAATTTTATTGTTCAAATTAAT
This sequence comes from Acanthacorydalis orientalis, assembly GCA_034766995.1. Lineage (NCBI taxonomy): Eukaryota > Metazoa > Arthropoda > Insecta > Megaloptera > Corydalidae > Acanthacorydalis > Acanthacorydalis orientalis. The sequence goes on along the minus strand of CM068313.1, from coordinate 2,561,209 downwards.
CTTCATGACGAGTATACTCGCCATATACAACTAACAGGTTAAATCAAATTTTAAGTTCTACAAACGTTTGTTTTTGCATCCCAAAATCGTATATTTTTTTCTTTACCAAAAGGATCAATCACTTTGATCGTTGTTTGTCTGCATTTTGATGACGATTTCATCATTTTCAAACCACTGAGGTACTTAATAAAGACATTTATGATTCAGTTTGAAGTTTGTTTGTATAAAAATGAAATGGAAGAATAAAATTCGAGTCAGTTGAGATTTTAAGAATTTATTTTTATTAATCTGATAGTAGATTGATGATTATTTAATTATTCCAACACTTTAATTTTTTTTTCTGAAATGTAATAGAATTTTTGAAAATTGAAATTCAACTCTATTATTTTATAGTTATTTTATAAGATTATTTCGGGCTGTTGTATCCGAATCCTTGTTTCCTATATAAATTATTTAGTGTGAGAGACAAACAGGAATTGAAAATAGTAACAACTAGTCTTAATTTTTTTGAAAATGAATTATCAGATATATTCTCAATCTATTTCTAATAATCTATAACTTCAGAGTGCGTTTCAAATCTCAAGATAAAAATTATAAATTTCTTTTCGAAAACACTTTTCTATTCTCATCTGTGGAATTTGAATAACAAAAACTTTTAAACCGTCGATTTTTTTAAAAAAATTATAGACGTAGTTGCAAAAATTAATGAATAAATAAATCTTTAATCTGACTGTTTAAGAATATCCCTTACTAACGGTTTCAGGGTTTAATCTTTTATTTACTGTAATAATAATAATAGTTAAAAAGTGAAACCATATAGTTTTTATTAATAAAAATGACAATATTTGAAAACCATAAATAGAATAGATTTTTTTAAGGAATGTAAATTTTAAAACATCATTGATTATTTAATATCAATTTTTGTATATAGGACTTGAAATATTAACAGTATATAAAGCGTTAAAGTCCATAATTAATACAGGGTATTTGAATGAACTTCGACCTATTTTATTTGGCCATCATTTTTGTTTGTTGTGTAGCTGTCAGTTGTAATTTGACAGTGGTGTAGTTCGAACTCAGGCATTTCATTGTGGAGTGTTTAATGTGATCAAAAATTGAGTGAAAAATTGTTACAGTCCTATATCGACTTCTCTTATTTTTTTGAAAATTTAATCATGATCGACGAAACTCATTTTAAAATTTTTGTATATTTCAGCAAACAAATTGCTATTGTTGAGAATCGAACAAACAAGAATGATCCATGAATGACCTCTTTATTCTCATAGAGTGACTGTTTGGTGTGTAATTTGGGCTAGTGTCTTAATTGGACCATTTTTTAAAAGAATGTTATTACTGTCACTGATGAAAGATATCGTTTGATGCTGCAAAACTTCTTTGTGCATGAAATTTATGAAAAAGTTCTACAGCACATGTAGTTTCAACAGGATGGTGCTAAATTGTATACAACAAGAGCTAAAATGTATTTCCTGGCTGAACAATTTAAAAATTTGGTCACAATGACTAACAATATTTTTCACCTGATTCGATAGGGCCAGATTTTTTTCTTTTGAGATAGTTAAAAGAAAATATCGATTCTTACAAGCCAGTTAAAGGACAATATTCAACAAGAAATCGCTCAAATAACACCAGAAATATCCATAAAGTCATGAAAAATGTAATTGAAAAAGGCTATATTTGTAACGCGGCCAGAGTCAGAAATTTATCCGATATAATTTTTCATATTTAATGTCATGAGTTAAATAAATAATCCATAAAAAATAATTAAAAGTGTTTGATTTAAAAATTATCACTGAAAAAAGTCGACCGTAGTCCATTCAAACATCCTGTAGAATTATTCTTTTAAAGAAGTCAGTAAAAACTTCGTTACAATTCATAATGTAAAATCATTTATCTCATACTCATTTCAGATCTAGAAATTCATCTTCATCTTATTTTAAAAACTAACATTTTTGCACAGTTCATTCTTTACATTCGAAATAAAATTCTCTTTGAAATATTAAAAAAATTCTTCGAATTAGTTTTGATTTGATTTGCACGCATTTTAATGACAATGCCGTCATTTTCAAAACAAGCAGGAATAGAAAGATCCTCTGTTAAGATTTTTCTGTATACTCCTGCTTTTAAAATGATATTTATCTCCATTTTTAAGCAATACAGAACAAAAGATTCAAGACTTAGTTTTTGTACCTTTTCTATGAAAACTAATGGAAGAATAAAATTCAAGTTATTTGAAAAATTGATCGATTTTTCTTAAGCTGGTATTAGATTTAAAATTATTTAATTTTAAAAATTCACATTCAACTTTAGAGCTATTTTATTAGATATTCTCATATCTCCAAACTTGAATCCTTGTTTTCTACATAAATTAATCTGCACACAAGACACACAAGAATTCAAAACAATAAGAATTCATTTTATTTTTTTTAAATAGTTACATAAACATGTATCTTTATGCATAAATCATACCAAAATTTGTTGAGAAATTCAATAAATTTCGAACACTGTTCCATAATTCACTTTCACAAACGAATTCTTTCTTCAAGGATTGAAAATGATTTTCGAATAAATTTAAATAATTTCGAATATCATTGAAAATCAATTGTTTTTTCCAATATTTTTTAAACAGTACACACTTGAAAAGTTGTGTTCGGCGAAGAAAGAATTCATTTCTGAGAATTATTCCGGTTGAAAGTTTGATAAAAAACATTAAATACTTGAAGTCAAGGTGTTCGGATATTTTAAGTGTTTTTTTTTAAAAAAAATACAGAATAGTTTTTTTATTATATATGAAACTAGTAGAAGTTAAAGCATTTCGTATCAAAAATTATACATTTTTTAAAAAATTCTATCGAAAATTTAACCTTAAAATAAAAGCAAACCACCTCAAAATCATTTCATACTAAAAGAAGAAATGTTTTGAAGTTGTGTTGCTTCTCTTCGTGATTTCTGTTGGAATATTTTTCATAATCGGTTTCTTCTTCTACACAATTAGGTAGATATCTACCTGACGATGTGAGAAGAAAAAGCCGGTTCTAGAAAATACTCAGTGATCTCCAGGAGAAACAACAGAACTTAAAAATATTCACATTTGTAACAAATTACATTTTCTTTAATCGATCGAATCAACAATACAAGATTCTTACATACATCATTCGATGCTGACGACATTTTTCTGGCCAGTACTATTTTTCTTAGCAATATATGTGATCTGTAATCGTCATTGAGTCCTGTACGGCTAGTTTCGAACGTCGTACGATGAACAGTTTGACTGTTAGACTGAACTTTGTTGTTTTGTGCGAATCATTTCCTTTCGGTCCGCCGCGTGCGCATCAAAATTTAACAAGACGAAACTGAAAACACATATAGGAACAACAAATTCGGTCGAACGTCAACGGCAGCACTTGCAACTGTCTCTGTCTTCAGCGAGGCAACAGTCGCACCGTCTGGTGGACGAAAACATTACCAATCGCCACGTCGTAACAACTTCAGGTCCGGCCCAACGGCCACACCGAACGACAACGCCGGCGGATACAGCCGCAGGGGGTACAAGCCGCGCGTGCAGACGTCGGCGGTCGAACCCGTGTCGCAGAGCACGACGCTGTACAAGTTCAAGCTGAATCGACAGCCGGGACGTTGGCAGTACAAGACGTCGCCGAAACCGCGCGTCACGATACGAAGACAGAACGACGAGGATTACGATTCGGCGACGTTGCCGACGACGAATGGACTCTCGCTTCAAGACGTTTCGCCGCTGCTGAATGACGTCGTGACGCCGCAGTCGAGATCGGACGAGGTCGATCTCGAACCGTCCGGATCCTCGGACGGACTGTCGAATCTGAACGACGAGGACGCAGCGGACAATAAGATCGATCATTCGGCCGCGATGGAAACAATCAAAGTGGAGATTTCGACGCCGGCAGACTTTAAAGACATCTACTATGAAATTGTAACGATCAAATCGCCTTACACATTCCAGGTAAAACTCAAACAGTATCATATTTTATCACTTTTCCATCTTTCTAGAACTGAAAAAAATGTCCTGCCTCTATGCTCGCTTTTTATTCGTTCTCTGATTGATTGATATTGAACAAGGTGGATACTATTTGAATTATGGTCTCTATGGAGGAGCGAGCGCTAGAGAGCATGGAAAAAATTACCCTACCTTCGCCCCCGAGGAAGAGGGAGATGGTTTGCAGCAAGCAGGAGGCGGAATCCCTAGTTTCTTCCACAAAAGAATTATTTCATTCCTGGTCAAAAATATTCAATAAAATCATCTTTGATTCTTACTTGTTCACATTTCGATGACAATTCCATAATTTCGGTGCATCAAAGTACAGAAAAAGAGGTTGAAAACTTAATTTTTGTTTTTTTTTTTCTATAAAAATTAATCGAAGAGTGAGATTCAAGTAATTTAAAAATTTAATCTATTTTTTTGACCTGATAGTATATTTACAATTAATTAATGTTCAAAATTCAAATTCAACTTCAAAGCCATTTTATCAGATCTTCTGATACTTCTATTATCGAATTCTTTTTTTCTACACAAATTAATCAGTCAAAACAATGAGAATTCGATTTTTTTTTTAAATAGTTACATAAAATGTCTTGTGTTTTAAAAACTTCATTTTTATATTTTTCAGATTGGTTTTATTTTAAAAATATTTATTTAAATAGTCGAACATCGAATTTTTTTTATCACAAATGTATTATTTATTCTTATTCACATTTCTATGACAATTTTGTTATTTCAGTGTCTCAAAGTACAGAAAAAAGAAATTCTAAATTATTTTTTATTTCTTTTCTATGAAAAATAAATGGAAGAGTGAAGTTCAATTCTTTAAAAAATGAGTTTCTGATTTTGTTATTTGTAAATATTAAAAAAAGTTACATGTATGGTAACGATAAATGATTATATAATTAAAAATACAAAATATAAGTCTATTTTATAAATGAATTATTTTTCACCCTGTTTTAACGCTATAAAAAAAATTCTAGTCAAAATACTATAAAGAAAATGATTGATCTTTTTAGATAACTGCTTATAAGCATTATTATGGCAATTCCATCATCTTCAGAGGTAAAAGCTAGAATTAATTTGTAAAAATGACAAATATATCAAAATTTTATTAAAATCCTCAACAATTACTTGTTTTTCATTTCAATTTGCCTTATCACAGATCAATATTATTATTTTAAAAGCCCAGAAGGTCAGAAAAATTTCAATAGAAGATTTTTCAATGTCAGCCTATAGAAAAATTCAACTTTTCTTGTATTTTCTAGTTCCAAAAATGATATTTTCATTTAAATTCACAAAATCAATGATCATGAATGATCATTCATTGTTTATTGAACAGTTTTGACAAGAACCATAATTTATCAAATTAAAAATAATTCATTTCTGCAAGTGAATTGAGAAATAATATGAGAACCGTTTTGAAATAATGTTAAGTATTCGAAAAAAAAGAAATGTTTGAATTTCAAAATGTTGACTTTACTTTGATATAAAATTTAATTGTTTTTGTTTAAACTCTAGGTGGGCAGTTTGAAAAACACCAGATATATAACAGTGACATCAACGTACGAAAAGAGTTTGATCGAACCAACCGAAACGCCTTCGCATATCTCTCCAACGGAACCCCTCACTGAAAACATCCTCCAAACCCCAACGAACTACGACAAGGAGCACCACCTGCTCGGTACATCCATCGCGACATTACCTCCGATCGCTCTCGCGCACGATATGGAAACCCCACCGCTCGAAACTATGATCGAAACATTCAGCACGACACAAGAGATGCTCAAGACGCACATCCTTCCTGTGATCCATGGCGGTAACAGCACCACAAGTTACACTCTGGTACAAACTTATCACGTTACGAGATTCGTAACGGCGACGAAGACATTACCGCCTATGGAGGTGTACCAGTTCGTACCGAGTAAGACTCTGAAAGAGTTCAACAGTCGATTGGACGAGGCGGGATCGGAACTGCATCTCGAGCTAGAGTTCGGCGATGAGAACGATCAGGACGGTGAGAATATACCGAAACGGATCTTCCCGTCAGATCTGGATTTAGCGAATGTCGGCTCTGATTTCAATCTGTCTGATGTGGATAAGTTGGGCTTGCTCGAGAGTCACTTGAGATTGAAGAAAGCGCACGGACCTACGACACCGAAACCGACCGAACCGATCCCGACGCCAGGTCTCACACCCGAACAGATCCAACAGTTAGCACTGTTGCGTTTCTTGAATCCGGCAGCGCAGATCCCGCAAGTGATCACCACCTCGAAACCGGTCGTCAAACTCGAAACAGTGTTCGAATCGCACGTGATACCTATTTTCAATGGTCAGAGTACGATGTACAGCACGATTTCGAGACCGGTCGCGACGGTCAGCAAGACGGAATTCGAATTCGGCACAAGTACACTTCCGGCGATACCGACGAATCCACTGTTTCCGCAGCAGCCGCAGCAACAGTTCACGGTGACTTCGACGCCTGTCGTCACGCAGACGATGGTCACGGAAACCGAGAGCAAAGTGCTGAAGCTGACGTTCGGCGCGAAGACGGCGTACACGACGCTGTTCTCGACGAAGGTCGTCCCGACCGTACTGACGACATACGTGACGACCTCGGTGCCCGTGCAACCGACGGCCGCGTTCCCGGGATTCTTCCCACCACCTTACGCTCCATTCCCGTACGTGGGCTAGAACTATTTTTTTTTTAAATATAGACCGAGAACAATAGAGAACGAAATAAATAAATCTATATATTAATATAATATTATATCCACAAGGACACCACTTGCATAGAACCAAATTTATCTTAGCTGTATTTAGATAGCGTTATTATTTATATTTATAGACAGAATCGTTTAAGGAATCTGCAGTTATTGTCAGATTGACGCGACGGTAATATCTGAATGGAGACGCGGACGGGATGATAAGAATGATAAACTGTATAACGACTTCAGTTTATATCGAAACAATCTGCTCTCTCTCTCTCTCTCCCTCTTGTACAAAAAAAATAAATATAAATATCTATTTATTCTGTAAAATAAAGCTTTGTTTCATGCGCTGAGAGCATCTGTGCTTTTCAATAAAAACTGTATTCTCTACAGAACGGAACTGATTCTCTGAACGATCATTTTCATACCGCCTGGACGATTTTTCCATAAGGAAAAATCGGTATTCCAGGATCTTCTGTTTTACTCTTTTGAAATTCTCAACAGCTTCAGCTGTTTCATATATTAATTTCAAATCGACCGAAACTTTCTCGAAGAAGGTGAACTTGGACTTGTCTGGATAGATTCTTTAAGAAAATTGTCAGCTCTTTAATCCTGATTGGATAACAATCGTTGTCGTTTGCAGAAAATAATTTTTCGACCTGATATTTTATACTGATACAAAAATTCACATATTTAAACTCTTACAAATTTGAATTTTTATGCTGGAATAAAAAAGATAGATCTGCGTTTTCAAATATTTTCGAAATTGACTTTACTTTAGAATTAAAAACACTTTTAAATGTTTTCAAAAATTTCCAAATTTTAATTGTTAAGTAGGATGCAAATCTATGATGTCTATTCTCAAATTTGTCTGGATTTTAATTCTTATTATAGAATAAAAATCACTGATGTATATTTTTAAAACTCTGATTATTTTATAGAATTAAAATAACTTCAAATATTTTTAAAACTTAAAATTTTATTCCAGAATTAATAAAAACTAATTCCACTACTTTGTTTAAACTTGAATTTTGATACCAGACTAAAACGAATTGACATTTTATTCTGTTGGCCTTCTTTATCAGCGTACTGTTTATTGTCCACTACTAGTTTCAGCACTTGTTCTGTTTTCAGGTAGATGTAATAGTCTTATATCTACTCGAATCTCTTACATTTACTTAAAGATGTTGGACGTGCTGAAACTAGTAGCAGAAAACAGACATTCAAGAATCAAAACTTGCAAAAAAGAATTAGAGATACAAAAATATGATTATTATTTGAAAACATATCAATCTCGACCAATTTCCTTTTTAAAAAACAAGTATTTTAACAATTATGGCGCAATTTCTTTAAATAATAGCAAAGTTTTCCTCATAACATTCGATATAAAAATTCTAGAAAAATGTAAATAGTTCAATGGCCTATTTTATGCTTATTGCATAAAGTGTACTTAATTAAACAGGGCTTGTATATTGATTTCTCATTAATATCATTTAAAAAGTCAATAAAATTGCTTAGAAATCAATTAAAATTGATAAGGAATAATAAAAGCGTGTAAACGTTTTAAAAATCGATAAAATTCAAAACATTATCAGTAAAAATTTTATAATCGTTCTGTTAGACAGAAAAATTACACGAAATTGTTCACGTTAATAAAATAGAGTTTTCTGTTCAATAAATTGTAGTAAAAAAAAACATTCAAAATTCACATTTTTCAATAATAACCGGTTAAATATTTATTTAAAATCGACTTCTTCGAGAAACGATCAAAAAAATGTTTATAAAAAAACAGCAACTTACAGTAAATTCCAGATTCTGGTTGATGTCTTGAATTTTCTGAAAGAGATAACAGAATTGATTAAAAAAAAAACAAATCGATGTCCGACAACGAAAAAAAATATGATTTCATTAAAGAATCGAATCAAATCTGCTCAAGTAAATATTAAACATTCCCAAAGATCATACATAAATCATACGATTACAAATAATGAATATGTTATATAGATATTTATCGATTTTGGAAATTGATCTCAACAATTTCATGTAAAAAAATCGATAAATCCAACTGTAAAATAGTTGCAATCGAACAGCTTATATTTAATTACAGCTATTTAAGAGAACCGATTTTTCAAAATAAATCGTATAGAAATAGAATCAACTGAATTCGAATAATTTCAATTGAAAGAAAATCGATATAAAGATGTCTTCGAGTTCGTAACCATTTCTCTATCTCTATTTAAAATTTCTAGACCACGTTCTCAACCCTTCACCGATCATCTTTCGAACTATTCGTTTAATACGAAATGTCGCCCCATTTTCATTACAAACGCCCTTCCTGCTCGTATCCTCAATGTATCCTTGTATCCTGATAACTGCACGATTTTTAAATAGAAATATACCAATGACTTAAATTAAAATGGAAGAAAGGGTTATTCGGTGTGTGTGTTTTCGTTAATGAAAGAACAGTGCACGCATTTAATAAGAGTGTGGGATCCGTTGTGACAGCATTGAAGAAACTATTTGTGTGAAAAGTTTATATCCGAGATATTACATTCCTGAATTTGTGCTTCGATTGGAAAGAAAATATAAATATAAGGGAATAAACAGTTATATTTCTTACATGAAGAATGAGTGATGAGTTCGAGATGAAAAAAGAAATGTTTTTTTACAAAAATTACCCTGAGGATCTTTTAATATTCATTTCAAATGCGATTTTAATTCTTTAAAAAAATAATTAGAAGTGAAAATTTCAATCTTTCATTGTGTAAAGTAAACAAATGTATTTATTTGTTGTGAGGTCAAAATGTTCTACTTTAACATTCAAGAAGATGAATAATTCTATTTTTGATAAAATTATTTCTTCTCTACATTTTCTGATCCTCAAATCGAATCATCCTGATAGTCTTCGTTCTTATATCTCTTAAGATTCCGCATATATATCTTCAGATAGATTCTTAGACAAATTACAATTTTAATCTTTAAAATCTATCTGAAGATGGCGTACGTGCTGAAACTAGCAGTGGAATTCGTGTGATTTAAATTTTATTAGAGCATCAGGATGGAAGATTAATGAGATTACAAATATAAAAAACAGCTTTATATTCCAAGGATGTTAAAATCAGTTTAAGAGGTCAGATTTGGTCTAAGAATGACCTTTAAACCATGCTTCATTTTCAGTAAATGAAAGAAAATAAAAAAAAGGAAATCGAATTTTTTGGTTTGAAATTTTACTGAAACATTTTTTAATTAGTGTTTAATTTTCATAAAAAATCTTCAATAGCTTTTTTAATAAAGAATCTTTATTTTAGTTTTAAATTTGTTCCTTTCCTGAAGTTGATTTTCTTGTCCTTGTATCCCCTGTTCTTTAGTTTTGTTTCTTTATGACCGGTTTCTTCTTTCTATATCTTCAAATGAGTATTTACCTATGAGTACTCATTTGAAGGTGTCGAATAACAAAACTGGTAAAAGAAGCAAAAACAAAGAATAAAGACCTGAAGGATAAGCAAAATAAATGTATTTTTGTGTCATCCTTTTTGAAAAAAATATAGATTTTCTTTCTGATTTGATTAATCTATTGAAAAGTATTAAAAATAAAACTAAATGCCTTTCCTAGAGAAAATTCTTTTCTTAAAGAAATGAATACAAATTTATTTTCTCAAGTTCTTGAATATAGTTTAAAACAAACAAGAATTTATTTTTTAACTGAAAATCTAAAACATTGGTAGATTATTTTAATACTATTTTAATATTTTCTGTTCAAATCCAAACATGAATCGTTTTATATAATATAAAACTTTTAAAAAGTAAATTTTTAAAAATAATCTCTCTAATTTAACAAATATGTTTTTAAATAAATTCAAGATTGAGTTTAATATAAATTTTCAGATATATTTCTTAAAATATATTCGATTCGTATTGATTTCTATTTGAAAAAAAGATAAAAATTTAAATATTAAGACCCTAAACTGTTTTTAAATCATTAACCAAAACTACATACCAAACATTTTTAATATGAAAAGATTTTTTTTTAAAAAAATTCATTCTTTTTAATTCACAAAGTATTCTGATAATTACAAGGTTTTTTTTAAAAAAAATACAGATTTTTAAACATTTTTTAATTTGATCTCCAAATACAAGTAATTTCTAAAAACCGAACAAACTAAAAAGATATTTTAGGCCAGATTTTTTAACCCCACTTACTGTTATTATACTAAAAACATGTCCTAAAAAATATATATTTCATTTCAATTTTTATAAAAAATACAGAATTTCCTTCATAATAATGATGATGAAAGAATCTTTTAAAAAATGGATATTTAACAAGGTTTTTATTCAAGCATCGACTTTCACTGTGAGTTTAAACTCGAATATTAATCGAATATTTATGATCTCTTTTAATTTTAAAATAAAAACATTTCTTGTTTCAATTTTATGATTAAATTCTATAAAAAAACTTGAAATTTTTATAGAAATGCTACTTGAAAACTGAATCTAATTCTATTCGAATCTTCTTGTATTAAATTAGAATTAAACATAATTTTCGAACAGAATTAATTGAGAGATTCTCTTGTTGACCTTATCTAGTACTCACTTGAAATTTAAATGACTAATTTCAATTCTTAAACCATCATCAAGCAGGTATCAGATAACTATTCAATTTTTTTTTCTAAAAACTGCCTGAAGATGACTCTAGAACCGAAACTAGTCATGGTATAAAAACAGACATTATCATATCCTGATTTATACATAAATGTATTTTGAATATCACTTCTATTTATATAAATATTCAAGTATAAGAAATATAACTGAATTTTTAAACATTTTCATATCACGATTAATAGATTTAAAGGACAGAAATTCTCTTATAAACATTTTATATACAACTGGATGGAAAAAACTACCAGTAATATTAATTCTATTGAATTCGAGATTAATATGGAACCAGAGAAGATTATTTTTCAAGAAAATCATTGTTTGAAGCTGTAATCAAACATTTTGATTATTTTCTCAGTTTGTTCTGGACGTACCGATCAAAAATATCGAATTGAATTTATTGAAACGTTTGTTTAAAAAAGACATGTGACTAAGCTTTCAATCGAACGATACAGCTTCAATAATTTTCTAATAGAGAAAATAAAAACTGGATCCTTGTAATATAAACTTGATAGAATGAAACGTTGCAAATTTCATGCGAAAGAAATGTTGAAGAGGAATGCTACAACGATATTATTAATTTTATTGTACGAAGAATGAAATAAATATTCATTGGACGTACGACACCCCCTGTATTATTCATTTAATAATATAAGAAATGTATATTTGATGTTAGTTATTTATACCAGAAAATATATAAATGTATTTGAATATGGAACATACTTTTACATAGGAGTGTGAGATTTTATATCTTCTCTTAGCATTAAGAGTTTTTTTTTGTATATATTTTTCTATCACGTGTCTATCTAAATATATAAATTAGTCTGATTAATTCTACTATTCTATAATCATATCTTATCAGAAATATCTATTAAATATAAACATTCTTTTTATTTTATTTCCTCGATTTTTTTCCCCTATTGAAAAATTTATATTTGAATTTATATGTAAATTATATGACTATGATATTAAACTCATGACATTTTTCTCTAAAATACTGATCGAAAAAATCATATATAGATAGATTTGATCATATTTTTCACACGCCCTTATTTATATACAAGTGATTGGAAAATTGACAGGCTCTTGATTAGAAATTATTTTAAAGTTTTGAAAAAAGTTTAATGAAAAATCATTGAATCCAGTTTCGTCCGTCGATTATTTTCAATCACTCGTGTATTTTACTCTATCGATTTATTATCATTTTCTTTTTAAGTACGAGTTTAATGTAAGAAAAGTGTACAGAAACGTTTTATAATAAATACTTGTAATAGAAATGCTTGGGTTTTATTTACAAACAGCTGTGAAATTTTTACGAGGGTAGTGTCGAATATTCTCAGCCTAAATGTGAGAGAATGTAAATAGAAATAGATTTTATTATTTTTTTAAAAAAAACTTTTAATTTTAATATATTTTTTACAGGGTTTAATAATTAATTATATTCTCTTCTACAAATAATCTTCGATTTTGATGTTAGTCAGTTACTGCTGTTTTCATCTCAAAATCATCATTAAAATGCTACCTATTCAAATCTCTTTTCAAATTATCAAAAAGGTAATAATCGATAGGAGCTATATCTGGACTATAGAGTAAGTAATCAAGTTCTTAGAAACCACACACTCGAATGGCAGCTTGAGAAAGTGTAGCGGTGTAAACTGGTGTGTATTTTGCAGATTTGCTGGATCAAGTGTACAACCCTCAATGGAGACTATGTTGAAAAATAAAATCTATTTTTTCCAAGAGAAAAACGACATTTGACTTACTTTTTACCATACTTATCAAACCACCCTTGTATATTAAAAAATCTTGACAACAATGACATTTATATTGAGTTGTCACATCGAAAAAAGAACATACCATTACTTTCTTTGACTGGTTCTAATAATTTTCCAAAGTATTATAATGTAACATAACCTGGAAACAGTTTCAAGACAATCGTATTTAAACAAGACAACAGTTTTGTTACACACACACACATATATATATATATATATATATATATATATATATATATATAAATGAAACTTGTGAGAACATAATATGTGTCAGATGATCTCGGCTGTAGGGATTCTCTTACTCGAGATTCCGATGCAGTGGAGCAAAGTCGTGAAATAATCCCAGTAGCGGTTCAGCGGAATTACACTCATAAATTGGATGTCGTAGGATATAAGTAGGAATTAAATGCGGATGTTTAGTCTCGTTAATGTGTTGCGTACTGTTATAGAACGAATGTACAGTGAAAGACTGTACTTGATAATCTACGAATGAGAGAGCGTGTGAAGAAATTCGTGACATTTATCGAAATGAGAATGAGATTTATTTGAAACGAGAATACCGAGACCTGTATTTGTTTAATTGAATATTTATTGGGGCTGTATGTGGCTTGGTGTACTGAGAGAGAACGATGGAATTTCTACCGCAATTTGCACGACTTTCAATCGAAAACGGTCGACAGATAATCATCAGGTCGGTAGGAAAATAATTGCGGTTTTCGTTTTCTGAATCCTCGTCTTACATTTTTGCAATTAAACTGTCATCTCGTCGTGATTTTAATGTGTTTTCGGACTGCAACTTGTGCAATTTTTATATTTCTCTTAAGTGTACAAATTAATTCGATACTTTTAAATTGAATCAATTGTACGACTAAGTCTGTTTTCAATTAAAATATGCTAAAAAGTTCTGTAACGAAAGTGAAATTCAGACACAGTGTCAGGATTATACTATGACTATTTGGATAATCGTCAGTGATCTAATTTCAATATTACAAATAACAAGAACTGAAGATAACCTAAAAATGATGCATCGAAACTGCTTGTAAAAAAAGAGTTATTCAGAAATCTACAATAATACAACATGAAAAATACAAGTTATCCGTTTTAATATGTTTTTATATTATTGGGTGTTGGAATTAATGCGTAGCGTTTTCTTCATGAAAAAAGATCGTTCATTCTAAATGAAACATATCACTCAAAGTATTGTCCATCGTTAGCCACTACTTTTTCCCATCATTCATGATATGGCATTTTTTTTGTTTAATGTCGAGTATACTAGTCAAGTAGAAAAAAATAATCGCTTTTGCTATTTATTGTAAAATTTAAGTAAAAAAATATATATTTGCAATTTAGCACATTTTAGAATATTTCTAAGCAGTTTTCTCTTTGTTTCGTGAATATCACGTCTGCTATCTAGAGAAGATATTTATAGGATGCAATAGAAAAAATTGTGGAGCCAATAATGTTTTTATTTAACCTCTCGAATGAGTTTTACTGATAGTGATGAAAATATATCTTTACATCCAAGAAAACGGAAAAGGGCGACAACACCTGTAACGTCTTCTGATGAAAGTAGTGATGAGGTTGAAGAAGATAATGAACCCGATAACGGAAATAAAAATTCAAATATACAATGGAATATTAGAGATGACGAGAGAGCAACATTTAAATTTACTGCTTATCCTGGTCCAAATTTCACTATTCCCCATTCGACAAAAACCAAGTGTGTGTTCTATATGGAAACATTTTTATGTTAAAACTTACTAAACATAATAGTCGAGCAGACTAATTTATATGCTGAGCAATATTTGGAAAGTCGCCTGAATTCCAAACAACATTCAAGATTAAAAAAAAAATCGATGCCAATAAATAGTAATGAAATACGATTTGCGAATTACTTAGGAATAAAATTGAAAATTTTTCAAAGAAATAAGCAAAAAAAAATTATCATTTTGTTATAATTTAATTCAATCTTACAGTAAGTGTATTTACTGTGTTTTCGTCGAGTACGCTCGGTTTTTCCTAGAAATAATTAAGCACACCAGTGTACATTCTCAAAATAAAGTAAAACGCTTAAGAGTTAAGCTCATTTAGATTCATAAATATTGTTGAAATAATGAAATACCTATGAGAATTCTTAAAAAAACACTTTAAAGTCTTAATAATAGAATTATCAATAACCACCCCAGTGCACATTCTCAAAATAAAACAAAACCGCTTAAGGAGTTAATAAAGTTAATTATCATTTGAGAAAACCGTATATCAATTCGAAGTTCATAAACCGCTATCATTTTTCTACGAACCTAACACCTTATTATAATTATAAAATCTTTTTTCCGAAACGAGAACTGAACCGTTCTCAAATCTGAAGGAGAAAAAAACGTTACAAGAGAAAATCCCGTTCCATTTATTTACAGACAACACCACCGGAGTATTTTATACACATTTAATTTTTATTTCACGCCAGTATAATTTAATTTATATAACTTTCGTGGAATACAGATCGGAACCACGAAAAAACACACAGAGAGACAAAAAAAAACCCGTTTCTGTGATATCCCTTTTCGTTAATTCCCTGTCGTGGAACTGGCGAATAAACGACCGTACGACTGATAATTCCATCGAAGCCCTTAATATACAATATAAATTATATGAAGAATAAGATACGGCCGGAGAGAGGACGCGTCGCCGAACGTTTTTCACAGTTCATTCGCATTTTTTTGATGAATCTACATAAAGTTGTGCTTTACTTCTATACACACACATTCATCTATATATATATATATATACACATGTCCTGTGTGTGTGTGCTGGAATGATTTGTAGATGTGTGTATAAATATAAACGCGTGTGTGTGTGTGTATGAGTGAGAGAGTGAATTTATCGGTCGACGCATCTTAAATCTACGACCATCTATCTTATTACTAATCCAACACGAGGAGGAAAAAAAATTCCGACGTGTATCCAAGTCACGGGGGAGATAAAACGTTCGAGTAGAGAAGTAACAAAGAATCATTGGAATCAACATAGATTTTTATTACTGCGTAGCGAATGGGGTATATCTTGTCGGGAGATCTGGAATCGCATCGATACGAAAACACAGCGTCGCCGGCGACGGTGCTACACTACATATATATATATATATATATATATGTGTGTGTGTGTGTATAGATGGATGTGTGTGTAATGCAGGCTCACACATTTTTTTCTAGAGTTGTACGGCTGAATTTCTACACGTGCGTTGCTTAAAAAACGGTCAATCGGTATTTAAGTGTGTGCGGTACGGATTAAGGTGGGTTTGCAGTAGTGTCCGTCGTATTGGACATGTTGATAAAATTTTACTGTCGATAAAGTACTGAAACAAAGTGTTCGAGTTCGACTAGTAAAGAAGTGGCACCGTCCACTGTGTATGTCAGCAAAACGGTGAAAATAACAACCTTTACTCTGTTTCCATGTCTTCATATTCCAAAAATGATACAATTGGGTTGTGGAAAATAAAATACGAAACGGATTATAAGAGTATCTCGAAAATACTGCATCAATTGTAGTTCCTGATATTCTACTTTCTTCTTTTGACATGATAAAAAAATACCCCTAAATACATAAATTTGTATCACTATCAAGTATGTGCTTTTTACTATGAGATCGACTATCGCCCAATCAACCAGTATCCTTTAAAAACTTTCTTTCCTGCTACCATTCACGGTTTTAAAATATTTTAAATAAAAAAGAAACCGACAACTCGAGCACAAAGAACACGGTTTCGACTTCAGGACGATCAATTCTAATCCTTAAAAAACTTCTCCACATAACAAACACACACCTTCGAATGTACGTGCGCGCGGTAGACAAACAGAGTAGTTTCTGTATTGAGATACATTGTCTTCAATTCGATTTTAATGACAATACGTTTCATTCGTTTATATATATATATATATATGTATAACCATACGTACTTATATGTGTAGACATACATATGTGTTTTTGCACTCTCGTATATCTTGTTTCAACAACTCTTGAGGTTTACCTCGATATATATACTCTAGAGTCCCGAAGGACTCGCATCTCACTGAGGAACATGCACTTACGTTTCAAACGTGTCTAATCTCCCAAGTGATAACCGTTGTTTCAGATGAATTTGCCAATATCTCTCGTTTCGCAGTACGTTGTGAGATTTCGTTACGATTCTGGCCGTTAAAAAATGAATATATATATAGAGAGAGAGAGAGAGAGAGAGATGTCGTGTTGGTAAAAAAAATTAGAAAATTCTTATATAGTTTCATATAGTATTTGTTTTCGTTTTGTAAAAGATAAGAAAGCAATCTGTATGATAATTGAAAGTAGTAAACGTTATTATTTTTTCATTTGTAATAATTTCCAAAAAGTATCATTTATCTATGATAAAACTGTTTAAAAAAATTGTTAGTGAGTACAAGATTGTGATTATTAATGAACTTCGTCCAAAATTCATTCTTAAATCATACCACTGAATAGCAAGCGGTTAAAACAGTTAATTCTAAGTCTGATTTAATATTTAGAGAGGATTAAACATTCATCAATCTAATTTTTATAATTTTATCATTTTTTTCTAATATTTTAATTCTTTTCTTTTGATTAAATTAGAATCTTTTGTGGATTTGGATCAGTAATAACAATAAAATTCATAAATGTATCAGGCTAGGAGTTCATATCCAGTGGCAGAGATTTTAGTAGATACAAGACTTTAATTATTAAAAAATTTCATCATAAATTCATTCTTAAATCATTTCACTGGATAGGGAACGATTAAAGCTTCAAAATACCAGTTTACTACAAGCCCGATTCAATATTTAGAGAAAATTGAATATTCATCAGTTTAATTTGTATTGGTATTTATATAGTATTGGTTTTCGTTTTGTAAAAGATAAGAAAACAAGCTATATGATTATTGAAAGTAGTAAACGTTATTATTTTTTCATTTATAATAATTTACAAAAAGTATCATTTATCTATGACAAAAGTATTTAAAAAAATTGTTAGTGGACACAAGATTGTGATTATTAATGATTTTCATCCAAAATTCATTTTTAAATCGTTTATATATATATACATGTATATATATATATATATACAAGGGCAATTAAAAAATTAATGGCCTAATTATGGAAGAATATAACTAGTGTTTTAAAATTACTCGAGTCCTTTTATGCCGTCCTGGAAATCATTTTCTTAGAGATCCTGAAAATAACAATTCACTGTTGCTGTCAGTTCTTCTTCTGGTAAAATTCGTCTACTACTAAGGATTTTTTTAAGTTTTGGAAACAGATGGAAATCTCTGGGGACGAAACATGGAAAATAGGCTGGATTGGGCAGCAAGTCTTATTTAAATTAAACGTATTTTGCCATGAATATAACATTTGTGTGGGGCCATGCATTACCCTGATTGGAAAATGATTTTTTTTCTTTGATAAACCTGGTCTTTTCTCACGAACTGTTTGAATGAGTCAACCTAAACGTTAACTATAATGCTCTCTCATTAATATTTGTCTCTTCGGACAGTAATCAATTAGCAAGAACCTATTAGTATCCCAATAAATTGAAACCATAACTTTTCCAGCGGATAAAACTGATTTTGTTTTTTTTTTTGGCCAGCGAGGAATAACCATGTTTCCTTTGCTTTAATTGTTGGTTTGACACTGGAGTGTAAAAGTGAAACCAAGTCTAATCTTCAGTCACCAAATCGCCGGATCAAGTCAGTCGTACCCCTTTTAAATCGATCTAAACAGTCTTGGGAAATTTGTACCGGAATGCGTTTATGATCAATTATCAGCAAGCGCGGCACCCATCTTATCGATAGCTTTTTTGTATCCAACTCTTCAGTAAGAATGACACACGCGTTCATCTGAGACACCCACAACCTTTTCAATTTTGGGCACATTCGATCCTGTAAGACAATACCGTGCACTTTGTGGATGATCTCTTCTATAGTTGCAGTTTTAGAACGTCCACTACACTAGTCACCTTCTAAGCTTATACGGCAACATTTAAATTCAGCTGCTCACTTCTTTACTTTTGTATATGAAGGTGAACTATCACCCAGTACATTTTTCATCTCATTAAAGATTTATGCTGGCGTTGAACATTTTTTCACAAAAAAAATCATCATCGCATGTTGTTCAACTTTATCCATTTCAACAACGCCATAAAAAAAGCTTTATTTAAATTGTCGTTTGCAACAAATTGTTTGACACATTAATTATAGATTTTGTGGTTATAAAACAGATAGATATCGCTTTGTATTGCACCACAGATATTTTAAATATTACCCCCATTTATATCCTAGGCTGCAAACTTTTTAAATTGACCTCGTATATATATATATATAGATATAGATATAGATATATAAATATATATATATATATATTTAAATTTGGAAATTCGGCTCTGAAACCATTCGACATTTACCTAGCAGACCGGATCTTTCGATAACGGCGACCGATAGAAAAAAAAACCCGTCATTGATCCTTTAATCAGCACCGACCGACAAAACCGGCGAGGACTCGAACACAATTCGATCGATCAACTAATCGAATGCAGAGTTTAATGAAAAGTAAACATTAAATACGTGACACTGTGCAGAAGGCGGTGCGATCTCGCCGACCGCCGCTGCCGCCACTTCTTTTCATCCGAAGAAGACGCACTTTCACACACACACACACACACACACAGACGCATAACTAATTGACTCCGTGGAACTCCGAGCGATGGATTTCCGTGATTACGCTTCTGTTTACATTTTCACTTATCCGATATTCGGATTAATAATCTGTCAATATTTGTTTATAGTTAGCAGTAATTTAGTCGGTACGTATTTAGGTATAAATACTTTGATGGAGACACGAGATGGAAAAAAACTGCGAAACAGTTCTGATATGGTAATTAGGTAGTGTTGATGCTTCGTTAAGTTCTGAACTCGAGGTTAAGTTGCGACTCGGCTCGCTGTTCTGAGAATTGGGATGGATTTGTTTCGATAGATTTTTGAGCTCTGTCACCTTGAATCGATGAAAAGTATTCTTGCTGAATCTCTCTATTATATAATTTCATTTCTTTTTCAAATTTATAGTTAAATGTTTTTACTGAAGGATTATCGGATCGAATTTTTTTAATGAATCAAAAAAATACTCGATTGTATTTGTATGTTTGTCACGCCTGTAATCCCTTTGATACATAAAACATTAAATAAATAATCAAAAAAGTCAATTATGATCAAAAAATTCTTTAACAAGTCAGAATCAATCAAATCAGAAAAAATAACGAATTTCAGAAACGCATCTGTAAGGATTTTCACAATTATTTATTTTAAAACAGTGGATTGAAGCAATATTTTCGGTTCCTATTATAATTTTAGAAATTTATCAGTGATAGTACCGAATAATAATGGATAACAAAGAATAGCAGTATTCTGTGATTACCAGAAAGAAGAATATTCACAAATTAAAATAAACGGTCTGATGAATTTAATCCACTGGAACGGGAGGGTTAATTTTAAAATAACGAGATTTTGTCTGAGCATTAAAATATATTCCTAACAAATACACCCATCATCTTACAGCTGTACTATAATACAATTTTATTAAATATACACTAACGTTCATCCATGGTCACATCCGAGACTCGTTATGTATTGTCTAGTGCAGCTATTCAAATCTTTTGAATGCAAACGGCCCCTATATTAATCTGAAAAGTAACGCGGGCCTCTTTGAAGGGGATTGTGTTTCCGGTACGGAATTACTAGAAAAACAAGCAGGTCTTATGAGAAAAGAATGTGTATGAGCCGAATAATTAAAATTTATTTTTATAATTACAATAAATAGACAAGAAACAATAAAATTAATTATAAGTTAGTGTGAAGGATGGTGTTGTTTGACAGAGACAAGTTCAGAAATATTTGGTTCAATTGTACTAACTTGGATTCTTAAATCACGCTCTACATTTAATCTGTTTCTATATTTTGAGATCAGAGAGTTATCCATACTTAAATCTGCTTCGCTTACTTATCGACTCAAATCTGGCATATTTTATTCGACAAGTGATTAATCAGTTACCCTACAGATGGAGCGAGATTATACAGAATAATGGGATATATTTTGAGCTGTTTTCTATAATAGATCCGAAAATCCATTGACGACTACACCAACTCAAGTGATTCATCAGTTATCTGACAGATAGAGTAAAGTTATTTAAATCAATGAGGAATTTTTTGAGGATTTACATTTATTCTATTTTTCTGTAAGCATTAATTGTCTATAAAAAAGCACTGAATCAACTCATTAATCAAGTCTTAGAGAACAATGAGGAATGTTTTGATGATTAACGTGTATTATATTTTTCCATCAATCAAAATTAATTTTCAATTAAAAAAAGGCACCGAATTAATTTCTACAACGAATATTTCCCTGCAAAAAAAAACAACAAATACCATCATTTACTTCTAAACGATATGTATTCGCGTGAAAGTGAAAAAATCTTCATAAAATACGATCCATCTGATTTAAAGAAAAAGTGTATGAGGCACAGTACGAGGCGGGACAAGACCAGCGAGCCACAAATCTTTACAACATCAAACGTTGGAACGCAAATGCGACACGTTCGCGTCACAGTGACACCTCCGCAGTCTTATGAATGATTTCTTTTATTACTTCTCGTCAACACCGATGATAAATACATTCCTTCACTTTTTACATGCCCGGCCCACCACACGAGGTATCCTTGACGACCCACGCAGGGATCACACAGGTCCTGTCTCGAGTGTTCGTTTTTAATATCTTGTCATCTTGTATTACGTCCGCACGTATTTTAAACAGCTACTGTTATTACTTAAAAGAAACATACACATCTCTCTTTCTCTCTGTACACATACACACACACGCATATATATATATATATATATATATATATATATATATATAAATATAAATATATAAAGATATTCAGACAGACACATAAAGACATTTTTCAAATATTTCAGATAATTTATCAAAGTCTCTCTGTATTGTTCTTCCCATCAATCCAACGATGTAGATCTATTTCATTTCATTTATACATATACATATATATATATATATATATATATATATATATATATATATATATATATATATATACGAGCGTGTGCGTGCGTTTATATCGCACTTTAAATTGAAACAAAGTCTTCGTAAACAAATTTATTAAACGTGTAATTAAAATGTCGACTGGGGAATGAGAAATTGCGTTTATTATTTTCTAGATTTTTCAATTACAGAAACACTCGCGCGTATCTGTGTGTAAAGTTGATTAAAAATTACCGTTAGGTAACGTTTTGAGATTGAGATACAGGTGAGGATTGTCCTGAATGAGAGGTGGAGGTCAAGTCAAAGACTCTGTGATGGGAAATTTTGAAAAAAATTGTCATGCTCATATATATATATATATGTGTGTGTGTGTGTGTTGATGTGTGTGTGTGTGTTGATGTGTGTGTGTGTGTATGAACGAGTTAGAAATAATAATTAGTAATATAGAATTTTATTATATGCTAGAATAATGGCAAGAATTTCTTTGGAATGGTTAAATAATTCAAATAATCAAAGCCAATTTATTATTATTAACTCTTTCATCCTGGTCAAAGTTTAAAATTCACTGTGGCGGTGCAGTAAACACACATTGGCTCTGAAACTTTGTATTATTTACTCTCTTTAATTATAAATGTACATACTGTTATACTATTGATAAAACATGCAATTATATATGTATACTCTTCGTTTTTATAATAAATTTTTGAGTTTTAAAGAATTCTTGACATTTTCACCATATAATTGTATATTGTTCTAATGATTATTTTTGCGTTCTATT
Organism: Acanthacorydalis orientalis; assembly: GCA_034766995.1. Classification (NCBI taxonomy): domain Eukaryota; kingdom Metazoa; phylum Arthropoda; class Insecta; order Megaloptera; family Corydalidae; genus Acanthacorydalis; species Acanthacorydalis orientalis. The sequence continues at coordinate 2,538,173 of CM068313.1, read as the reverse complement.
TCATTATATATATATATATATATATATATGTGTGTGAGTGTGTACGTATAAATGGGTTAGAAATAATAATGTAGAATTGTGGTGGATCCATGTTTCATCCACGACAGCCAATCGATGGAAAAAGGCCTGCTCGTTTTTTCCATTTTTATATTAACAGCTACAATGCTCACTTCAAACATCTGTAGAACGTGAACCACGTGTCAGTTCAGACTGAAATTTCCTCTATGTTAGTTTGAAAAGTGACACTTGATAGCCGTGACGTTACCGAATGAATGATGGCGCCATCTCATACAACCTCACCAAACTTATCAAGCTGCCCTCGCATTCATTAAACGTTTCATAGACGGCCATCCCTTCCCAAAAAAAAATAATATCAATCCTCGATATTATTCACCGACCAGTCCCACACAAATCGATACACACGACGATAAAAAAGAACCCTCAGTCCACGGAACAATTACAAAAACCCTCGCCCGAGACCCGATCCCGTAACACAATCGCATTAATATGAATTTTATGTGTTTTTCCGTCTTTCATCTTGGTGCTCAAAGACGCGCGTCGGGGTAACGTTTTTTTTTTTTAAAAAAAAACCCGGATGCGAGTGTCTGTCTTTTATGCGGATCCGGAACGGCTTCCGTTCGATTAAATTTTTATTAAGCCAAATCAGATATTTGTATGGCCGCGATCGATAAAGGAATACAAACACACTCGTACGGTTTTATTACGTTTCGAATTAAATTTGATACGGAGCCGCGGATGTGTCGCCGCGACGCGGACGGATATTAAAACTGTTGAACGGTGCTTTTTTTTAATGAATCGTCGCCACTAGCCAATCATACGATAGTAGTGTCAGAGTGTCTGTGTGTATGTCTCTGTGTGTGTGTGTGGGTGTGTGTGTTTATCTATGGCTTTTATGTGGCAGCATTTGTTTGGTTTGTACGATGGAAATGACGGTTTCAGAATGGTCGATACGGTATGAAGCTTCGATGGATGATCAAACCATTTCTTGATATCGAAACACTATTAATTTATATATCACTAGCATATATTCAAGCGTACCAATTAATTTGGTGCTTTTAAATTGAACCAATCTGTCAAAGGTTAATGGATATAAATAAAGTAAATAAACTAAAACACAGGATTAATATGATTTATTTAATTGGTCACAATAAGTTTCATATACGGGGTTGTTTTTACACGAGGTTTATTGTCTGGGAGTTATGGGCTGGAGATTACTATCCGGGGGGTTCTTGTCCAGGGGGTAATTGTCCTACAATCTTATTAACCCCTAGCGGGCCAATACCGCAATGTATTCTGCATAGCACTTTTACTTATTAGGTCGAATGTCGGTGTAAAAAAATCATTTTATCATTTTTATTGTTATATTTTCATTAAACACGTTAAGTACTACGTGCGTTCCTTTTAGTTAATTCATTTCCACTGGTTATTCATATTTTCATTCAAAATATTTTTTTTCTTTACACCTGATAGAAAAATCCTTAGCGGATAATTTTTCTTCGTATAAAAAATTGCTTGGACCCAGCGATAAGAAAACTTAAAATAATTCTGGACCGATAAAGGTTAAGATATGGACCTGTATAGTAGAATATCTAAACTTCCCATAAAAAAATTCCTGGGTCCGTAGAGAGAACTCTGTGTTGAGATATATGACTGTAAGATGATACATGATATTTAATCTTTATAGAAAAAAATCGTATCACCGCACAAACCATTCTAAATCGAGATTCGAACCAATAATATACCACAATATGCCTTAACTGTTCAGAAAAAAATCATGCGTCTATACAAATTTCTGTGCGTTCAGATAATAAACTGTAAATTAGCATAGGGTGTCTAATCTATCTAGAAAAAACTCTTAAAAATATAATGACTCTTGATGAAGACCTGTAAAATATTCCACAATATCTGACATGTAAAAAAATTATTCTTTCAATTCTGAAATTTATTGTTAGAGGTTAATGGATATAAATAATGTATGCGTTACTAAAAATCAGGATTAGTACGGTTTATTTAATTGGTCACAATAAGTTAAAAAGAAAGAATGATTAGTTGAGGATTGCAGAGATATGTACAGATGGGAACAGTCGCAACAGATCATCAACGCTTGACCGAACCGGATGTAATATGCTTAGCGTGGTTACCGACCCGAACAGAAGCGCTTACTTGCAGATTTAAGTCATTGACGCTCTCTGCAATACTCATCATGTAAGATGTGTGTGGCGCCAATAAAGATATCCGGGTTATGCAAATTTTTCACGAATCTGAAAACGAAAAACGCGACCTCTACTGAGATATTTGCAGACGACCAAAGGATAGGAAGATTCTGACTGTTATAGAGGCTCCATCGCCTCCAGTGACGACCGATAAACATCTAAGGCTTCAGAAACATAAAAATATCAGCACCGTCCTTAAATTCGTGTAAAAAAAATTCGTGGCGCCAATAATAAACTCAATACTCAATCAACTCTGTTTTAAATTTAAATATTTTCTTGTCATTTTAGGATTTTCAAGCGCCAACATTAACATTTAAAAACACTATATGTCTTGGCCAAGCGGTTAGTATAACCTCACAAAATAGTAGTGAAAAAGTCGGTGTCCAAAAATCAGGAAACTAGATATTGTATACTATCGTAGCAAAGTAAAATATTTGAGGACGGGAGACGGGAATTCACTGATAAAAATATTTATCAAATTGCTCTTCAAACTATCTCCGTACTTTGCTTAGTTATGAATTTTTCCATCGTCAATTTTTCAAGTTGTCTCCGTGAGAATAAAAAATGAAAATTATAATATAAAATATAATAATTATAAATGATTTTATATAATAATAATAATAAAAAGAAAAAAGTATAATAATAATAAATGATATCAACTATTTAATCTCTAACATGACTGTTGAAACTCACTCTCTCTCTCTCTCTTTCTCTCTCTCTCTTTCTCTCTCTCTCTCTCTCTCTCTATATATATATATATATATATATTAGTTAAACATTTTATTAAAATTGTTTGCAAACTGCTGATCAGTATTTAAGACATGTACGGCAACAAAATTTTCGATAAAATACAATTATTTATCTTGACAAACACACATAATAAATTACTGTATAAGCTGATTAGTTTGAAAATTAAATATGAAACACAAAATAATTCAACATCTATGTTTAAGGCACGGCAAACGCCACGATTAGAAATATTCGTGTTATTATCTCTGCGATAACACCTGTTACACACATTCATGGCAAGTACAGTGGCGGCTCGCCAACACTTATGATTTTTAATCTGATTTTTAACGTGAAGATAGTTTTTTTTTAATCCGGTCGTATGAATGGATCACGGACAAAGTGTAAACATTAAATTTTGTGTCGAACTTCAGAAAAGTGCCAAAGAATCGCAAAAAGTGTTAGTGTTAGTTTATGGAGATGTTTCAGTGATTCTCGAGACAGTTTACAAATTATTCGAGCGATTTTTTAATGGTTGTGAGGATCCTATAGGTAAAAAGGGCAATTACATTAGGACTCCATCAACAAGAGGGTCCCAAATCAATCTCTTATAAACTCATTACTGTAGTAAGAATACCGAAAGGACATTATACATGGAGTCCTCTAATTCAAATTCGCCTGGGCCCCATGAAAATATAAAACACCACTCGTTGTGAGTCAGTTGATGATGAAGAAAGATCAGTACACCGTTCAACATTAAAATTCAATTAAAAAGTTCTGAGAGAAATTCTGTTCGATTAAATATTTTTCTACTTACAAAAAATTACTAAGACTTGTTTTACGGTTCGTTTAATTTTTTTAAAGTCATTTAACAAGAGGGCAAAAACTTTATAAACAAATATGTTTAATTAAAAACTAAATTGATGGATGACAATTTAGTTTTTTTAACATTTTATTATTCCAATTTCAACAGAGTTAAACCTTCTATAATAAATAGTCTAGGTTCGAAGTAAATGACTGTCAAATTACAACTGACTGCTAGACAACATCCAAAAATGGCAGCAAAATAAAATCAGACGGGACTCATTCAAACACTATGTATTTCATAAAGATATTTAACGGAAACAAACGTTATTAAATGGAAAACTAACATGTATTTTTTTCGATTTTACTAATTTATCATTTTAAATTATAAATATTTTCTGACTCCCTTTTTATTTACAAGAAACTACTCTAAGAAAAGTGAAAAAAAAACATATGTATATGTTTAAATAAAAACTAGATGGAAGAATGACAATTTAGTTTTGTCACATCTTATTATTCCATTTTCAACAGAGTTACACTCTCCATAGGACACCATTCGGGAGTGGGTCGAGTCAGAACACTCAGAATAGTGGCTAAAGATTGACGGTTGCCGTCAATCCAGGATACTCTTAGGCCAGGCCCCAAATAAGGACTGGACCAAGAGAATCTATACAAGTCGCAGATCCTTCTCCCGGCTCCTGGTGCCAATTGTCACAGGACACGGGAGACGAAGCTACCACGAACATATACATGGCCAAAGGGCGGATGAGAAGTGTAGATGGGGGAGGGGGGCAACGAGGTCCCCATTCATCTCCTCGAGGAATGTCCAGCATGGGTCAATTATAATATAAGGCGACGATGGTTTGGGGAGTTTTTCCTCACCGAACTCAGACAGGCTGATAGGCTTCTGGAAGGAAGCGAGACTTCCCGAGTAGTTTTGATCAAGCCGAGGGAAGGCATAATAGACCTCGAGTTTAAGTACCGGGAGGCAAGATAGATTATGTTTGAGGGGGGAGGAAGCTATCTATCTATCTACACACTCTCCATAATAAATATCCTACGTTCGAATTTCGAAAGAATGTAAACACAACAGACATAATCTGAAATCAGTAGTGTTAATTTCATTGTTTACAGTGATGTATCACATGACTATAACGAAAGATAACAGTAACTAGAAAAATCAGCGCCAAACTTAAATTGAAAAAACCCGCAATTATTTTCGCACCAACCTAATATTCACAACTACCGACCCTACAAAACAGCCGAGCCGTTCCGTTAGAATTTCAAGATTTGTGAAGTGTTCGTTAGTAGGAAAATTTCGGGAAGAACCGTCGCAGAGAATAAACACTTTGTAATTTTCTTATTTGAGAAACAGAACAGATACGAAAGAATCGAATCGTTATTGAATACGAACGTTGTTTCAATACACTAGTTTGTAATTTACACGCACGATGTTCATGACTAACAAATGATATCACTATTGTCAATAAAATAATCTGATATGTTTTGTATGACGCTTACAGCAAACAAGATAAATCCAGTCGCAATTTCTGTACACTGGAACACAGGACATATGTACGTATACACATACACAGTGCCACACAGCCACATATTCCCTGTTCCATGAATGCAAATAAAGTCCAGGGAGCACAATATCTGTTTAAATTCCGCGACGAGAAGAACATTCTGTGGTCTAGACACATCCTGGTCTCTCTGTACACATACATACATATATATATATATATATATATACAGCTTCATCAGCTAACGTAGTACTACGTGTTCAATACACTACGTGCAGGTAGTGTACAAGAATACCTGCGTTGCATTGCTAAAATATACAAATAAAACGTTTCTCTGACACAGACAACACACACAAAAGTGTACGGAGAGTGTGTGTTTATTCGTCGTGAAAACAGTGACGCAGTGTATGCTGTGAGTAAATAAAAAAAGAATTATACGTACATGTTTCAGCGATGGTTCGAAATCCGTACGTTTTCGTGTCCGGATATGAGAATGTGTGTCGAGGAGATAATCTGGAATGGAAAAATATGTTTCACAGGTGGTTCGTGTACATTTTATTGTTGATTACATTGTTGCGCACGAGATCAGACTTCATGATCTACATGCTGATCCATCGGTTATAAGGATCGGATATAAGATTCGGCATGTCCTACACGGTGAGTCATCTTTCTCGATTGTGTTAAGTAGTATTTTTTTCATTTGGAATGTGAAAAGTATGTAATACTTAACTGCTTTTCGAAAGCCATCATGTGCACTACTGTTTTGCACTGTTATACCAACTGTCTGGCCAAGATATATAGTGTTTCTAAACGTTAAGACTGACACTTGAGAATGTTAAAACGACGAGAAAATATTTTAATTTAAGCCAGAGTTATGATTGATTCAATTTAAGGGGACCCGGTAGTCTAGAATTTTCGAAAAATCGATGTTTTTTTTTCGAAAGTATAGTATCTTAAAAATATACTGTTAAAATTTGATGACGAAATTCAGAGTATTTCAGGATCTACAGCCCATTAGAAGGTCAGGTAGGTAGAAGAATAAGTGGAGCAGTTGAAACTTTAAACGCGTTTATCTCGAAACTACTTTTTTTCGTCTTGCGGGGGCCAGAAAAAAAAACTACTTGACCGATTTGTCTGAAATTTTAATATGTTATTCTGAATAGTTCTAGCTCTCGCTGGAAGTAAAACTAATAGTTTCCGTAAAATATTTATATTTTTTTTATTAACAAAACATTCAAAAATACTGGTCATTTTCAAACTTGTACTTTTGACTACGCGCCATTTTGTCAAATTTTTTTTTTATTCTACTTCCTGCGATAGCTATACTTATACTAATTAAAAATTCGTCAATTGTTTTATTTCAGATCAGAGGGAGAGATAAATCATCATTCACCACGCAATTCCATTTTTTTAGAGAGGGAGACTTCAGCATCATTTTTCTAATTTAAAAAAATTTTTTTTTGTCTTTATTTTCATTTTTGTGTAGTTTATTAGTAATAAAATAACTGTAAAAAAATTTGAAAGCATTATTCATTACCCTCATATAGAAAAAAATTTTTTAAAATAGCTTAAATTTTAGGCCGCTAGACCACCGGGTCCCCTTAAAGACACCGAATCAATTTCGACGCCTAATACATCCCAAGAAAAAAAAGTTCTCTACGTTTCTGTACCTGTTATCAGTACGTACACTTTCGGTTTTATCTCTCCGATAAGTTCTCAAATATTATTATTAAACCAGTCCGCTACATCTGTACGAGTCGTCAGACACGCGTGTGTTCTTTCATTCGCGAGGTGGTACCGTAATCGAGACTCTCGTTATTTTATCATACCACGCCATTGTTTTCTGTCAGTATCGCAGGATCGTTTCCGTCCATCTATCGGTTATCTATTTGTGTCTGTAAAGTTCGTCAGCACGTACTTAATTATAAAGTTGTGCCCGTGTTGTTGTTGTTGTTACTGTTCCTGTTGCTCAACGTAAACGTGCGGTCAACGAAATGGCAGGTAAAGGTGACGGACAAGGTGCGGAGAGTATCTCCAAATTGGATAATCACATGGCTTGCCTCAAGTACACACTCTTCTGTCTGAACATCATCCTCTGGGTAAGTCGGAAATTATTGTAAAAAAAATATTAGAGAATCGTCGTTTCATGTTTTCGAACACTATTTCACAATTATTTTGTAACTAGACGTTATCTTTTGTATGATAAGTGAGTGATAAACGACTAATTTGATATAAAATCAATATGTGTACATAAAACATACTCATGTGATACGAAAAACACGCAAATAAATTAATCATTTGTGGAATTAATCAAGTTAATCGTTGATAAAACAAGTACAGGTTTTTCAGAAAGAGTTTATAATAAGTTTCGGTTTATCTCTGCTGATTACATTTATTAGTTACTTATTCATATTTATTCTTGTCTCTGAATTCATTCTATTTTTAAAAAAAATTAAATTTCACCTATATTTTTTTTTATACAACAATGAGAAATCTATTGATCAAAAAATCGTTTAAAAATGAAAATAATTTTTATGATTTTCTGATTCGTTCAATAGAATTAGTATACACAGTATTTATAAACTTTTAAAAAAAAAATATTTGAATTTCTGTTCTCTGCTACTAATTTCAGCAAGTGTTTCATTTTCAGATACAATTTAAACACTGAATAGTATATGAAATCTACTAGAAGATGAAACGTCTTTAAGTAGATTTCAGATATTCTTCATGACCTAAAATCTATCTAAAAATCATACACTTGCAGAAACTAATAACGATTTGAAATATTTTCTTAAAATTTTCTTATAGAGAAATCTATTGATAAAAGAAATCATTTTTAAACTAAAATAAATAAAAAGATTTTAATTTTTTTTATGCATATTCATTGAGTTTACAGATATTTCAATCTCTTTAGATTTTTTTATTCGTTCAGGAAAATTAGTATACACAGTCTTTACATGATTTGTTTTTTTGGAACATTTGAATTTATATCCTCTACTACTAGTTTCTGAACGTGTCTCTCTTCAGATAGATTTTATATATTCTTAACGATTTAAAATCTACCTGAAGAAGGCACAAGTTCCTAAACTGGTTATAAATTGAAACTCATAAATGATGAAAAGTATCAAAAAACAAGTCAATATGATCACAAGCTTTAACATATACAATTATTGTTAATTTATAGCACTGTTACAACACTACAAGTATTTCTTAAAATACTTTTTTGATCAAAAATGTTTAATAATTGATTACCAACGAACCAATTTTGCTTATACATATTTCATCCATAGAAAAATCGTGACTGATCAGAAAGAAAATACATTTTTGTGGACTGGGAGATTAATTCGTTTCCGAAATAACATTTTTAAATTATTCCAACGTCTCTGTTTGACAACTTATTATATGTTTTATTTCGTCATCGCCTCTAATCGAATAAGAAATGAATAATTTCATATTTACACAAGTTTTCTTTCAAATTATCTTAAAACGCCGATAAGATTTCCACCTGTCGAGTATTTTGTAAACAAATTTCTTCTATCAAATTAGAGATAAAGACAGAAAATTCCAGTGAATTTACCTGATGTATGAATAATGTGTGATTATTCAGTTTTTATCTCCTTTTCTCTTCTTCTCACTTTCTCTCTCTCTCTCTCTCTATATATATATATATATATATATGTATAAGAATATATTATTTGTAAAAGATATTTTCCATCCTTCAAATCTTATTCAATTGCCTAGCTGGATCTAATTTTTAAATAATACACTTCCTAATTTTGAATATATTTCTGAGTTATATAACACTAAATTCAATGCTTACCCACATTTTCACCAATTGAAACATTAGAGTGTATTTTTTAATGATTCAATCTTCAAAAAATCAAAAATAGGTAAAATTGTTAAAATTATAACTGTGGGATTTTATCTCTGTAATCTTTTTAATACATTTTCTTGTATTGTTTGTCATTTTAGATTAGTTTCACTTCCAGGTTCAACACATGTGTCTTTAAGAAAATTTTTAAGACTCTAGAGAGAGCTTTTAAAACCTATTTAAAGATGGCACTCGTGCTGAAACTAGTAGTGAAGAACAAACAATTAGCTGATCGAAAAGACTGTCAGGACAAAGTAAAAGTTATGTTTCTGTAATGGAATGTCAATTTAACTGTTAGTTTCTGTTTGAAAAAAATAAAAAATGTTTAATTTTTGTACTAAATATCACAGAATGAATATTTAAAGTAAGAATCTGGAATTGAATATTTTTTAATTGATCTGGAGTCGAAATATATAAATATTTCCCAGACAGTGTCTTGAAATTTTCTCTATAAGATTTGTTAGTGTTTCATTTCTCTTTGTGTTATTATTTTACAGAGTAAATTTATATTAAATACTAATTTGTAGATATATATATAGATTATTTTCAGAAAATTTCAGATCATTTTTCATAAAATAGATAAATTTTTAGACATGCAGACGATTGTGTGGACTTGAGAATTTTTTAGACCAAATTTAAACATTTTATTGTAAGATGCAGACCTATATCTCGGCATGGGCATATTTGTGCAGGCTCATGATTTTTTTCAGACAAGTTAAGACAATTTTTCATAAAATATAGACACATTTTTAAATTTATGGACATCAGTGAGCGCTCAAGATTTTTTTTTACAAAATTTAAACACGCTATTGTAAGATAAACACCCATATCTTAAAATAGACATATTTGTGCAGGTTTATTATTTTTTTTAGACAAGACCAGGTCATTTTTTATGAAATAGAAACACATCTTTAGATCTATGGATATGTGTGAGGAACAAGATTTTTTTACAAAATTTTAACACTCTATTGTAGGTTAAAAGTCCATGTCTCTAAATAGAGATATTTGTGTAGTCTTATGATTTTTTTTAGAAAAGTTCAGATCATTTTTCATAAAATAAAGACAAATTTCCAGATATACAGACAGTAAATCAATGAATGAATATGAATCTATTGTTCTTATTACCCAAAAAAAGAACACGATATAATACATCTGACATTAGACAGAAACAGGAAGAAATTCAAAACATCAAGAATAAAAATACCTGAACACAATCTACACGAATCGTGTTTCAATTCTATTCAATTATTATTCTGTTTTCTCACTTTTCCGATCATACAACTGAAAGAAAAACGAAACGACAATATATTGAACTATATTTATAAATTAGATATTTTTTTTCACATTCAGTAAAAACCATTCAGTCGATAATTCTATTCAACAATGAAAATAAATTATTTTATTTGTCAGAAAACATTAATAAGAACGTACATTAATTAGTTAAATAAACATATTCGATAATTTATTTAAAAAGAATTCATTGTGCTCGAAAGAAATGTTGATATATGATTACTACTCTACATTTTTTTATCTTGTCGTTAAATAAATACGATAAAAGTATTGAAATGTTTGTCGTGTGTGATACAAAGGTGATATGAATCATAGCTTGTGAAATGTGTTGCGTGACTGTATTCTTTTAAGAATTCAATTAATTTAGATTATATATATATATATATATATATATATATATATATATATATATATATATATATATATATATATATCTGTAGGTGAAATTATAATCAAATATCTATCAATACATCACGATATTCAGACATTTATGGCGTATCGCAATTTTTTTTTAGTAAAATACTCTTTCCCAAAATACAAGTTGAAATTCCGACATATAGAGACATATACTCGAGTTCACTAATTTTTTCAATAAAATGTTAACTCTCTGTTGTAAGATACAGGCCTATATTATGACATGCACAAGTCTGTTCGGACTTGAGTTTTTTTTTTTTTTTTTGAGAAGTTGAAATCATGTTTCATAAAAAGAGACAAATTTAAAAACTTGGAGACATTTTTTCTTGTTCGAGTTTTTTCTAAGAAAATTTAAGCACTCTATTGTAAGATACAGGCCCGTATTTTGATATAGAGATATTTTTACAGCGTTATGAATTTTTTTTAGAAAAATTGAGGTCATTTTTTATAAAATAAAAGCATATTTTTGAGATTTATGAGTATCTGTGATGGTCGAGAATTTTTTTTACAAAATTTCAACACTATTATAAGATACAGGCCCACATTTTGATATAGAGATACTTGTATAGGCTTATGATTTTTTTTAGAAAAATTGAGATCATTTTTCTATAAAATAAAGACATGTTTTTGAGATCTGTGAGGGTCGAGACTTTTTTTATAAAATTTAAACACTCTAGTGTAAGATAAAGGCTCATATCTATAATTAGAGGTATTTGTGCAGGCTTATGATTTTTTTTAGAAAAGTTCGGATCATTTTTCGTAAAATAGACAAATTTCTAAACGACTGTGTGGACTCGAGAATTTTTTAGACAAAATTTAAACATTTTATTGTAAGATGCAGACCTATATATCGGCATGGACATATTTTTGCAGGCTCATGAATTTTTTTAGACAAGTTAAGATAATTTTTCATAAAATAGAGACATATTTTTAGATTTATGGATATCAGTAAGCTCTTAAGATTTTTTTTTGCAAAATTTAAACAGTCAATTGTAAGATAAAGACCCATATCTCTAAATAAACATATTTGTGCATAATTTATACTTCTGTATAATTTGTGTCTCGAAACAAAGATATTTCTGCAGGCTTATGGTTTTTTTAGAAAAGTTTAGATTATTTTTCATAAAATAAAGACAAATTTCTAGACATATAGATGACTGTGTGGGCTCAGGAATTTTTTTTGAGAAAATTTAAACGTTTTATTGTAAGATGCAGACCTATATCTGGACATAGAGATAATTGTGCAGGCTCATGAATTTTTTTTAGACAAGTTTAGGTCATTTTTTATAAAATAGAAACAAATTTTTAGATTTATGGATATCTGTGAGTGCCAAGAATTTTTTTTTACAAAATTTAAACACGCTATTATAAGATAAAGGCTCATATTTCGAAATAGAAATCTTTCTTCATGCTTATGATTTTTTTTGGAAAAGTTCAGATCATTTTTTATAAAATTGAGACACATTTTTAGGTTAATGGATATCTGTAAGGGTTCAATATTTTTTTTACAAAATTTAAACACTCTATTATAAGTTAAAGCCCCACATTTTAAAATAGAGATATTTGTGACGAGGTTATGATTTTTTTTAGAAAATTTCAAATAATTTTTCATAAAATAAAGACATATTACTGGACATACAGCCTGCGTTACGAGGAGGTGGTCTACACGAAAAATATAAACTTGGTTTTATGAAAATTTTATGATGGGATTATTTTATATATATATATATATATATATATATAGGGAGAGAGAGAGAGTGATATACAAAGTGTTCCAAGTTAATTTTGAATATTTCTACAGATTTAATCAAATCCGGTCGAAAAATTGTTTTATTTATCTTCGTACCTCAACATAAATCAACCGGTTTAAATGTAAGCGGTTAATTTTTATTTCAGGTACAGTTTGTAATGGTAATCTTTTTTACTGCTCACTTGGTGAACAAACGACGATGGTGCGAACAGTTATTATATATATATATATATATATATATATATATATATATATATATATATACATGAATGTGTAGTATGTGTGCATAGAAGTCATCAGCGTTTTTCATTTTTATCATCTCCGTTTAAAACATAATCAGAATGTGACGAAGCGGCTTCCTGCGGCCGTACCTTAAGAAAAGGTGTTAAGGGAAAAAAATTTCAGCTCGAGCGCCCACAAGACCAATTAGCCATAATATATGACTCGTCGGTCGCGCTCTAAAGGTTCAGGTGTGTCTGTAAGCCGTACGCACAGTCTTGGGAATTTTTAATTTAGCTTCCATATTCGTGTACAGAGAGAGTGAGGCTAAACGGCTAGCGTCGTTCCGACACACCTACATTGTTACGCGGACGTGAAAAATTATTATTGTACGCTTTTATGTTCGCCGTGTTAACTTGAAATTATACGTTCATGTGGTGCGCGCGCTTTCGACTCGCACGTGTAAATGTCTTATCGGTAACGTCGAGCAAAATTTTATATGCACTTAAATTCGGCCGGATTATGTGTAACGAGGTTAAAATTTATTTTAGGCGCGGCAGAGCGCGGCCGGATGGACGGACTGTGAGGGTGCGCGCACGCCGACGCCGAAATTGTACAGGATCCGGCGTTTTATTTTCCTGTAACTGTTTCTATGGCCATCGAGTGTACTATAACGGAATCTTTACGGGCAGATTGGGGATGCTGCACCGAGGGATGGGTGGAATATTCTGTCGCCTTAACCGATCAATTTTAACCCACTTCGTTTCGGTGCAATCTATTGTTTTTTTACGGCGACGTCACAATAGTAAATGTGTTTACTGACAGTTCAGTGATTCTATTCTCTTTCACTTACTTCTTATCTTTACACATACATATATATATATATATATATATATATATATATATATATATAAAGAGAGAGAGGGAGAGGGAGGTAGGACGTTTAACAAGTATAGTAATAAAGTATGTTCAACACAGTTTTTTGGCAAAAAAAATGATTTTATTTCTCAACATAGTCCCCGTTGAGGTCTGTACAGTAGGTCCAGTGAGTCTGCATATTATATTTTCACAAGTTTCCCGTATTTGTATGTGTGTGTGTTCAAAATTGTTGTCTCGTTTAAATATGATTGTTCTAAAACTGATTCCATGATGTGTTATATAACAATACTTTGGCAAATTATTAGATCCAGTCAAAAAGATCAATGGTTTGTTCTTTTTCTGATGTGATAACTTGATATAAATGCAATTGTTGTCCAGATTTTTTAAAGAGATAAGTATGAGTACTTTGATAAGTGTGGTAAAAAGCGAGTTAAACTCTGTTTTTCATAGAAAATAGATTTTACATCTCAACATAGTCTCCACTGACGGCTATACATTTGGTCCGGCGAGTTGGAAAAATATTCATTGATGGCGACGATGACATAATAATTCGACAAGAATTACTTTACATAGAGCGAACTTTTCAAGTTTTTGAGGAGGGAGAAGTCGCTCGGAGCCAAGACCTGAGAGTAGAATCGATGAGGAATCATTTCTAAGTCTAATTCGTGCAATTTTGCCATTACGACGGTCGACTGCCAACACAATTTTTCGAGATCTGGTTCTAATAAAAGGACGTAGCTATTTCGAAACTTAATACACTTGGAACTGTTATATTCTCTGCGTATATTAATTATTAATTTTATGAAGAAATGGTCATTTTCTTTCATAAATTAATTTCTCACTCATACCATAAACTATAGTTATTTTTTATGATCAAAAATTCTTAACAATTCATGATTGATCATTGTTGATTCTTTCTTGAATATGTTTGGATTGTTATGCTATCATTCTTAAAGTCCTAGGTTAGATAAATCAAAAATAAAGAATAATCAGAGAATTAGAAGACAATGAAAATGTTTTTCTGTACGTTGGCGATTTGAGAATGATGTAATTGGCATCGAAATGCTCATAAGTCGATTAGAATGAATAACAAGAAGTTATTGAACATTTCTATAGCAGACTTTGTCGGTGTATGAAATGCAATTTCACTCATTTGTGACATCTGTTGAGATTGTCCTGTTTATAATTTCGAATATAATCTTTTTCAAATTATATATTTACCACAATGAAACTAGATTGTGAAAACTCCTCTCTCCTTTTTAGTTTACAACACACGACGTGAGTACACAACGGGACAGCGCGGAAAACCCGAGAAACTGAATAAGAACGTGAACGGATCGTCTCCGGGAAAAAAACGAACCCCTCGACGAAAAATTCGTTGTTTCGTCGTCGTTACATTTAATTTTCTTTTAGTAACATTATCCGTTATATTCGGATAGAGGAAGGTTAATGCGAGTCTGCGGCGTGTCGCGCAGAACATAGGTTTTCGGTGAAATATGACCGGATTTAGGGAAACCACGTTCGCGCCGAAATGAAATGTGTGCCGCTGGCGGCGCCGATGCCGGCGCGGTGCGGGTTCTTTTTCCTCGCTCGCCGGCGTCGCGTCCTCTTCTTCGGCACGATTATAACTCTTGGTGTGTCGCTGTAAGTACACGGACGTCGACCGCGGTTTTCTAATGAAAACACGTAACGTTTTCATATCGGACAGAGATGCACGCGTGGAATTACTTCGTGTTTTCTTATACGGTACGTTCTCTTTTTTTTCGCCTATGTAGTAAGTATGATTTATACGAGTACAGCGGACTGTAATAAATACCGTCGTGGAATATTCGGAATTAACTGCTTTTTAATGAAAAGAAACATACACACACACACACACATATATATATATATATATATATATATATATATATATATATATATATAAAGAAATCCAGGAGGATGGACTAAAAAAATTGTAAAGAAAACTATTAGTCCATTAGTTTACATTTGACAGTTCATTTACAATAAAGAGAACATGATTGAAATAGATATTGAATTAATAACCAGGTTATTTTTATTTATAACATATTGGGTGAGTGTAAAAGTTTTGATGTGTTTTTAATAGTGTTCTTAATACTCAAGCTGTTGTCCCTAGTATCGAACCAAGTTACTCTTCAAACCGTCCAAGTATATTTCTTAAAAAAATGCTTTGAAAAAATCTATAATCTGTTCGAAACATAAAAAAGTCCTGCTCAGCTACTATCAAGTAAAGAAACAAAACCGATAGAAGCGAAGCAAAAAAAAAAAAACAACCTAAATGTAAAGATGGAGAACTGTTGAAACTTTTATGGAATCATATTAAGCGGTACGTCTGTACATACACGTATAGTTCCCGTCTCGAAGTGTCGAAAGATTGTTCGTCTATGAATTCGAATTCACATAAAATTGAATCAAACAGCTGTTAACATGTATAAGTGAGTATTGATCTATATGGAGAGGAGGATAAAAAAAAAGTTCCGACGAACCTATTCGGTAATAATATAGTCTCGCCGTGAGAATTCTTCTACTGCGAAATGTGCGGACGAGACTGACACAGAGATCTGACTGAATATTATTTCAATTATGTATTGCGGTCGTTCTCTTCTATTCGAATATTGGAGAATTCGCCTTTTTTACTCAAACGTGTTCCGAGTCGAAAACTGACATGGCTTTTACAGATACACTTCTTTGTTATTATAGTTGTATTTTATATTATATGATCGTTATTTTAAATAAATGCAAGGTCTGTATTTAAATAGAAACATCTTAAACTTTTCATGATTTACTGTAAGAATTATGTGTTTCATTATTATAATATTATCAGTTGTTATTAGGTTGGTAGGAACAGAATTGCGGTTTTTATCTTTTGAATTCTAATCTTAATTTTTTCAATGAAGGTGTAATTTCATAGCATTCATGTTAATATCCGTTTATAGTCCATTTTTCTGCCTATATTTTGGTAACATCGACTTTCGTTTCATTAATAATTTTGTTCCAAATAAGGATATTGGATTAAAAGTGGAAAAGAAGCAAATAACAGCTTTTTTTGTACGAATTAAAAACGAGTGGTAAACTAACACCTAACTCCACCAGTTCTGAACTACTTGAGACTACTTTGAGTAGGAAAATCAAAAAAGAGAAACATGTATATGAATTTGAAGGTCATAAACCACAATTATTTTCCTAACAATCTAATATAATAAGCCGTGTAGGTGATTGATTTCGAAAGACATTTTATAGAATTTTCTCTACCTCAATTCTCTGAAGATGATGGAATCGACATCGAAATGTGTAGAATCAGTAATCAAAAATTATCAAAGATCCAGTTGTCAAACATTTCTGATCAGGAAATTCTCTTCTGCTGCGAGAAATGAGTCAAAAATTGATATGTAAATTTTATATTCGCTTTAAAAATTGATTCAAATTTATATTTAAATATATTTTAGTTTCATAATTCCTTTCTTCCCGTGAAATTATTATGTTATTATCTTCAAGCTGGAGAAAACTACTTTTACAGTAACCACAAGCTTTTATGAACTCCATGACTGTCTTTTGTTTATTATATATATATATATATATAATGATAGAGCTCATTTACTTGTTGCTACAGATTAAAGTTAATTATCGCGAAAGTAAATTACTATAATTTGAACGGGCTAATGTCTTGACTTTATAGTAAACAAGAATGGTATTGTGTTGCATCATTAATTATTTTCAGTGTGTATTGTATAAAAGGTTAACATTACCATCGCAAGATGCCGTTGTTTTCGGTCTTTATTTGTAAATTATTTAATCACTATCATTAGTTATACGGAGAGATCTGTGTCGCGGTCACGAGTCCGCAGCAGTGATTGTGTGTCACTGCTCTGTGTGGTCTCGGCTTCGAAGTCGCCCGTACAGAATATGTTATCGTCTCGATTGTCATTAGAGCGTGGAGCGAGATGGGAATGTAAGTGAAGTGGAGACTAAAAAATCGGAAATAGTGTATACAGTCGTGTATTTTTATGCGGTTTTGAAGTTATACGGTACATATTTCATGTAAATTATATGAAGCAGAAAACTGTCGATTTTAACCCTTAGCTGCCACACTTATCTGGTATAATATAGCTGCCACATGGGGTCAATATGACCCCAGCGATTAAAAATTGTTATTGCAAAAAAAACTATACAATATTTTGACTTGATTTTTTCGTTTATACTGAAGGGTTACTTTAATGAATGGAATAGGTTATATAATTGAAAAATTAAATTGACTATTGAACAAAAATTGTAAAAGTCAGGAAAACTGAAAAAAATTGCTATTTTTATAAAAAAAATTATATTTTTTATTGACCCACAGTGGCAGCTAAGGGTTAAAGTTCTATTAATTACTGACAATGCACCAGGTCATCCAAGTGTGCGAGTATTGTTTTTTTTATCCAATACAACAAGCACTATCACCATTCTTGTTAGTTTTGCAATAAATACGATGACTCAGTTTAGATTTCCACATGGAACTATTAAAAGAGAGTACAAGTGTTAAGAAAAGTCATGTTATTTTTTATTAAGTATTTCAATTCAATTTAATACTAAAATACAATTGAACTAAAATGCTATATAGTAGATAACATGTTTTTTTTAAATAAAACGCATTTCTTTAATATTTTCTTGTGGAAGCCTAAGTTTAATTAACCTATAATACTGCATGAATACATCTATTAGAAACATATCAAAACTTTTACATTTACCCAATATTTTATAGATAAAAATAACCCAATTATGAATTCAATATCTATTTCAATCATGTTTTGCGAATGAACTGTCAAAAGTAAATTATTGACTAATATTTTTTTTTATAATTTGTGCATTATTTTTAGTACTTTATTGTGGAAGCATAAGTTGAAGCACGCTATAAGGCTGCATTGGCAGTTGTGGTCATTTTTTGTCTTTTTTGGTCATTTATAACCACAAATTATCACTGATTGTCAATTTATGGCCGCACTTTTTAAAAATTATCATTTCCAGCTTAAGTTTCGAACAAAACTAATGAAATCTAATCGTTTCACTTCAGTTCATGTCATTCATCGTTAAATCTAGTGAATTTTTGTCAGTCCTTATTAGAATTTGGCAAAAGTGGTCATTTTTGGTCCTTCCTGGTTATTTTTGATCACAGGTAAACATTTATGGTCAGCTTTGTCTATAATTTTTTTAGTAATTATCATTTTTTATCTTTATTTTTATTCAAAATTGGTTCAATTTGATTTTTTCGTATCAGTTTCTTTCATTCATCGTTAAATCTAGTGAATTTTTGTCAATACTTGTCAGAATTTGGTAATAGTGGTCATTTTTGTCCATTTTTGGTCATTTGTAATCACAAATGATTATTTCTGGTCAGCTTTTTTTCATATTTTTTAAGAATTATCATGTTTTATCTTTATTTTTGTTCAAAATTGGCTAAATTTGATTATTTCATATCATTTCTTTTCATTCGACATTAAATCAAGTGATTTTTTGTCAATCTCTGTTAAAATTTGGCAGTCTGGTTCACTTTTGTCCGTTTTTGTTTATTTATAATCACAAATGATTATTTCTGCTCAGTTTTTTCAAATTTTTTAAGAATTATCATTTTTCATCTTTATTTTTGTTCAAAATTAGCTAAATTTGATTATTTCATATCATTTCTTTTCATTCTTCGTCAAATCTAGAATTTTTATCAATCTTTCTTTGACTTTGACATATGGCCGTCACGGACAATTTTGATCAACCCCAATTAGTTTCGGTTTCATCAGGTTAGATCAAGAAGGCAAAACTAGGCCAAAATAGGTCAGATTAGATCAATTCAGATCGATTTAGTAAAACGATTTCAAATAATTATTTTTTCTTAAAATCATCATCTTCCCGAAAAAAATCTATAACGAATTGTAATTCAAAAAATTGTGTTCGGACAATTCACTCTTATGAAATATAAATAATAACAATTTCATTATTTAAAATATCCAGCTGAATTCCTGACAAATTATCATACATTAATGACTTGTGACCCTTAACCGCAGATCAGAAAGTGTTTCTATGAATGAGTACCGAAACAAATCGACCACAGATCCCTCTCAACGCCGGAACTTTAAAAAAAATACACAAAACGAAATTTCCTACCATGAAAAACAAACCAATTAACAACTCGAATTAAACGCTAGAACTCTATTTTTCAAATAAAACCACGTACAGTCTTCGCTTAATTAGAAACTATTTGCTCACTTAAAGAACGAATAGCTCGGTTCAAACGCGTCCTGTTCGTTTTTTAATACACAGACGTTCCAAGAACTCATATTTCTGTCCAATTAGTATCAATTACTCGAAATTGAATGATGAATGGTTACACTGAACAGAGTCAATTTATTTAACTATAAAATCATCACGCTGCAATGCAACAACAAGAGAAGAAAAACGTATCGTTAACGAACTCTCAACTTGCAGCTAATTATCAAAAGCTCGCGACGGAGACGATTCCGGGACGAAAAGTTGCAAAAGTTCATTAGAAGTGAATGAGAGTTATGTGGAAAAAAAAGATTACGTCGTATCGAACGACCCAGGCACATCACAAAACGATCAATTAAGACACACGTTTAGTTTCTTTGTGATTCATTTGAGTACGAATACACTTTTACATATATATATATATATATATACATATATATGTATATATACATATATGTATATATATATATACATATATACATACATATGTATATATATATATGTATATATATATATATATATATACATATATATGTATATATACATATATGTATATATATATATAATATGCTGTTTCCGGAGGAAGAAAAAGAGAAACAAAAAAAATCTAAAAAGCATTCCTCTGACGATCATTAGACAGTCGTTTCTTTTTCCGTGCACAGGAATATTCAATTTAATGTATTTATTGCGTTGGAAACGGTACATTAAACACTAGAATTAAAAGAAAAAGTTATACTTTTTCTCTTATATAAGCTCAGTGGCGTAACAAACGTCTCTGAAAGAGTCGATTCGCTTGAAGATTGTTCGAATCGATTTGTTTAAGAAAGTAGCATCAAATATTCCAGGCCTAGATTAGAAAAAATGTCAATAAAATAAGATTTTACTAATAGTTTTTGCTCTATTAATTTTAATTCTATTAGTTTTTACAGAACTTAACTATTAATTCTATACCCTTATAAAAATAATCCTTCATTTTTGTGTTAAAGTGGTCAGTTATCATTATTTTCAGCCCATTGACATCATTGAAAATGCCGTACATGTACATCTTTTTTTAAATTACCAAAAAGATAATAATCGCTATAATTCATGTCTGGATTATTACATATATATATATATAAATAATTTTCCTGTAGTAAATAATTTTCTTTAAATATTGAATCGGGCTATGAAATGAATTGACTATAAAATAAATTCTAAAAAATACATCTAATATATCTAAATACATTTAATATTTAATATATTTAAATATAACTATAAATAATTTCTATAAAATAAATTGACTTTTTGAAGTTTTCTATTCAATGAAAGCAGTTAATGGAGTTTAAATGGTTCTTGAATGAAAATCACTAAACATCAAAGGCTTGTGTCTACTAGAAATTCTGCCATTGGATTTGATTTCTTAGTCTGGTACATTTATAAATTTTATTATCATTACTGATCCAAATTCACAAAGTACTGCCATTAATTCGAAAGAAAAAGTCAATATTAAAAAAAAAGTAAAAATTAAACAAATTAGATTAATGAATGTTTAATTTATTTAAATATTAAATAAGGTTGAAAATAAATTAACTGTCTGGTACATTTATGAATGTTATTGTCGCTACTGATATATACATATATATATATATACATATATATATATATATATATATATATATATATATATATATATATAAAAGAAAAAATATTACCCAGGCATGTAAAGACATAGACACATCCTTGTACGCCCACTGGAAACACAATAAGGAAAAAAAATCTACAACAACAACAACAAACAAACATGTATAGATAGAAACATCGTCGACACGGGGTAGAGAAAAACACAAGATACTTTTTCATGGGGACCCACTTCGACGGAATTGATCGTCGTGGCCCGTGTATTATTGAGACACGGCCGTTCGATTTTCGAAAATAGACTTCCGTTCGCTCCATTCGTCAATTATGTTTCGCAAGTTGCGACAGAACGAGGGAAGAACGGACGGAATGTCGCGCAATGGCGTCCGTACGAGCTTTGATGTTCGGATGTGTGTCCACGGGCGTTTCTGGACTTGTTTTTGTTGTTTGGTTCAACTATTTGTATAAAAAAAAGTATATTACATATTTTTTTAAAAAGATTCGTGATTGAACGATACTTTAGTCAAATTTTTCATTTTTTTTAAAAAGAAACCGAGCTTAATTTTAATTATTGAAACTGTTTTTGTCACATCTCTTCATCGAACATTTTAATCTCACTTTTTAAGTCCTCAACACCCTTAATAAATTTTAATTAAAATACATTTTTAATATTACCAGAAGGATCCACCCCCTACTCGCTTCACTCACTGACTCCTGGAGGAAGAAGCTCCTATTTCTATCAATTGCTCCTCTCCTTTGAAAAATTTTACTTGAAAATGATAATGAATGTTAATGGTGATAATAAGGACAAATGACATAATCGTTAATCAATCAGAAATAAAATCTCATGATACCATCAACCAATCAGAACACAAATAAAATTCATTCGACAACAACAGGACTGATTTTTATTAATACAGAGATATAAATATTTAAATTTCAACCGCACAAACCACAAACAACAATTTCTAGTCAAAAATGTTCAATAAATCATCACTGATAATTTTTCTTTCATACTTATGTAAAATTCGATACCAATGCCATTATCTTCACAGTGTAAAGATACAGAAATTAAATTTTTCTGAACATTAGTGCTCTGATGATGATGGAATCGCCATTTAAATCCGTATACGGAACAATCATAAATGAGCAATTGATTGATGATTTTCGATTAGAAAATAATTTTGTTTGTAGTATGTCAAGTAAAATTTGTAAAACTAACAAAACAACTTCATGTGTAATGACTTCTTGGTCAACACAAATTAATCTGAATTTTTATGTGCCTTGACATTCTAACGATGATAGAATTACCACTGAAATGCACATAAGCACATATAGAAAATAATTGTTTAATAAATCATTATCGATCATTCATTGATTAATTATTCTTTCACTCCCACGATGCTCTTTGAATGATGATTGTTTGCCACAGAAATGCACATAAGGGAAGATAGAAAATAATTGTTTAATAAATCATTATCAATCATTCATTGATGAATTATTCTTCCACCTCCACGGTGCTCTCAGAATGTTGCCTTTTGCATAGAAATGCACATAAGCGAAGATAGAAAATAATTGTTTAATAAATCGTTATCGATCATTCATTGACGAATTATTCTTTCATCCCCACGGTGCTCTTAGAATGTTGACTTTGCCATAGTTATGCGCATAAGTGACGATAGAAAATAATTGTTTAATAAGTCACTATCTATCATTCATTAATTAATTATTTTTTCACTCCCACGAGGCTCTTAGAATGATGACTTTTCCATAGAAATCCACATGAGCAAAGATAGAATGTAATTATTTAATAAATTATTATCAATCATTCATTGATGAATTATTCTTCCACCTCCACGGTGCTCTCAGAACGTTGACTTTGACATAGAAATGCACACAAGCGAAAATAGAAAATAATTGTTTAATAAATCATTATAGACCATTCAGTGATAAATTACTCTTTCACATCTGGTTCTCTCAGAATGATGATTTTCCCCTAGAAATGAGTACAAGCTGCAATCGAAATTAATCAATAATAATTTATTGAACATCTCTAATCGAAAAATGTTGTCATTCTTTGTGAATCTCCAACAATCATTCTTCACATTAACATCTACAAAATGCTTTACAAATCTTAAAAAAAAACACTCGTTTAAAAATTAAAAGAATGAAAACTGAAACCCGGAACATTTGAGATCATTTCTTTTGAAAAAAAAAGAATATCGGACAAATTTGATCAGACTGTATCTCTCTATTTTTTAAAATCAAACCAGAGACTGATCGCCCGAAATCTTTAAAATATAATCAAATCAGTGCACCGTCCCCGCACGAAACCTAAACTTGTGCACTCAATCCGACCGTTAAATCCGCAATCCGCCATTTCTCTGTGATCCATTGAAAAGTGCACGTATGTAAATGGTTTCAGAACTCAATTACCATTTCAGCAGAAAGCAATCAATGTTGATTAACGTCCACGTCGTCCCTGCACTTCTATAAACTTGAACTTGTCTGTGAGACTGTCGTGTCGATCGAACTCTGCCGAAGAGAACAACACCGGCAAATATATATATATATACATATATATATACATATATATATATATATATATATATATATATATATATATATATATATAAAGAGGGGATGTTGCGTCGATAATTTCAGCTCGGGGGTTAGTTTTCTCTATATTATTCCCGAGCGAATTGCAAAAAGGCTCCGGGCTTATGACCATTATCGCGGAACTTGAGCCGAGTTAATGTTAATACCGACGATAAGCAGTTTGCGAAACTCGCTCTCTACTCAACCACCACCGCTCCCACCCGGTTTCGACTCGCACACACACACACACACATTCGCCGGCGACGCACACCCGCGCGCCTGATTGGTCGACAACGAAAGTGCCTCCAATTGCCCGGAAACATTATCTTTGCTCGGATGATATTCTTATATGATTTAATGAAATTGGACGACGAAGGCGACGTCGGTTCGATGGGGGAGAACGGGCGTCGCACGGCCGCCCCGTCACGGCGGAGACCTGGTAATTGTACGGTGGAAAAAGTTGCGACGACGCGTCGGAACGAACGGTTACGGTTCGTGTTTACAACGGACCGTCGAAAATTAATTAATACACAATTACGTTTGAATTAATTAGTTCTGTGTATACAAGTGTGTCGGTTCGAGGTGCGCCTATGGTAAATTAAGATCCGGTCGGATTCAGTTGGCGTCGGGATTTTTTTTCTCTCCAGTTAACGTTCGGATAAAACGAGCAGATGCTCTTCTCTTCTTCTCGGCTTTCATTTAATCAGTTATTTGTGTTGAAATGTGTATTAAGTACGAAATGTTCGACGATTTTATTAACAGAATACATTATACGGTTTTTTATTGTTTCGTTCATCCGTTAATAAAATATTTATTAATTATTTTATAAAAACAAGTGTCGATAATTAAGACTACAGATCGGAGAAACTGTTGCTTTATATTTTCAAGACAAGCCGGGCGTGGATTTAAGAATCCATTGATGTTTTTCCAAGAAACTATGGTCTCAGAGCGCTATCTTTTGGATAATATATATATATATATATATATAAGTCATTAATCTCTTTCTAATGAGACTAAATTTATAACTCTCTCTTTCATCAGAAAAAAATTACGGTTGTACAAAAATCATGAAAATTGTCCAGGCACAAATTGTAACCGATGTGTACACTTATTTCAAAAATTTTTCGCACTTAACAGTAATGTTATTTCTGAAAATATTTTAATCTATTTTTCTTCTTCCAATTATATGTTTCCAATCAAGAGATTTATGTTTTTCCAAATTTTACCAACGATTTTCCATGATATATCAGATAGATGTGAATTTTTTAATGGCTAATCTGAATTTATATAATTTTTCTTGTAACAGAGAAATTTGCAATTTTTATTTGGTTTACGATAAAATAATATCTAATTAATCGAAAAATATTTGTTGAAAAATTTACCACCCTTTCTCCTATCCTGGCTCGTAACGGTTAAATCGTATTTATTAATTCTTATATTATTTCGACACCGACGCCATTGTCCTCAGTGAGACAATGTATGAAAAATCTAAAAGGTATGATAAATACTTCTTTCTGTATTTGTTATCACTTTGCGAATGATAGACATAACATCTAAATCCGTATAAACTCACAATTAAAAAATAATCAATAAATAATAATTAAATAATTTTGATAGAAAAATAAATTTGAATAGAAATAGAAGTCAATTGTCGACATCCACATTAGGTTTCATTGAAATCCATCATTAGATTATTCGTTGCTGTTTGTATATTTTTTTACTTCTTTTGAAAAAATTTTTTCTATTTTTTTTTCTTTTTTTCTACAAACGTGTTAATTTTTTTTCTTCCACAAACTGCTAATTTTTTTCAGATGAAAAAAATTTGACTAGAAAACCATTTTCTGGTTAGTGTAGTAAAAAAAGTATTCTTGTATAAAAATTATTGTTAATATTTACAATTTTTTTCAATCTTTTGTCTAATTTTATGTTTCTCTGGCAGTATTCTTCTGCATTTCTTATAATTTTTTAACATTTTTGATTAGGAAATCATTTTCTGGTTAGTGAAGTGAAAAAAATTCATTTATAAAATTATTAAGAAATATTTTTACTTTTTTTTCAATTTATTGTCTAGTTTTATGATCCCTTAGATATATTCTTCTGTATTCTTTATAATTTTTTAAACATTTTTGTCAGAAATTCATTGTCTGGCTTGCGGAGTGAGAATTGAATTCATTTATAAAAATAATTGCTAATATCCACACTTTTTTTCAATTTCTTGTCTATTTCTATCATTTTCTTGCAGTATTCTTCTACATTTTTATAATTTTTCAACATTTTTGATCAGACAACCATTTTATAGTTAGTAGAGTAAAAAAGAACTCATTTATAAAAATATTAACAATCATCTACACTTTTCTTTCAATTTCATGTCTATTTTTATGATTTCCTTGCAGTATTCTTCTGCATTTCTTATAATTTTTCAACATTTTTGATCAGACAACCATATTCTGGCTAGCGGATTGAAAAATGTATTCATTAATAAAAATACTAACTAATATCTATACTTTTTTTCAATTTTTTGTATATTCTTATTATTCACTGGCAGAATTCTTCTGAATTCCTTATAATTTGTGAACATTCTTGATCAGAACTTAATTTTCTGTTTTGTGAAAAGAAAAACGAATTCATTTATAAAAATATTAGTTAATATCTTCACTTTTTTTCAAATTCGTGTCAATATTCATTATTGGGATTATTCTACATTCATTATGACTATTAAAAAATCTTGATTACAAAGGACCATTTATAGTTTATGGAATGAAAAACGAATCCATTTATAAAAATAATAACAACCATCTATACTTTATTCTTCGATTCATTTTTGTAATACCTTAGCAGTATTCTTCTGCATTAATTATGACGACTAAACATTTTTAATATGAAAAACACTTGTAGGCAAAATACAGGATACCAAAACAATAAATTTGTGAAACTAAAATTCAATAATTCGATTCTCTCACAAATGTGTCTATAAATATAATCATGGTGCATGTGTGTGTGTGTATATGTGTGTGTGTGCAAGGGTACGAGACATGTAAAAATCGTCTAAATACTACAGCCGGCCTCGAAGTCGTACCGTCAAGTTGATATTTGTCGTCGTCCCTTCTCAAAACCGACGGCCGCGTGAACGTCTGACCGTGATGCGTTCCTGTCATAAAATATGGAACAGGAAAACAGTGCTGGAGGTGGATGCGATGACAGCGAGGTCCAAGTATGCATGCAATGCGATTATCCTTGACGATCATGTATTGTTTTGAGTTGGCATACCATCCGAACGAACGAGCGACCGCCGTCCGTTCGTCCCTTCCTTCGTTCGACCATTCCAAACGTTTCCCCGTTATTACAAACATACACATGCCTATTATAAATACATATATATATATATATATATATATATATATATATGTATATGGATATATATGTATATGGATGTGTATAGATGTATGTATGTGCGTTTTGTGATGCCCGTTGTCAGAACTATACAACATCCGGCATACTATAATAACTTGCTGCGAAACTAATAGGAATCACGCTTGGTTATGCATCATCATCATCGTCGACAACAACAACAGTAGCGGCCTCACGAGCTTTTGATTAGTGGCTTTTAAAGTTTTAACCCGTCCGCACGAAAGGCCGTTACTCATTCAAACGTTCGTTACTGCCGGACACAAACCGTTAGACGAAGCTTCACTGATATATTTTTTATCCGTCTCGACGAGACTGCAGTTCGAGATGACGTCCAAGCAGTCCAATGACAAAGACTTATAAGCTTTGATATTTATGTTAGATGAAATGTGGCGGGATCGGCGAAGACACTGACACGCGTGATGAAACCGTTTAAGGTTTTGTTGTTCTTGTACTTTTTATATGAGTGCTTCGTGGATTGAGACAGATTTGAAATAGAACACTCTGTGTATAAAGAAAAGAGTTCTTAAATATTTCATCTGTTGAAAGTAAAAATATGTCTAGTCGACGGTACAGAAAGATTTGTTTTCAAATACTTGTCGACACATTTTTATGTATGAAGTATTTTTTTTAAAAGTTCAATAAAATAGAAAGTCGACGTTTTTATATTTTTGAATTTTAGAAACAAACAATTTACAGTACGCCAAAATGTGTTCAATATTTTCATTTATTCGAAATTACAGATTTTCAGGATTGTGAAAATTTTATAAATTTAATTTGATTAATTCTCATCTTTTTATTGTATTAAATTAGGTAGAGAATGAACTGAATTTTTAGATGTTGAAACGATTTTCTTTCTAGTAAAATGCAGAATATATTAAAAAGGAAAATCAGTAAAAAATAAAGCTTTATTTCTTACTAAGACATCTACTATTAGGTTTGATGTCCTTAGCTGTGTATTTATGAATTTTTTTATTCCTTACTGTTTTGAATTTAAAGTATTGTCATTTATTAAAATGTAATAATTTAGAAATTAAAAAAAATATGAAAATTATGCAAATTAGATTCATCAGTTCTCAATTTTTTTAAATATTAAATTGAGTCTACAATGAACAGAATTTTACGATATTGAAATGATCTACTTTCTAGTTAAATCCAGAACATATTGAAAAGGAAAATCAGTAAAAGTAAAGTCCGGTTCCTTACTAAAACTGTTAGGTTCGATGTCCTTAGGTGTATATTCATAAATTTTATTGTTTTTACTGATTTCGATTCAAAGTATTACCATTTATTCAAAATAAAAGAATATATAACTCTTGAAAAAGAGAAAATTCTAAAAATTAGAGTAAGTGTATACTTAGTTTTTAAAATATTAAATCCGGGCCAGAAAGAATATTTGAATGATGAAAGGATTTCCTTTTCAGTGAAATCCATAATATATTGGAACGGAAAATCGGTAAAAAATCAAGCTTTGTTTCTTACTAACACTTCTATTGAATATAATGGACTGTATATGAATGTATTTTATTACCCTTACTGATTTAGATTCAAAGTATTGTCATTTATTCAAAATGCAATAAATTAAGTATTGAAAAAATTGTGAAAATTATACAAATTAGGTTGATTAATAATCAATTTTTTAAAAATACTCCTATGAGATCAAGCTTAGAATGAAATGATTTTATGAATATTGAAACGATTTCTCTTTTAATAAAATCCCGAATATATTGAAAAGGATAATCAGTCAAAAAATAAAGCTTTGTTTCTTACTAAATGTTCTACTATTAGGTTTGATGACTTAACCTGTATATTTATGAATTTTATTGTCCTTTAGGATTTAGATTCAAAGTATTTTCATTTATTCAAACTAAAATAATTTAATTATTAAAAAAAATGTCAATATTAAATAAATTAGGTTGATAAATGCTCAGTTTCTTAAATATTAAATCGGACCTGGAAAGAAAATAATTTTTTCATGTTGAAATGCTTTCCGTTTCAGTGAAATCTAAAATATATTGAAAAGGAAAATCAGTAAAAAATAAAGTTTTGTTTCTTACTACAATTTCTACTATTCGGCATGATATCCTATGATATATATTTATGAATTTCGTTGTCCTTGTTGATTTAGATTGAAAATATTCCTATTTATCCAAAATAAAAGAAAATAATTCTTAAAAAGCTGTGAAAATTACAGAAATTAGATTAGTGAATGTTTGATTTTTTCAACATATTAAATTAAGTTTGAAATAAATTTGAGTTTGAAAGTTGAAAAGATTTTATTTTCAATGAAATACAGAATATATTGAAAGGAGAAATCATTGAAAATCAAAACCTTGTCCCTTACTTTAATTTCCAATATTCTTTTTTATGTCATTAATTGATGTATTTGTGACATTTATTGTCATTACTGTTTTGTATTCATAGAGTATTGTTATTTATTCGAAATGAATGAATTTTAACATGGAATAAAAGTTGAATCGAAAGAGATACTTTACTGAAGATACTGAAAATATGTCTTTAAATTTTGTAAGAAAATATTTCAACCCCTTGTTCCTTACTTATATTTCAATAATTTTGTTTTATGTCATTAATTGATATATTTGTGGCATTTATTGTCATTGTTATTTCATATTCATACAGTATTGTTATTTATTCGAAATGAAAGAATTTAAACATTTAATAAAATTTAAATCGAAAGAGATACTTTACTGAAGATACTGAAAATATGACTGTAAATTTTATAAGAAAATATTTCAAACACTTTTTTGTGAGATGTTGTTTCTGCACACGAGACAAAATTTCATTTATTCAACAATTCGGATGACTTTATCACCGTATCCGACCAGATGACTCAACTCTTCCGAGATTAAAGCCGTTTCCGTCGTTTATTCAACAATTCCGAACCGTCATACGAGCCTCACCGGCTCGGACCATTAATTATTTTTATGAAACTGACCGGGGTTCCTTTTCTTGTCGGCCCCGTTACACACGGCGAGCGACACTGTAGCGCACAGGTGTCTTAGACGTGTTAGATTCTTTTTTTAACACGGTCGCACGCACGAGCAAAACATACGTGCCGCGCACGTGCTGAAAAAAGATCAGACGTTTTGATGACGGTACGGCGACGGTTTCGCGTTCACGACCGGGGCGGCGGGGTGGAAAAAAAAAACGCCGCACCGTCGGAAAACAAGAAACCGACGGCGAATGCACAGAAGCGAACCGTTAGGCCGCGCCGTATCTAATTTTCAGACAGAAAATTAATCAAAACTATGTGTAACGGGCCGCGCGCAGCGACGGCCTGTAACATGTGTTCTTGCGCGGACGGAATTTTCGTTGTGGCGGCGCGCCTAAACGGATAAATGACATTGATTTATGACTACAAGACATAAGAATAATTATCGTCGTGTCCAGTCGTACGGAACGTATTCCTCTAATTTGTCGGGTGCAGACGCCGGAGTAAATATGAGGACGGTGGACCTGAGTTAACAGAAACGCGAGGGCTTTTTTTACACCAACGGTTCGGTTCGACTAACTTCACACAAAATCGAAGTGTAGGAATTACATCAGTAGAATTTTGACACTGACTTTAATACACTTGCACCAATAAAGTATTTTTTCATCCCACAAATCATTTCTGGTCAATAATTTCCAATAAATCATTATGTGTTTGATCGTTGCTTAGACATTTTCTTTATGACATTTGAAGGGTGCTTTCTTTTGGTAAATTGACCCTCGATGTTTAGACAGTCCCATGAGGATTAGAGCCCCGAAACCTTGTACTTCTCATGATATTGTTTTTTGATCGGTGCTTAGACACTAAGGAAGCTATAAGAAGAAGACATAATTCACCCGGTAGCCTATTTTAGTCAATTTATGAAACTTGACAATCGCATCACGGCGCAAATAGAATTAGAAGACTTCTGCGCGAAGAGCGATGCGCACAATTCTACTTCAAGTAATACAATTGGCTATTTCAAGTTAGTATACCTCGGTCATATGTTTTTCTATGAGCAGTGTGTTCTGCGCAGAAGTTATCTACTGAATCTAGAACAAAAAATTTTCCACCAGCGTTAGGCCACGTTCATATCCATTTCCTTCTTATCCACCTCCTTATTAGATACATTTGGATGTCGATTCCATCATCTTCAGATTGTCGAAGTATGGTAATGATTTATTGAAAATTTTAAACTAGAAAAAATCCCTGTAATCCGTAGACGGAAGAAGAGAATTCATTCCTGAATATCAATCAGTCCAATTTTTATAATTTTCCAATTCACTCGATAGTCTTTGTATTTTTCGATCATCTGACTGTCTCTTCGTCTCTACTAGTTTCAGCACGTGTGGTATCTCCAAATAAATACTGGAGACTTGAAGATGCCACATGTGCTGGAACTAGAAGTAGAGAACAGACATTCAGATGATAAAAAGTTTGAAGAGCTCAACGGAATCACAGGCATAAAAATTATGATTTTAATTTTTAATAAATGACCACTTTTTATACAAAAAAACTAGATATTCTTTAATTAAAAACGTTTTAATCGATTTAAGTTTACCAAAATATTATTGATAATTTTTGATTGTTGTTTAGGCAAATTTCGATAGAGATGGCCATCTTCAAAGTCTCAACGATCAACATTGATTTATTTAACATTTTAATATATACACCAAGATGATTTCATTTAATACTTCCCGTGTGAATCCGTTTTTAAACAAGTATCATTACCCCGGTATAGAATTTAGTAAATATGTAAAAATTAAATATTTTTAATTTTTTGTAGACTGGAATTTTATTTATTAGTAGAGTAAATGTTGAAATTATAAAATCCACTATATAACAAACAAATAAATTTATTCATATTCATACAAATAATTGTTTTCTTAACTTTATTTATCATTGAAAAAAAATGTCTTGGCCTTGAAATGAGATTCAGGCGTGTACCAAAAATTGTACAAGTGGCATGGAAAGTGTTACAGTTATTTACAACAAACATTTTAATAAATCGACTTGATACCTCTCAGATATTCATAAGAGTGTAGTGTCAATAAAAAGCAGTAAAATTTTCAGACTGCACCGAATCTCTATGCAGGTAACAAGCTTTTCGACATAACCGCACAGTTTTAAGAAAAAACAATTATTTGTGAAACACACAGAACGAGTTTCCTACAACCGAATCGTTTATCTCGAACAAACGATACGCAACATCTGCAGAAATAAAAAAAAAAACAACACGGATTCTGATTTAGATACCAGGAATTTTTTGATAAATAGATCAGCACATGTCTGAAATGACGTTCAATTTACATTCCAGATTTAATTTATGTCCGCTCTGTCGTCGATAACAAAACCGGACATAATTTTAATTAAGATCATTTTTGTATAATGTCGAATAAATGGATCCGTAACATCATTAAAACGGTGTCGTTTGTGCCACACATGGCGCCACATTCAAACGTTTTATGTCCGACGCGAGGATTTTTATTATTATGATTATATATGATTTTTTTTAATTAAAACGCCTGTGACAGTGCTTTTAGTTACAGATTATTTTATCACATATATATATATATATATATATGTGTGTGTGTGTGTGTATGTGTGTGTGTATGAACGGCGATCGGTCTAAACTAGCCGCCCGTCCTGTCATTTCAGATGCAGATTCGGTTATGAAAAATCGTACGGATATTTTACCGGATTATGTTTTTAAATTAAATTTTCCAGTGGACAGAGTCGACGATTTCGTGGAATTTTCCAAAAGAATAACCGTGTTTATAATTGGATGTAACGATATTCATAAAGAATTTTAGTTGTGAAATCGTACCGTATGTGAATTAAACGTGTCACCACACTCTCTGCATGTTTTATCACTAGTAAGCGTGCTGGTTTCGAAATTAAATCGGTTTTTAATTCGAGGACCATTGTCCGAAATGCATAAATATGTTCGGCGGATTTTAAAAAAAGTATCATAAAAGAGATTTAGATGGAAAAGATTGCGTTTTATTCCAAGAAATATTTTTTTATGAGACTAGGTTTTTTTTAACAGAATGAAATATTGTTTAAAGAAAGCGATGTGTGTGTTTCTGTACCGAATTAGGACTGTTTGTAATTTGAGATGAGTTTTAATTCAAGAGACGTTGTTGTATATGAATAACAATTTTTTAAAGGAAGTAAAAAGATTGATAGAGAGATTTAAATGGAAAAGATTGAGTTTTATTTAAAGACATGTTTTTGTTGTGTCTCTGATTATTTTATTATTACATTGGTGCATAATTATCAATCGTTTTTCCTAATCCCTTCTAATCTGTTAAATTTATCACATTTTTTAAAATTACATTCCTTCTTATTTAGCTAGTAAAAATGAGTGTCAATAACTACCATCATATTTGTCATATCATGCTTTATATCATATTGAACAAAGATGGACTGCAGTAAAGTCATTTCGCTATCTCAGGAAACTCTTTTGTGAAAGAACGATCGGTAAAATTCAAGTTCAAATCCGGCAATGCAAGTTTAAAAGATAAGAAAGGAAGAGGTCGTTCAAACATGTTTTAGTGTACTTTATTGTTTTATTATTGAATAAATTTAGAATCAAAAAAAAGCTGTCGGTAATTATTCACCGACCTAATATTACAGAATAATATTTGTAAAACTAGAGGGTTTCGACCCCTGTTCTATGCGCACGTCAACCCTAGGAAGGGTTTCGTTCCCTCCCTAACAAATAACAGAAATTAACAAATTATACACACAAACAATCCGAATAAATTGTAAATCGTAACGTTTTCATTGGAAAAATCTATGAAACTATACAATGTTAGCATAAAATTGAATTATTAACATAAAAGAATACAATGTTAAAAATTTTTTACTCCAAAGCTTCAGTAAATTCGATATTTAGAATAAAGCTTTTGTCAGATCGTATACACTTTTCCGTTGTACACCGTGAAACAGCACATTGGTTATATGACTGATATTAACCAATCAGACAATCAAAATGACTGCTTACTCGTGAATCACATTACATGCAAGTCTTAACAGGTTCAAACCTGTAAACTTGTATAAACTTTTATATTGTCTAACGTACACATCTGAGTTGTGATCGAAAATTGTTTTTTTGAAAATTGTTATAATAATAAAAAAAATAGACGTTTAGAAAATTTTGGTAAGATAATTTTGGAGATCAAAGAATGTGGATAGAATAGATACAGTGTTTTAATAATGAAATAAATACTTTTGAGTCTGTATGCAAATCAATTTGAAAATTGGACAGCACTGAATTGTTAATAGTTAAGGAACGTGCCGTGCAATGATGGTTCCAAAAATTTGAGGATGAGATCTTTGAAGATGAAGAAGGTCGTGGACGTCCTTCTTCAGTTTATAACGACCAACTGAAGGTGTTAGTCGAATCAGAACCATGCATTGGTGCAATACTGATTCTAAAAATTTGGAGATGAGATCCTTGAAGGTGAAGAAGGTCGTGGACGTCCTTATTCAGTTTATAGCGACCAACTGAAGGTATAAATTGAATCAGAATCATGCACTGGTGTAATGCTGATTCTAAAAATTTGGAGATGTGATACTTGAATGTGAAGGTTGTGGACGTCCTTCTTCAGTTTATAACGACCATCTGAAGATATTAGTTGAATCAAAACCATGCACAACAATTCGAGAGCTTGTACAAAAATTAGACATTAGTCATCCAACCGTTCTGGACCACTTAAAACAGCTAGATGAGAAAAATGTATATGAATTTGAAGGTCATAAACCGCAATTATTTTTCTACCAACCTTATAAATAAATATTGGAATTCTTCACTGACTGAATCGTTTCTATATGGAAAAATATAGAATATTATCTAAATCTTAATCTGTCTAATTTTTTTTTAATATTGATCATAATTTTTCTAATTATAAAGTAGAGCAGATTACTTCCTGACTTGCCTTCATACACAGGCCTTAATTAACAACGAATGTCGATTATTAACAGAAACAGCCATAAACAGCATAATCCCCAATTTAATAACTCGACAAGACCGTACTGTAATCTCTCGAATTTTTCATGCAACTGCTCGCACACCGACCGGTCTACCCTTTTCAATTACACCAATAACATCCCTCCTAGTATCGAACCACTAATTCCATCAACGACAGAATCGTTCGACAAGTGTCCCTTTTTCCCCGTTAAGCGTCCGTTAACGATGCAAATGTTGCGACGCGACGCAACAGACGACGTGTCCATATAAAACGTATATAGTTTTCAACATTTAGTGCGACGGAACACCATTAACATCATTTAATAAGCAAACATCAATAGAACATCATCAAATGACCCTCCTCAAAGTCCTCGTCGTATATCTCACCCATCTATTCATTCGCAGACTGAACACAAACCGACAAGCCATAATGTAACGCATTTACAAGATAACGCGCGTCAGACTGCCGGGTCACGCACCAGGCCCTTTTAATTCGCAGACGCGCAACTGAGGACCTCGAGATAAGGACGGACTGAACGCCGTTGAACGGATCCGATGAACGGGAAATATAGTCGGTCTTGTGCTCGGCTCACAGTCAATTCTTTCGAAATCAGGATCAGATATTATATATACACACACACACATATATATAAATATATATATGAGTCAGACACTTTCCTTTTTCAATAAGGTCCTAGTATACTGGAACGACAGCGTCGTTACATATTGAAATATTGGCGCGGCGACATCGTTCGCAGGATGCTGCCAAGATTTTTTTCCATCTTAAGACCGTTGTTCGACTGGTGTCTTCTGTACTTGATGTGTCTTTAATTGAGGTCCTCGCGACACGTTCAGTACAGTTTATAGTTTCGCTAGTGGAATCTGTTTGAAAAATATCGGTCAAGAAGTTTCGTTCATATTGTAAGAAGGCGGTGTTTCGAATCAGTTGTGTGGGAAAGTAGGAACAGATTTATGGTATTGTTGTTTTCAGTCATCCGTAATAGAGAAGTTGACGATGAACAGTGTGTTATGTATTTGATTTTTTAAAATATGATTGAAAATTCAGTCGATGGTATTTAGATTTATTTTCAAGAAATTAATATTTTTTTTCGTCTGGTTGTATCAATCTTAATGGGTAGGAAACAGCATCAGAAGAGTTTTTTGTACATTTTCTGACTGAAGATAATATTAACATTTCATATTGGGAATATTCAAAGATTTATTGAACAATTTCGATCTGAAAATATTTTGTAGTTTGTAAAAGATAAGTGGATCGTAAGTTGTTTAACAAATATTGAATTTATAAAATATGATTGAAAATTTAATTCAAGAAATTTATTCTCAAGAGAAATTCAAGAGAAATCTCATTTTTTGTTTGTAGTTTGATTAAAGTTTTATTTTTCCAATAATTAATAATTTTTTTCATAATAATACAATAGTAATAATTATATATATATATATATATATATATATATATATATATATATATATATATATATATATATATATATATATATATAATACATTAGTTTTCTAAAACAAAATTCTTTGACTCAACGTTGTTTTTATTATGAATAACAATTTAATAAAAATAAAAAAATGTTTTTAACTCTGACTCTGAGCGTGGATTTAGGAATCCACTGATTTTTTCAAAGAAATTATGGTTTCAGAGTACTACCTTTTAGATGATATATTTAAAAGTCACTAATCTCTTTCTAGAGAAACACTTAATTTATTTTCTAACGGAAGATAAAATTTTCACCATTTTATACAGGAAATATTCAAAGATTTATTGAAAAGTTTTGATCTGAAAATATTTTCTAGTTTATAAAAGAAGAAGTGGATGGACAGTAGTTTAACAAAAAAAATTCATAAAACATGATTGAAAATTCAGTTCAGGAATTTTATTTTCAAGAGAAATCGAAATCATTTTTTGTTTGTGGTTTGATTAAAGTTTTATTTTTTTTATAATTAATAACTATTTTTCATAATAATACATTAGTAGTAATTATATATGTATATATATATATATACATTAGTTTTTTAAAACAAAATTCTTTGACTCAAAGTTGTTCTATTATATATAATAATTTATTAAAAAATAAAAAAATGTTTTAAAGAATAACACATTTCTGACATGCCCCAATTTTCAGTTAAAATGGAATTTATGCTGCCATTCCATAAACTCAAAACCTCTGCTATTTCGTATACCTTCACAGATCGGTCACTCAACTTCATATCATGCATTTTAACAACATTTTCTACAGTAACTGTCGTAGAAGACCTACCACTGCGGGGGTCATTTTCGATAGACGTTCTGCCTCTTCTAAATACACCAGCCCACTTCTCCAAGCCTACACTGTGGAGGATCAACCATGCACACTATGCATATTTTCAAACATTTAGGTGGCATTCATATCATCCAAAATTAAAAATTCAATTTTAAATTTGTCCATTTCACTAAAATAGCCAAACATGTCTTATTTAGAATGTTGTCAAAGCTAAACTGAAAGTCATTTTGCGCTCAATTTTTTACAGACCGTCAACTAAGGATGCCACATCAAGAAACAATACTTTCAAGTCTCTCCAAACGCCATCTATATAGTCAATTCTACGAATTTTTTATTTAAACTCTCCCGTTTGTGTTTATTTAATCGCATAAAACTAGTAAAGTAAAAAAATTACCTGAATTGTACAAAATTTGGATCGAAATAATTAAATCACACACTTTTCTTAAATTTTAAATATTGATTCAGATATATTTTTTTCAGACACTCTATAGAATATACATATATATATATATAATTGTGTACTGGTTTCAATGAAAAATGCAGCCTCGAACTTTTCAAGTTTGAAAGCTCCTTTGTACACACATAAAATATAATATATATATATATATATATATATATATATATATATATATATATGTTTATATTTATGTGTGTATATAAATACGTCAGCTGTTCAAAGTCACGCACACGACACGTCAGACATTCAGACAGTAAAGCACATTCGCACAGAACTGCTGAACTGATACGACAAAAGTGTTGCCGAGGATTCAAAGACTTCTGCGTGTCGTGAATAGTTTTAAAATAATGACGTACGGACGATAACTTTATACGGTGACGTGTGCCGTCTCCGTCGGAACACGCGCCGACGACAGAGACGGACCCACAGACCCTGGGTCGGTGTGTCGGGTCGCGTGCGACACGCAACCCGGAGCTTTTCTGTACATTCGGTAAGATAGCAGTAACCCAGTCGCTGCTTATGACTGGTAACGATGTTGATACTATTCTAAATATATTTAGTAGTGTTTATATATATATATATATATATATATATATATATATATATATATATATATATATATATATATATATATATATGTATAGAGCTGTATATTGGATGACTAATGTTGTGTTTTCAGTAAGGCGGGGAATTTATGTTGGTGCATTTTTCACTCAGCAGTTAAAGTTAGATTTAGAATCGACAAAGTATATCTGAGATCACCGCTATTATACTTGCACGGTTCACTCGTTCAGATAGTTAGAATCATTATTTTTCGTGGAAAAACTATTAAACTACACTTATCAGTCTCACAAATGAATTATTCAAGCACACGAAAACTATAGAAGTTCCTTTAGGACAAGCATGTTCAATAATTGAAT
Source organism: Acanthacorydalis orientalis (assembly GCA_034766995.1). NCBI lineage: Eukaryota > Metazoa > Arthropoda > Insecta > Megaloptera > Corydalidae > Acanthacorydalis > Acanthacorydalis orientalis. Next base: position 2,498,956 of record CM068313.1, on the reverse strand, counting down.
CGATCATTTCAAAATGTCATGAATATGATATCTGTTTTTAATTGGAATCTTCAATTCAGGTTTCCAATCATTTATCGAATAGTTTTGATCAAAAATCTTATTCTCTGTTATAAAACAATTAATTTATAAACAATCCATATAGAAAGTTGAAACAAATCTGTTATATTTTTCTTATTTATAATTACAAAATATAACACAAATACTATAAAAAAAGTATATTTCTAAAATATTAGGTTGGTAAGACAACAATTGAGGTATTTGTTTTATGAATTCTGACTATTTGAACTTTTTTCTGAAACTTTTTTCTGAATTTTTTTCAATGAAAACTACATTTCATCATGTTTATTTTAATATTATTTTAAAGTGCATTTTTCGGTTTTTAATTTGGTAACATCAACTGATTTTATTATTAATTTTGCTTCAAATGGTACTTAGATATATTTCCAATAGAAATCGATAGTTTTTTTCATATGGATTTGGTTCAATACTTCAATTTTCTGTAGTTAATAACATAGTTTTCACATTTAAATTATTTTTTCATTAAGAAAATTTCATTATTTCAAAAACTGATTTCTTTTTCTCAAAATTGTTATTTTATTATAAACAGTACAGTGAAAGAAAAAGAAATTGTTTTTTTTAATTTAATCTGATATTTGTTTACAAAACAACCTCTTTAATTCTGGTTTTCATTAATTTATTGAATAGTTCTGACCACAAATCTTACTTTATATTATAAAACAACTAATTTATCAACAATTACTCTAGGAAATTAAAATGGATTTGTTATATTTTGATTTTTCTTATTTTAAATAACAAAATAGAACACAAATACTACTCAAAATTTCTTTCTAAAATATTATTGAAAGTTATTTGATGATATTTAGATTTATTTCCAAGAGAAATCAATAGGTTTCTTATATGTGTTTGGTTCAATATTTATCTTTTCTCTACTTAATGATATAGTTTTCACAAATGAATTAATTTTTAATTAAAAAAATTTTATTATTTCAAAAATCGATTTCTTTTTCTCAAAAATGTTATTTTATTATAAACAATATAATAGAAGAAAAAGAAATTGTCTTTTTTAATTAAAATCTGATATTTGTTTATAAAAAAACCCTCTTAGTTCTGATTTTCATTAATTTATTGAATAGTTCTGATCATAAATCTTATTCTGTCTTATAAAACAGTCAATTTATAAACAATTAGTCTAGGAAGTGGAAATAGATTTGTTATATTTGGATTTTTCTTATTTTAAATAACAAAATAGAACAAAAATACCGTAAAAAATGTATTTCCGAGATGTGATTTAAAATATAGTTGTTGGTATTTACATTTATTTCCAAGAAAAATCAATAGTTTTTTTATATGGGGTTGTTTCAGTAATAGACAACATAGTTTTCACAAATGAACCCATTAAGAAAATTTCTTTGTTTCAAAACCCGATTTCTTCTGCTAAAATTCATTATTTTATTATGTTTAATAATTAATATGTGATGTTTATTGATACAGTGATGCATTTATTCAAATATTTAATCATTTAATGTATATTTTTGATCAGAATTATTCTATGTGTATTACAAAATATTCGGATTATAAATAAGTCTTGTAGGAAGTAGATTCGTTTCATTCTCATTTATGATATGGAAAGAAAAGAATTCGTTCACGGATATAAAAACAGTGCTCTTTTGATATAAAATCGATTGTAAAAAGAAACAAGCCAGGATTTCTTTTCAACAAAAGTACATTTTTAACGAAAAAAAAACTTTCATACAAATCCAACGTTTCATACATCGATATAACTGAAAAGAAAATCGAGCCCTTCCAAAAGAGTGTTCCGATTGAAAACGGCGATATTATTCAGTTCAATAACAATCTCACTTGTACAGACATGAAGAATCTCTTTAATCTTCGACACGACATTGAAAGCGGCAAAGCGCAAGCGGCCCGAACGTCTGGCAGATAGTTTCTCGTGCACGCCGTGATATTTTCACATCCCTCTCTGGTCCACACACACTCCGCCACCACTTTTGTTTCAGTATTTCTTCATAAGTTATGGTAATAGTTTTATCAGCGTACATAAGCTGAGTAATCTTCACTTTTGAAACTTATTGAATGGATAGATACATGCTCGCACATACAGCGAGCTCCTCTATTCACACACTCGTCCGGATAACTTTTCTTTCTCTGTGTGTGTGTTCGAGCTGATATCGTCCTCTCGCACGAATTTACTGTTTTCAATGGCGGAGCGAACGTTGAAGGTCTCATATTCCCTGTGTAACGTTCCATCGTACATGCATTCCCGTGTTATTAGGACAACTAAAATTTATGGCAATTGAAAGTTATGACAGTAACCGTTCGTTCGGTCGCCCGGTCGTTCCGTGTCTCCGCTGATCGTTATTTTATTCAAGTGAAAAAAATAGAAGACACACGCACACAAAGATATACACACAACTCTTACTGAAATCACTTCGGATAAATTCAGATGAGATGCAGAATAAATAATAAATTTAAACTGAACGTACAGTCTTTCACCGTGCCACATTTTTTTGATACGATTCCATAAAATGTATCATCCCTAGACGTTTTCACAAATGATTTTTTTTCAACACTCAAACCACAAAATAAATTCCTGGTCGAGAACGTTTAAGAAACCAGCTTTGATTGTTTCATTATAAAACGTGACATATCAATAATAAACTATTTTTTTTTCAATAATTAAACTGTGATGTTTATTGATAGAATGATGCTTTTATTCATACGAGGGCAGGGTGAAAAATTCCTGGTCTGAATAAGAAAACCATATTTTTTGGGTCGATTTTCATTTATTTCTCAACATAATTTCCATTTAGTTCGATGCAGTTTTTACAAAGATTTTATGCCAGACCGATTTGTCAAGGTTCTCAAAATAGTCATTTACAGAGCCGATGACTTCATTGTCGTTTGCGAATCTTTTTGCATCGAGCCATGTTTTCGACTGAAAGCTCTGAATCCAACACTGGAATATTTTAAATTCCAGGTTATGTATATATATATATATATATATTGTAAATAATCAGAAATATAGATGTGATTTTAAAACAATAAAAATTGAACCAAAACAGAAAAACTACTGATTTTTAAAAAATCAAACAGTTTTTAATGTAGGAAAATTTAATTAAGAACCATTAAGAAAGATATAAGATAAATATTTTTACAAAAAAAAATCAGAAAAAAATACATTTCTTATCTACAGACTAAGAAAATAATCCAGTTGTGAAAGTGAATTTAATTAATGAGTCCTAATTTCATTGTTATTTCTTCATATTTCAACATGTGTTCTACCTGTCTTTCTAATTCACTGATATTAATTTTACAAACATTACAAAATGAACACATGTTTAAAAAAAGATAGACATCTTTCTAAACCTGAAAATATATCAGATTTTTTTTAAATAATAATATATTTGAACTTGACAAGTCTGTGGGTTAAATCTGCGTCTCAGACGAAATAATATTAGTTTTCTGATCGATTTTAATTCTTTCAAGTTTAATTTCAAGAACGGCGATGCGGTAACAACAAAGGGATCAGTTTTACTGATATCAGTGATTTCAATAAATGTTCCGTTTCATTCGTATCCGGTTTTATTGACATTCGCCGTAGGAGCGTCGTCTTAATTCCGTTTCAGACACCCTCCTGCTCCCACTCCGTGTCTGTAAACATATTATTTACCTAAACTCATCAGCGTTGTAATTAAATTTGAAACGCGACATTCGGATATAAATATAAACCGTTTTAACCACAAATTAATTATTTGCAAAATCGATCCCACTTCATAAACACACACACACACACACTCGCGCGCGCATATAAATTTATTCATACACGTTCACGTGTGTGTACACATTTTGTTCTGTTTATTTTACATCAGAGGAACGAACGGGTAAATATAGAAGATATTCTAATGATGTCGACACTTCCGACGAACGCTAGCAAATTATTAAATTAACAGTCTTGACGCTATTAATTCTGAAGACACATCAATAGAATTATGAAAGTTTCAAAGGGTTCAATTTAAAATGGAGGAATATCACCGTTCGCGCAGTTTCGCTATTAATCCGAGTTAAGTTCGAGTGCGGCGACGGTGGCGAGATGCGCGCGGGGACCGTTCATTTATATTTCGTTACTCGCTACGAACGGAACATATATCGAGTCGAATTTAATGTACCTGGAACAGAGGATAAGAAAGTGAAGTCGGTTGTATTCGATCGAATTTGATAGTCGAATCGGAAGAGACACTGTCGGTTTAGAATTTCGATAAGATCACAGGAATTGGAATTGTTTGAAGAAGAATTCGAGAATGAGATTTCACGATACTTTATAACACAGAGAATGATAAAATAGGTATCAAAATTCGTATAAACAACATTAAAAATCAATTAGTATTGTATTAAAGAATTTATATTGATTTTTTTTTGAAGAAAAATATCTGTTTGTGTTTGGGAGGAGGTAAGAGGTAATTTATAAAATCGGATGATGTTTTTATCAAAAGATTTTGAAAAGAAATCAATCTAAAAAATGATAACAAAAAATTTAAATTAGGTTAGAAGCCGTATTATAAATCTTAAACTCTCAATTTATTCTAATGGAAATAGGAAATTGGATGATTATGTAAAATGTGTTAAAGTAATTGTTGAAGAAAGATAGAAAAATGTAGTAAAAAATTGATAAAAGAGTGGTTTTACTCAGATGAGAGTCAAGATAAAGTTGTTATTGAAAGAGTTGAAAAACTAATGAATCTTAAACAAAAGTAGGTAAAGAAAACATAAAATAAATTTAGAGATTTCATGGCAAAGCTCCTAGTATTCTCAATTCAATTTTTGAATGGATTTGTTAATTGGAAGATTGATATGAAAGTGTGATGGTTTCTGAAAAATCTAAAAGATGAAAAATATTTTTTTTAGGTACAGAAATGTACGGTGGAAAAATCTATAAGAGGTTTTATAGAAAGTAGTCTCGTTTAGACGAGTGTTTTGAATTAAGAAATAAATTGATTTTGAATTTTATAGCAAGATGTCGAAATTAAACAAAGAAATACTTAAAATTCTCTCAATTCAATTTTCTTGTGAGTTTTCTGGCAGAAATTGGACGATTTCTGTAAAAATTGAAGATGTAAGAGCCAGAAATCAGAAAAAAGAAATTAATCTCAAAGAATAAATTAAGTCAGGCTAGAATTTTGAATTAAGAAATAATTTTTTTTCAAATTTTATAGCAAAATATCGAAATTAGATAAAAAAATGTATTTTAAAACTTTAAATTCTCTCAGTTTAATTTTCTTGTGAATTTTATGAGAGAAATTGGACAATTTCTGTGAATATGAAAGATGTTAGAGACAGAAATGAGAAAAAATATATTAAAAAAATGTCAAGTAGATTAGTCTTGCTCAGATGATATTTAGGATAAAGTTGACATCTGAAGAATTGAAAAAGATATTAATTTCAAAGAATAAACTAAGTCTAGTAAGAGTTTTGAATTAAGAAATAAATTTATTTCACATTTAAAAACAAAATGTCGAAATTAGAAAAAATATTTTGTAAAACTTTAAATTTTTTTACTTTATTTTTTTGTGAATTTTCTGACAGTAGTTGGACGATTTTTGTGAATATGGAAGATGTTAGAGCCAGAAATAGTAAAAAAAATATTAAAAAAAATCAGGAACAGTAATCTGGCTCAGATAACATCTAGAATAAAATTGACATCTGTAGAATTGAAAAAGATATTAATCTCAAAGAATAAACTAAGTTGGGTGAGAATTTTGAATTAAGAAATGAATTTATTTCAAATTTTATACCAAAATGTCGAAATTATACAAAAAATATGAACTGTAAAACTTGAATTTCTCTTAATTTGATTTTCTTATGAATTTTTTGACAGAAATTGGACGATTTCTGTGAATATGGAAGATGTTAAAGATACAGAAATATTCAGTAAAAAAAATCTTAATAGAATTTCAAGAATAGTAATATGGCTCATATAACAGCTATCAAAAAGTTGAGAATTGAAGAATTGAAAAAGAAATTAATCTCGAAAAATAAACTAAGTACTAATTGGAACTAGTGTCGAAAACTGAACTGTTAAGCTCCAAGTTGTCTTAACTCGATTTTCTAACAGAAATATTAAAGAGAAATTTAACTTTATTTGAAAATGTAAAAGATATGAAAATAATTGTCGAAGAGATAAAGAAATACATAGTGAGAAAGTTTCAAGAGATTTAGATGAGAATGGTTTAACTCAGGTGGTAGCTAATTTCGAAAAAAAAATAATCCGTTATTAATCTTTCAGACAGGTTAAGTTTTTCCACTCGTTCTTAAAATAAAATAAAAAAATGATCAGAAATTTAACAATTCATGAATAACTTTTCCTCTTACTCATCACACGATGAGGCTGGTTTTCAAAGTAAGACCTATTTAGCAATTAGAAAAAAATTAATGATAAAAATGATTTATTACAGACAAATTACATCTATTTATTTATTATTTTTCCACGTAGTCATCATTGTCTTCCACGCATTTTTGATATCGTGGCACCAGCTTTTTATTCAATTTTCCAAAAAAATCACTGCCTGTGACTTATACCACAGTAATCGATTGTTCCTTAGATTCGACATTTCTGTAATAAATTCAGGTCTCATCTCCAGTCACAATGTGACTAAAAAACTCATCTACTTTATTTTCCTAGCGTCACAAGGTTTAATCACCTCAATCCACACGTTTCTGCTTATGAGTGTCGATTAAAATTTTTGATACACATCTGACACACCGTTCTTCCAGCCTAGTTTTTATGTCACAATATCATAAATCACTGACTGTGAAACTTCTATCAATTCAATAAAAAATTCTAAAATGGTGAAACGATGATTTTATCGAATTTTCACGTTCAGTTTTCCTATAAATAATTATGAAATGAAAAAAAACGAACAACCTAGTTCAAATTGTAACAAAATTAGAAAAAAATCCCTCAGGATATAATCATTTATTCATTTATTTATTTATTCAATTTTCTCTACACTTTAAATCCATCGACGTAGTGTTAATATAAAAACCACTACCAAATAAAAAACAGTAAACTGTTATCATTCCGAATCAAAAATAGATTTTACAACCGGCAATTCCGAACAGAATCAAACATTAAGTGTACGCTCGATGTAATTTTCCAATGATATATTCACACAAACATATATTTCACATTAATCGTGTCACCCTGTATGTAAAATGTACATAATTCAAAGAATACATACATACATATATATATATATATATATATATATATATATATATATATATATATATATATATATATATATATATATAAATATGTAGATGTGTGTATGTATATATGTGTAAACGTCGTCCTTGCTATAAGATATATGCAAAGTACTATTTCTTAATCGAGGCTATAAACAACAATATATTTCCGACAGCGCCCCATAAAGTGGTCTTCTAACTGAATGATAAATTTAACGACTTTTCTCGAATCTTATTGGCGCAGAAAGACATTCGAGCACCGCAAAATGTTTACCGCATTTCACGGCGATATAGATTATAAGTTATGGAAATATGTTTCGGTTTTATAATAGATTATGTTTTAAGGAACAACAGAAAAAATGTTCAGAAATGTTGTACGATTATATGGGAGGAGAACGCGGTTCGCGTTCGAGGTAAAAAAATAAGATTTTTCTTTCTGGTACGGAACAGAAATTCTCGATCGGAAACATTACTGTGGATGGATTTTTTTTTCTTAATCGTTCCATTTTTTTAAATATTTGATAAGATTAGAAGTTTTATTGAACGTTACACTATTTATAACAGTAATTAGTTTACAATAAAGAGACAAAAGGATATAAAATGAAAATTAAATCATCTGAAACTCAGATATTCGTAGAAAATAATTTTATTGTAGAGTCAGATGCGATGCAATCAGCCTCAAAGCATTAAGTTATTGAAAAATCTTTCTTCTTTCAAACTGAATCTTCTTTATTCACATAATATTTCTTTGTATACATCTTCTTATACAGGTTTCTGAGAAATTTTATTTTCTAACAATTTCCAAATACTTAAATTTTTGAAAAAATCCATTTTCGAAACACAGTTTTATCAATTATTCTCTACAATTATTTTTCATATTTAAGACTAAACGAGGAATTCAAGAACGATATGTGAATATTCTGTACAAATTTATGGCTTTAGCTTATACTTTTTTTCTTAAACCGTTTGTTGAAACTTAGAAATCTAAAAAAATTTATTTATTATACATTTTTATTCGAAAATATTACATTTAAAGATTTTTCTTATTCTATCATTTAAAAATATATTTAGAAAAACTTTCTACTCTCAGAAGTGAATCTTCACTTCTCCAGAAATGCAAAAAATGTTTTCTAATCAAACATGTTTAATAAATATTTCCATCGATGCTTATACACATTTCTATAGAGATTTCATCATACTCAGAGTGTTAGATCACATGATACTTCGATGATGATAGAATTTCTATTAAAATGTCAACAATAAATAGAAGCATTAAGTTATTGAAACTTCTATCGGCTTTTCAAACTGAATCTTCTTTATATACATAATACTTCTTTGTACACATCTTCTTATATAGGTTTCTGAGAAATTGTACTTTCGAACAATTTCAAAATCTTTTTCAAATATTTATATTTTTGAAAAAGTGCATTTTCGAAATATAGTTTCATTAATTATTCTCTATAATTATTTTCACATATTTTAGAATATTTTAATTTAATAATGATTGTATTTTCCAAAAATTGTATTATCGAAGAATTATATTTTCGAATATTTATATTTGTAAGGAATTTTATTTTCTAGCAATTTCAAATCTTTTTCAAATATTTGTATTTTTGAAAATAGTGCATTTTCGAAACACGGTTTTATTAATTATTCTCAATAATTATTTTCAAATATATTAAAATATTCTTATTTAATAATAATTGGACTTTCCGAAAAATTTATTCTCCAAGAATTATATTTTCGAATATTTATGTTTGTAAGGAATTTTATTTTCTAGCAATTTCAAATCATTTTCAAGTATTTATATTTTTGAAAAATATGCATGTTCGAAATATAGTTTTATCAGTGTTCCTCTATAATTATTTTGAAATGTATTAGAATATTCTAATTTAATTATAATTGTATTTTCCAAAAATCGTATTCTCCAAGAATTATATTTTCGATTATTTATGTTTGTGAGGAATTGTACTTTCTAGTAATTGAAAATCATTTTCAAGTACTTATATTTTTGAAAAAAGTGGATTTTCGAAATATAGTTTTCTTAATTATTTTCTATAATTGTTTTCAAATATATTAGAAAATTCTAATTTAATAATAATTGTATTTTTCGAAAATTGTATTCTTCAAGAATTATATTTTCGGATATTTATGTTTGTAAGGAATTGTACTTTCTAGCAACTGGAAATCATTTTCAAGTACTTATATTTTTGAAAAAAAATCATTTTTGAAATACAGTTGTATCAATTATTCTCTAAAATTATTTTCAAATATATTAGAATATTCTAATTTAATAATAATTGCATTTTCCAAAAATTGTATTCTCCAAGAGTTATATTTTCAAATATTTAATTTTGTGTGGAATTTTATTTTCTAGCAATTTCAAATCATTTTCAAGTATTTATATTTCTGGAAAGAAGTGCATTTTCTAAACACAATTTTATCAATTATTCTCTATAATTATTTTTAAATATATTACAATATTCTAATTTAATAATAATTATATTTTCCAAAAATTGTATTCTCCAAGAATTGTATTTTCGAATACTTATGTTTATTATTCTGTAATTTAAAAATATATTTAAAAACACATTCTACTCTCAGAAATGAATTTTCACTTCCTCAGAAATGATAAATGTTTTCTAATCAAACATGTTTAATGATTATTGCGTCTAAGCAATAATCAAAAAGGGTTTATTGAAAGATTTCGATCAGATTTTATTTTATGGCTTGTGGGGTGAAAAAATACTTAATTTAGGAAAATATTTTCTATATTATCTGTTCGACTGAATGTTTTCTAACAGTAATTCTGTCAATAAGTAAACTGTACCGAACTCAAACAGCAGTCAGTGTGCTGACAATCTTGCTTAGTGTATTAGTTAGTTAATTTGTGTACGTGTATGTGTGTATGTGTACGATTGTAATATTGTAACTAAATTACATACAATGCGTTAACTGTTTGTTAATGACACGTCCTGAATGCCAAATGTATTGCCATAAATGTTTATTTAGTCACCTACGGGAGATATTAGTCGAAACGAACATGCGACAAGATTGTCTTCGATGCACATTATACAGGATTTAATGTCTGAACGGATTCCCGCAACGACGACATAAATATCGGGATTCAGAAGCGTTAATTCTTCAAATTAGATCGTTTCGAAACAATGGAAATTTATTATTATTACGTGCGCTGGAAAAATAATCGCGACTGGCGATTCGTTCATGGACATATTAGCCGGGTAAATCTTTAATCAAAACTTGTGAAAGTGTGACTGTTTAATCTTTAATGTACTTTAGAGACTTGTAAACAAAAATTAGTGTTGAATAATCAGTGGTTTATTTTTCATCTATGACTGAACAAAAACAGCTGGTTTCAGATTTAGAAAATTTAGCACATTTTAGAACATTTCTAAGCAGTTTTCTTTTAGTTTCGTGAATCTTACGTCTGCTATCTAGAAAAAGTATTATAGGGTGTAATAGAAATTTTTTATCATGAAATTTTTGGAACCAATGTTTAGCTGTACGTTCATTAATGGACTCTACGCCAAAAAGAAATTTGGTATTCCATTTTATATTTCTTTACGTCCCAATTTTAACTCCTACAAGAAAATCGTTTGAATTTGCTTTTTTTAGTAAAACATGAAAACGACAATAGTAAAGAATGAAAACAATAGATGTAAGCTGAAATCAGTACTTCTTATTTCATTATTTACAATGACTATTGCGAATGCCAGAAGAGCGATGGCCACAGCGGATATTCAAATGGGTCCCGCCAGGAAAAAAGAAACGTGGACGACCTCGGCTTTCCTGGAACGAAGGGATAAAAAAGGCCATGAAGAAGAGACAGCTAAACGAGGAAATGACTCAGGACCGAGGATCTTGGAAAAAAGGATTGGGCAAGCGGCATCTAGATGCATTTTGATAAAATTACATATTATGTTTCATAAATATTATATTGTAATATCAAGCTCAAATATATATATATATATATACAATGACTGTGACAAAAGATAACGGTAACTACAAGAAATCGGTGCTAAACTTAAAATGATAAAAACCGAAATAATTTTTGCACCGACCTAATAATATTTTATATAAAAAAAACTGTTCTGTATACATCAGTACGATAGCTGAAAACATCTCTAGTCACATCAATGCATTTAATCCGCCAAAGAAGATAATTACCATAAAAGAATCATTTCTGAAGTACGAGTACGTATCGGCAAGTCTATAAAAGAACACGAACAATCCGAATTCCTCCGTCGACGTACAAACAGCGGTCGCATCTCATCTGCTCGCCACTCCCTACATCCGACATCTAATAAAATCGTTCCGATATCCCGACGACCGCATCCGCACAATCAGTCCGTACGAAAATTGCAATCCGCATAAACGTTATTACCATAAATTCGATGTCGGAGATATGATGCGAAACGGATAAACCGGATTGCATTACCGAACGAGTGCAGTAACGATCCGACGTATATCGGACGGGATGCGAACGACCGGCCCGTCGGATACGACGGCAGCATACAAAACACTGTTTTGTTCTGCGCGGAACGATGGATACTAGTGACAATGATTTCGGTAGAGTATTGCGTGTTAAGTGATACGCACGTTACGTCGGCACTTTTTCAGCGGTGGAGGATTCTTCGACGCCGGTGGGAACGCACGTCGGGGTCGGTGGCGTGCGGATACGCGCAGACTTTTAAACAGTTCATTAGCTGTGAATCTCTCTCTCTCTCTATCTATCTATCTATCTATCTATCTATCTATCTATCTATCTATCTATCTATCTATCTATCTATCTATCTATCTATCTATCTATCTATCTATCTATCTATCTATATATATATATATATATATATATATATATATATATATATATATATATATATATATATATATATATATATATATATATACAAATAAATCGGTCATTTCAAAACTATACAAGTCACAGAATTTAAATTTTACAGGATTCAATAAAAATTGCTTTACACAAATATAATGAGATTTTTTAAAGAGTTTTTTTGTTATCCTTTGTCCATCCCTCAAAATAAGTAACGCTAAAGTCCTTAAAGTCAAAATAGACCCATTTATGGATCTATACAAAAAATCAATAATCAATAAAATTCTGGTTTAATTCAAATTAAAACCAAATAATAGAAAAAAATAAATTGAATACACAAATACTTCAGTTCATAGCTTGGGTAGACACAGATTTGGTATGAGTTTTGTAGACAAATTTGTTATAAAATTTGCACTTGATGTGTGCTTGTTGTCCGGCTTTTCGCACAAACTGCAGCGGTCTCTTTTTTATCGGTTTGTTTGTTCATTTGTAGATGTCGTCGGTGGAGAGTATTTTTTGTTAGGTACTATAAGGCTAGGTATTAAATTTTGACTGATTAGAGACGATGGGAGATGAATTCTTCTATGGATGATTCTGAATGATTATCACATGTGATAAAAAATTATTAATATATAATATTTAATTAATATATAATTATTATATATTATTTATCACATGTGATAAAAAATTGATTCTCTATAATAATCTGAAATGTTCATCACAGTGGTTATATCGATGAGAAGTACCAAAACTGTTTCCTAAACCGAAGCTTTATGAAAAAAGGAGTATATCCAGTGTTTGGTGGTTGGCAAGTGGAATCAGTCACAACAACTTCTTAAATCCTGGTCAAAGAATAACAACAGAAAAGTATTGTCAGGAAATTGAAAAAATGTATGAAAGTTTCATCGTTTACAGTCAGTATTAGTCAATCGAAGAGGTCCAATTCTTCTTCATGACAACGTCTGACCGCACGTCTAACAAATGATTTAAAAAAAATTAAATGAACCGAGTTATGAAACCTCACGTCGCCCGCCTTATTATCCAGACCTGTCTAACCCACTGATTATCATTTTTTTAATCATTCGAGTAGTTTCATACGAGTGAAGGTTTTCAAAGATCAAGATTTTCATCAGCTCAAACCACTTTCGTTGCTTTTATTAATTCTAGGATTCCAGAATTGTATCTTGTAAGAATAAACAACCTTGTTTCCCATTGAGAGAGATCTGTGCAAGCCAATGGTCTTTATGTTGATTCATAAATATGATTTTTAACTGATATAAACGTCTTTGTACTCGATACATAAAAACCGCAATTATTTTCACACCGACCCAATATATTATTCAGCTTGTAAAATGTATAATTGAACATCCATGATTACTACATAGTATAAGTAACAACCGATTAACACAGTGATTGATATCAACAGTTCTCTGATTGGTTGATGTCGGTCACATGATCAGTGTTGTGTTTTATGGTGTAAGACGGAAGAGGGTGTACGATTTCAGCGTAAAATTAATATGAAATTTATTAAAAAGACTGTATTTTCACTGAAAACTGTAATTATTTTTACACCAACTTAATAAATATTAATTGATTTCATATTTAAATCAATAAATAATATATTATTTTTCACTCTTTCATTATGTATGAAAAAAAAAAGAATTGGGGGTTGTATGTGTACACAACCGCAGGAGTTTATGTAGAATCAGATCGGGTTAGAGAAGTGAAAATGTTTTATGTTGTTTAAAAATGCTCTTTTGCAGTTTAACATGCTCTTTTAAGTTGCTTTTTTAAGTATGTATTTTCACAGTTTTGAAAGCTTTATCTGCAGATATTTTAGTTTTTTTCGTTCGATAAAAAGATTTCGAGTTATTCACCTTTTAATGCTGACACAACATAAAAATCGATTTTCAAATTTCCAATAAGTAGATCGGTATAAAATATTCAACAATATAAAAACGGGACGTTTGTCCCGCTAGATTTTAAAATCACGGATTTAGATTAATCACAAGATTGAAATCGAATATTTCAATCCATCGAATCCAAGATTCCATTCCCAATAATCCGAATCAAATTCTTCTTTTTTTTTAAAAAAAAAAGAAAAAACGCGCCCGTTCCGTCGACCTCGTCCGAAATTAACATTTCTGTGTATTCGTAATACGTATCGTCGATGCCATCCCGAGACGTACGAACACAACTGCCCCACTAGCTGATCCGGACTATAGGACGGCACGTCGGTCTGTTTATTAGACAAAACGAGAACGACGCTGCAGCCCTCGCCGTCGACCCTCGTTGCTTGTGATGCGACGCGGGTGTATAAAGCCAGCTTATTTTCTTTAGCACCCAAACAATTGTTTTCGGGTGGCCATTCGGATGTCTGCGTGCGGAGACGTCGATCCGTGAGGGTGGATGCTGTGTCGTCGTCGGCGGCGACGACGACGGTGTCTCAACGACGATCAAATGAGAACGAACGCCTGCCAGTGGATAATCCGGCGTCGTAGGTAGATGCCAGGGTTGGGTCGCGTTTAAATTCAGACACCGATATTAAATTTACATTTATATTTCGCGGATGTATGTAAATTTATACAATTGAACCATAAGAAAATCTCAGACAGAAACGACTTGTTAAAACGTGAACATACACACATACGAACGCACACACACACACACATATATATATATATATATATATATATATATATATATATATATATATGAGTTTTTATAATAATATGTATTTGATCTGATCTTGTATTCAAGTCACATCTTCAAACTGAATCATTTTCGTCTTTTTTCCTAATTAAAATTGAAAAAATATGTAGCGCTCATTCACTTTGATGTAAATATTTCATTTTCTGTTAGCCGTGCATAAATCTTTTTTATAAAAAGTTTTATTGGATCAGTACAAAAGTTCGTGTACGATTTGATAGGTGGTGTTAAGAGTGCCGTATGGCGGTGTTTGTGATTTAATTGTATACATGTTATGTATCGTTTGAAAGGTGATAGTCGTAGGTGTCAATTAAGCATCAGATGCTTAACTGATTATTAAAATCGTTCTCTGTGAAAAATTATCGCCCGAGTTTCAATTTCATACCGTATACGAACTGTTACACTGGTTCAATATATTAGATTCTTGTTTATTATATCAATATTTTATTGGTAAAATTACAGGTATTTTAGCAAATATTAATTTTTAAAAAAAATAATATTTGCTTGTCGACTTTAGCTTGGTGTTGTAATCAAGTTTTACTTATAAAATATAGAAAAGAAAATACAAAAAAGATTAAAAGAATAAATTATTAGCTACACAAACCATTTCGTTCCTGTTGGGTCACCTTGTGCAAAACTAGACAATTGCAAGTCCATTAAAATCCATGAAAATATTCTTAAAATAGTTATAGATTTTTTCCCTGTATACTCTGATTCGACACTGTTTCAACAATACTTTTACTTAATTTTTTTTATTAATATAATTGATTAGACAGAATCTTTTATTTTAATGCACTTCATTGTGATATTAGTTAGATTCTTTAATAATCACTTTCACTTTCTCTCTCTCTCTCTCTCTCTCTCTCTATATATATATATATATATATATATATATATATATATATATATATATATATATGTATATGTGTGTATATATAACTAAGTCTGTTACTGGAAACACATCAACCTGACAAAATGAACACATTGACAAAGACAAACAGTGGAAAAAAGATGACTTAGGTATAGATAATAACAAGAGATCCTTATTCTGACATAATTGCTTAAAAATAATATTTTATTTTCATACACTTAGCTCTGTTATTAGTTTAATTTTTTAATATCTCTTTCTCTTTATTCCTCTGTCTCTCTCTTTATATATATATATATATATATATATATATATATATATATATATATATATATAAAACTAAGTCTATGATACTGGAAACACATCAACCTGTCAAAAAAACACACTGACAAACAATGAAAAAGAGATGACTTACGCAAAGATAATAACAAGAGATTTTTATTCTAACATAAATACTTACAGAGAATATTCTATTTGATACACTAAGCTCTGATATAAGTTTGGTTTCTTATAACTCTCTCTCTTTCTCTCTCTCTCTCTTTATACATATATATATATATATATATATATATATATATATATGTATATATATATATATATATATATATATGTATATATATATATATATGTATGTATGTATGTGTATATATATAAATATATATATATACATATATTAGAGTATGATCCTAGAAAAACATCAACCTGTCAAAAAGAATACACTGACAAAGACAAAGAGTGGAAAAAATATGACTTAGGCAAAGATAATAACAAGAGATCCATATTATAACATAATTGCTTAGAAAGAATATTTTATTTTGATACACCTAGCTCTGATATTAGTTTAATTTTTTTATTCTCTTTCTCTCTCTCTCTCTCTATATATATATATATATATTTATACATATAAGTAAGTGTATGATACTGAAAACACTTGAACCTGTCAAAAAGAACACATCGACAAAGACAAAGAATGGAAAAAAGATGTTAAGCAAATATAATAACAAGCGATCCATATTCTAATATAATTGCTTAGAAAGATTTTTTTATTTTGATACACTCAGCTCTGATATTAGTTTGATTTTTTCTCTTTCTCTCTTTCTCTCTCTCTCTATATATATATATGTATATATATAAATATATATATATATATATATATATATATATATATATATGTATGTATATAACTAAGTCTATGATACTGGAAACACATCAACCTGTCAAAAAGAACACATTGACAAAGACGAACAGTGGAAAAAAGATGACTTAGGCAAAGATAATAACAAGAGATCCCTATTCATAGCGTGCAAATCCTATGAGATATAGCAAAGGATTCCAG
Source organism: Acanthacorydalis orientalis (assembly GCA_034766995.1). NCBI lineage: Eukaryota > Metazoa > Arthropoda > Insecta > Megaloptera > Corydalidae > Acanthacorydalis > Acanthacorydalis orientalis. The sequence goes on along the minus strand of CM068313.1, from coordinate 2,481,904 downwards.
TTACGTCTGATGAAGGTACAATGGTACACATAAGCCGTGAGATCATGACGCACCTGAGACTCTCGCTTCTACTCTTCAGCCGACGCGCGTCGACGACGCCGACGCCGACGTCGCACTGAAGATCGTATGTACATTTATACACATTCACACACACACACACACATATATATATATATATATATATATATATATTTATATATGTACACATAGTCCTGTTTGTTGTACATCGACGTAGAGAAAGATTCTATCGTGTGCATGTAATAAAACAAGCCTGTCGACAGATAAGCCGTACGAATGTCGCGCATTATGTACGAAAGATCACGCCGTCGTGCGCGATTTTTTCCATCCGGATCCGTAATGCCGTCTCCGGAATCGAACTCGCGACAGACGCGCGTATGATTAAATCGCGGACGGGTACAAATCGCAAACACGGGGAGACGATACATTACTGGCAGGTTGAAAAATGGATACGGATCTAATTTACAATTCCGCGTGTCAGACATTGCTGTCTGATGATTTGTTGTCACTTGAAACGACTTTAAACGAACAATATACGAAACGCTCGATACTGCGATCAATGAACGTCGATACGGGACGATAAGTCGAACATTATGAAGTTAACTCTTAGATATAAATGATTTCAGAACTGTACCATATTTATTTTTAGTTTATGTTGGTTTTATTAGATACTATTGATGTGTCTGCCACCTGCTGTTGCATTTTTAAAACATGATTCGGTCGATTATTGTGTAAATTCATCTAAAAAAATATATATCATATGATGTAAATATATCATGTTTTTCAATCATATTTTAAAGTTTACAAAAGATGTATATTTAAGGGTTAAAATCTGTTGTTAACTATAAATTTGTTTTATCGATTTTCATTTTAAGCAACGGAATCAAAACGTATCTAACACTAAAATTTCAAACAAGATTTTTCTTTCGCTCGAAGGAGTCGAGAAGCGATCCTTCGAGCTAAGATCATATTGATTAAATTTTTTGTGGAGTATGGAGTGAGTAAAAGATTTGTTTCTAAAAACGAATTTACTCACAGAATAAGAAAAATTTTGTTTCATTAATTCATTAACTTTAATTCTGACTTAAACATATTTAGACAACGATACTAGTATTTTTAAACCACTCAGATGCACAAAAACGTTTAACTGTATCATTCTCAGAGTGTTAAATATTGAAAAACTTTCTATAGTTCAGAAAATGATAAGAGATTAACAGAAACGAGCTCAAACTATAATTAGAAATCATTATTAATCACTTATTGAACATTTTTTATCAGAAATATTGTATAATTAATCACTTATCAATTTTCAATATTGTTTAACCACATTTTAACTGCGCTCCTATCATCTTCAGAGCGCTAAAACACAGAAAAATCTCTTATCGTTCATAAAATGATAGAAATTTAATCGAAATGCGTTTAACCTAGATTATAAATAATTACTAATAATTTATAAATTTTTTAATAAAAATTATTCAATAATTGAATTTCGATCAGTCTTTATTTTCGCTTAAGCATATTTGAGCAACTATTGCATCATTGTCAGAGTATTAAGGGATTGAAAAATGTCTTACTTTTCATGAAATGATGGAAATTTAATCAAAATATGATTAGCATAGAGTATAAATTATTACTCATAATTTATTAAATACTTTAAGTAGAAAATATTCAATAATTGATTCCTGATCATGATTTATTGTGGTTTGGACATATTTTAGCAACGATTGTATCATTTTCAGAGTGATAAAATATTAAAAAAGGTCTTGTTGTTCAAAACATGATAGGAATTTAACGGAAAAGCTCTTAGTTTATAATTAGAATAATTATTAGTTATTTATTTGATATTTTTAATCAAAAATATTCATTAATTAAATACTAATTAGTTTTTATTGTGATTTAAGTATATTTTAGCAAAGATTTTATCATTTTCAGAGTGATAAGATATTAAAAAATATCGTGTTGTTCAAAACATCATAGGAATTTAACCAGAAAGCTTTTAGTTTAATTAGAATAATTATTAATTATTTTTTTTTATTTTTTTAATCAAAAATATTCATGAATTAAATACTAATCAGTTTTTATTAAGGTTAAAACATATTTTAGCAACGATTGTATCATTTTCAGAATGATGACAGATATTAAAAAATATCTTATTGTACAAAACGTGACAGAAATTTAACCGAAATGCTCTTAGTTTATAATTAGAATGATTATTAATTATTTATTTGATATTTTTAATCAAAAATATTCATGAATTAAATACTGATCAGTTTTTATTGCGGTTTAAGTATATTTTAGCAACGATTGTGTCATTCTCAGAGTGAAATATCTTATTTTTCAGAAAATGATAGGAATTTAATAGAACTGTGCTTAATCTAAAAATTGTAAATCATTTATTGAATATTCTTAATTAAAAATATTCAATAATTGGTAACTGATCATTTTTTCATCGTTACTTGAGCACATTTTAACAACGTTTGTTTCATTCTCAGAGCGTTAAGATACTGAAAAATGTCTTATTGTTCTGAAAATGATAGGAATTTAACAGAAATGCGCTTGATCTGTAGTTATAAATGATTGTTAATAATTCATTGAATATTTTCAATCAAATATGTTCAATAATTGATTATTAATCATTTAATATTTTTGTTTAAGTACATTTCTGCATCTATTCTATCATTCACAGGACCCTAAAACGTAGAAAAATATCTTGTCGTTCATAAAACGATGGAAATTTAATCAAAATGCACTTAACCTACAAATTAGAAATGATTATTAATCATTTATTGAATATTAATAAACATAAATATTTAATTAATTGATTAATGATCATTTTTATTGTTGATTAAGCACATTTCAGCAACGACTGCGTAATTATCAGAGTGTTGTGACACTAAAAAATCACTTACTGTTCATAAAATCACAGAAATTTAATCGAAATGCACTTAAGCTACAATTAGAAATGATTATTAATCATTTATTGAATATTTATAATGAAAAACACTTAATAATTGATTAATGATCATTTTTGTTATTGCTAAAGCACATTTCAGCAGCGATTGTATAATTATCAGAGTGTTGAGACATTGAAAAATCACTTATTGTTCATAAAATGATAGAAATTCATTCGGAATGTACTCAAACTACAATGAGAAATGACTGGTAATCATTTATTGAATGTTTTTAATCAAAAATATTCCATAATTAATTAATTCCATATTAAATAATCAATTATTAATCAGATTTTATTATCGTTTAAGCATATTTCCGCACTTATTGTATCATTCTCAGAGTGTTGAGATATTGAAAAATGCCTTATTGTGAAGAAAATGATAGAAATTTAATCTAAATGAATTTAAGCAACTATTAGGAATCATTATTAATGAATTTTAATCCGAGAAAATGTTATAATTTGTGTGATGAGAAAATAATTCGTCTCTGATAGTCGTCTTGATAAATCAGTTTGGAATCAATGATTTTTAGAAGAAATCTACTTTTAAATAACATGTTTCTAAAGACTTTTTAAAAAAATTCAAAATGCTGTTTTTCTAGACTTCCTTTCTGTATAATTAAATAATTCTGATTTAATATAAATTGAGACAGAAAACTTTCCAGTCTATTTCCACAGACAGTATTTTTTAAGCAGAAATCTTCTTAGATTTTATTAACTTTCTTATAATCGATATTGTGACAACTCAGTCTAACAAATAACTTATATTTCAATCAATACAAACTGTTTGTAATATATACATACATATATATATATATATATATATATATATATATAATCCTAAAGAAAAATTCAATGAATATTTTTATTCCTCGCTTAATATGTAAAACATCACAAATAATATCAAGAGAAAAAGTAAATAAATAAACAAGATTTCTAGATACGCCTTTCCTGAAACTTTTTTCTTATTTATTATCTGTAATATATTTTTCCAATTTTTAACCGAACTACTAAATAAAAAAAAACATTTAATATATATATATATATACGTGTATATATATATATATATATATATATATATATAAACATAGGAAACAATTTTCTTCGAGCATCGAATTTAATTTCCTCGCCGAACGAACGGTGGTCCGCCCGATGCGATGAAAATACATGCACGGGATATTTCATCTATAAAATGGAGACACAACCGGCCACCGCGAACGCTCGAAAAACAAGAAGATGATGGTAAAAAAGCACACTTACCGGAGGATGAGGATCGTCGGTTCCGCTGAGAAATCAACATGGCGAGAACGAGATGAGACGGGACGACGGACGAACTTCTGGAAATAAATGATCTGCATGTAGAAGTGTATACATCGGCTCGACGATAATGAAAAATTATACATATATATATATATATATATATATATATTATAATAAGAAGAGTAAAGAGTCTAAAATGGAAATGGGCGGGACATGTCGCAAGAAGAGAAGACAACCGATGGACAAGAGAAATTATTGACTGGGAACCAAGGAATATGAAAAGACCGAGAAAGAGACCAATGAACAGATGGGATAAGGATATTAAAAACTTTATTGGAAAACTGTGGAAAAGAGAGGCACTGAATCGAACAAAATGGAAAGTCATGGAAGAGGCCTTTATCCAGCAGTGGATTGACAGGGGCTGAAGATGATGATGATGATGATGATATATATATATATATATATATATATATATATATATATATATATATATTACGGGACTTAAATTAAAAAATGAACCGTCCAACTTTAAAGAAATAAATAAGAGTCGATTGAAACTTGAGATTAAATAATTTACTGCGTACAAGTCTATTAAGAAAATCAAATATAAGGAAAGTGTGTCTAGATAAATATTGAGTGAGTGCAAAAGTATTGATGGGTTTCATAATAAAAAAATACACTAAGTGTTTTTTTTTAAATGAATTTAATCATTCTACCAAGTAATTGCCATTTTTTACTATAATTTTTCACCAAATTTCTTGTAGAATTCGATATTTCTATCATAAAAAGTGACCAGTTTCTCGTCGAAGAACGAAGAAACGTTGTAGCTCGTGAAGAGAAATGAAATTTTTACCATTCAGACTCTTCTGTAACGATAGAAACAAGTGATAATCTGATAGAATGATGATAGAAGAACAGAATATCCCAGTTTATCTCCCTGTACTTTTGCATTGAAGTATGAGGTTTAACTTTGTCGTGATGGAAGACAATTCCCTTCTGATTAATCAAAACTGGACGCTTTTCCTCAATTCAAATTGTCCAATTATCGACAATACTTATAAGAATTGATAGTTTCGTCAATGGAGAGCACCTCATAAAATATGACACCTTTGCAATCCCACCATACAGACAGCATAAACTTCTCAGGAAGCAAACCGATTTTTTTTATAAGCTGACCGCGTCGATTCTTCTGCTTCCAAGTCAGTTTCCTTTCCATATTGTCTTATTTGATTCATTTTTCTTCTCACGTCACTAATCAGTCATCCAAGCAAGGAATTAGCCCTAGAGATTCATTCCATTCTGTTGTTTTCAGTCATATAATATGGCACGCAAACATCGAGCTTTAAATTGTATCCAAGTCTTTTTAAATCCCGAAACGCTGTCGATCTATCAACGTTTAACCTATCAACAACATCTTGTGCTGAAATTCAACAATTACTGTCCATTAAACTGCGGATTAAGTTCGCAATCAACATCAGAAAACGAACCGGAGCGCTGGTCTTCAAGATTTAAATCATCTAATTTAAATTTTACAAACCATGTCTCACAGGTTTAAATCGACAGAACGTTCTCTCCAAACACGTTGCAAATGTTTTTCACAGTATTATAAATGTCTGTCCTTCTCCTAAACGCATACATCATAATTGGATGCAAATCGACTTTCTCAATATTCAATTTCAGTTCAAAACAATTAAATTAAACCAAATCAAGCCAAATCCTGTTCAAAATGATAGCTGATAGTGTGATTTTTCCAGCGGTATTCCTTACATTAGTATATTTGTTAGAGTTGCCATATAAAACTGTATCGATACAAGATCTATTAGTAACCCATCAAATCTGTTACACTCATCTAATATTATAAATAAAGGCACAATCTTTCACGAATCAATTCTTTTCTCAATCCACGAATCATAAAATGATTTCTCAATACTCTGGCTCTTTAAAAATGATTGTATTGCTATCGAAATATGTACAGATATTATTATTTTAATTCAAAATATAATTGATTCAATTTAAAGACGCTGAATAAATTTTCACATCGAATATGTTGCTATATCTGTCTTCAACTGATTGTTTTAAGTATATCGAATCAAACTTTATTGTTTATAATGTCTTACAAGCCTATCCAGCCAAGTTTATTCCTTAACTTAAGAGACTGTTGCTACAATTGAATTTGTACGGTTCCTGCACAGTTTCCTGCAGACTAACCGCGTTTACAAATTGAACATGTTTTTTAAAGTTTTCGAAATTTTTCATCTTTAAAATTGTCTGTGGCGACCGGGGATTCTTTTTTAATCGAAAACCGGCTTGTATTCCAAGTCTGGAAGCTGCACTTATTTATATTGAGCGCTGTACGTGTGTTAGAATCGAACGGGACCTGTAGATACACAGTCGACTTTAACAAGAGACCGGAGTAATCGTTACGGGGCGAGCGAAGTGCGAGCGGGGTATCGACCACTGAGAGAACTAATGTCTAATTTCGCCGGAATTGTCGTCGAGTCGCCGGAATCATTGTGTTGCGACGACGACGTGATGTGTGCACGGACAGAAATAACACGAGCTGACAAGGAAGTCGACAGACACCCGATCAATTTAATTTCGCCATTACGACCGGTCGTGTTCCTCTTACGTTCGTGGTGCGCGCAGGTCCGGGGCCAGAGCCCGCGAGATTAGACGGGCCTTATGCCGCAGACACTACAGATACTGCGCACACACACACACACACAGAGACAGACATAGAGAGAAAACAGCACACAAACATCGGGCATTAACTTAGTTTTGATGAGATTCGTAAGTACGGCACGAGTTTAGTTACACAAGTGTCTGGGACGGGGGATTAAAGTTCACTGGTCAGACATTAGTGCGCAATTAATATGTAGTCGGGTCTGTAGCAGTTTGGACAATGGATGCGCATTGTTGTTGTCTTACGACAGATTATTTCAGTTTCGTGTGTACTGTTTATATAAACTTATCTTATAAACAATTTACAACAGTGGCCGAGGATCTTTTATTAACGATCCACGGACGGTAATGGGAAAACACTGTGTCTGTTGTGTGCGTGCGTGCGTGTGTGTGTGTACGCCTGTATCCAGCAATATTTAGATGTGGAACAGAACGGATTAGTGACGCTTCGTGGAGTTCGATGTTGACGACGCACTGAAATCACCTAAACTAACCTAGATTAGTGATGAGATTTTGTGGTATCAAGACTGAAGTGACATGACTGATGGCATTATTTTTTTATATGAAAGCTCTGAGTTGAAATATGCTAGTTTACTCGCACTGATAACACATCACTTAGATATAAAACAGGTCTGAAAAAGAAAATATTAGAATCGAAGCCCTATTCTATTCCTCTCAAATAATTCTCTTGAATAATAGCAAACTCATGAGAAAGCTTAACGAATTTAAGACTCAATTCTGAATTCATTTTATGTATAGCTGTATATTATGTCTCAGTCTTATCACTGACACCAATTCGAAATCAATTTCTCAAAGCTCATTATAATTTTAAAGAAAAACGAGAAGTAAGAGCCAAATCTTCTATAACGCTATTCATTCGCACCGCATTAAGTGAAACTCAGAAGTAACTACATATAAATCAAATTGATCCGTTCAGCATTATATGAAAACTGAATTCTCAGAACACCATGTTATAACGAATACGGTTATGAAATCCTGCATCGTTTCTGCATTTACAGGGGAATTCCCAGATAACTGAGTTTGAAAAATGGTGATGTGCGTGCATGAAAAACAGGGGAATTCCCCATTAATTTCAAGCATAAAAGTGTAATAGAAAAATTTATACTATAAGAAGATTCCTAAATTAATTATGTTGTATCATATAGAAACCGTGTTATAAGAGTACATCGTTATAGGAGGACTGTCGCAATTTTTACTCCGAATTATATAGGAGGGTTTTTTTATATAAAAACAAGTCTAAAATTGAAAGAAAATTTAAGAAACACCTCTTATTACACACAATATTTTTATTATGACCCTTTTCGTACAACACTTGTATGAAAACAAATCAAAATAATTTTCTTATACGTTTTCACATGAACAGATTCACAAACAATACAATCAATATTCCTTAAATAATCTGAATTTATATATATATATATATATATATATATATATATATATATATATATATATATATATGTGAGTGAAATCATTTACTGTAAGAGCGGCCGAAGTGAGTCGACACACAAGCACAACGTCTTCATTCGAAATCTTATTATAAGCCGGCAATTTAAACTGTGGCCACAATGTAAGTCGAATACTATCTCACTATCCTATCATTTATAAATTGTCCGAATATCCAGCTAGGATTTGTTCGTTTCTAATTAAAATTTTATCGCGTAATTAAATTTTAACATAACTCAATCAAAAACTGTAATTAAAACGAATGAAACGAGGAACACTTTGAATTGTTTATTTCCACAACTTCTTATATATATATATATATATATATATATATATATATATATATATTTGTATAATTGTGTTTTGGATTCGGTTTAAATCTACAATCTAAAAGTAATGTACAATAAAACCATGTTTTTATATGATTTTGGTGTATATGAGAAATAAATGTTAAAAGGGAATTATAAGTCATTTTTTTGATTATCAATGAATTTTTATTTTTGAAAAAGATGATATAAATATTATATATATATATATATATATATATATATATATATATATGTGTATGTGTGTGTATAAAGTTAAAAAAGATAAAATAAGATCAAAGCAAATTGATAAATTTAAGCAGATCAATTATTTAATAAAAAAAAATTTTTGAGATTAAAGTAAATAGATTTAGAGAGAAATTTTGTGGTGATTTACTGAAATATTTAAGATATTAGACGAATAAAAAGTAAAGCTGCACGTTTCTAATTTCTATGAGAAACTTTGAAATTGGTTAAAATTAAATACTTGTCAAATCTGGAACGAATATAAAAAACGGTTGCTTAATTTGCAACTTAGATTAGGTACTATATATATGAAATCACAAATAAACTTAAAAATAATGTCTTGTTGCTTATTAGTATCTCCCTATGGCCATATTTTGTCACTTCATGGTATAGTCAGAATTTTTAAATCGGGAAACAAATATTATGATTGAACAAGAGTCAAAAAAGATTTTTTTTCTAAATAATTCCAAAAAATTGTTGGTAAAAATGATTAAACTTTATTTAACTGTTGAATATCTTAGAGGAATGGATATATTTTACTAAAAAAAATATTTCTGATTTAAGTATGTATATGTAATTCTGATATGAGTTGTTGCACTCTGAATGAAACCAGGAGGGTGGTTTCTTTTATCATTGGGTTCGATGGATTTGGTCAGGTCGGAGCTCATCCAGTCAAATCTCGTCCAGACCGATCTCTTCAGGTCAGAGATAGTCAGGTCAGAGATAGTTAGGTCAGAGATAGTAGGGTCAGAGATAGTAGGGTCAGAGATAGTAGGGTCAGAGATAGTCAGGTCAGGGATGGTCAGGTCAGAGCTAGTTTTATTAGAGTTAATCAGGTGAAAGTTAATCAGGTCATAGCTAATCAGGTCAGAGCTAATCAAGTCAGAGCTGGTCAGGTTAAATCTAGTCATGACCAGAATTTTTTTTATAATTTGTAAGGAGAAAAAGAATCAATTGTAAAAATAAAATCCAAACAGTCATCAGCAAAATATACAGATATTAAACGCTTGAAGGTATAACAACAGGATACAAAGACATTCAGAAAACACACATTTTTATGTCCTTCGAGTTATTTTTATTCAGCATTTTTTTTACTCCTGCGGAAAGAATAAGTAAAAAATATATATGTGAAATACAGTCCATATTGCCATTAAGAGTAGATTTAAATCTCTTACTATCTGTGGGATGAAAAAGGAATTCAAAAAATAATTAATTTACCCATCTTGTCAAATCTGTGTTGTAATTAAATCTGACAATTATAAAAAGAATGTTGTTAAATATGTTTTTTTTTATTTCATAAGAATTTCCAACTCAGTGCATTTTTAATTGCGAGATTGTTGTCTTTTTATGTTCTGCCCTTTATCTGTTTTTATACACTAATTAAATTAGAAAGCATACAATAACTAATAGTTTATTTTCGAAGAAAGTTCTTGACAAATTTTTGATTCTTTCCATTCAATAAGGTACTATTAAATGAAAATGGCTGTTGATGGAATAATTGAATCCATTATAAAACAAATTGATATTTTTTCATGGAAAAAAACCTCTCAGCGTCTACCCAGACGAATTTGAATTTAAAACATGGCCATTTGTTGCAAAAAAAAAGTCGCCGAATTTATGTATTAGCGAGCAACTTTCGTTTCAGAAAAATTTATCGTTTTGTCGTAAACGTGTGAAGTTTATAACGGGCGCCGGTTTGGAAAAACAACGTCCGCGCGAAAATCGAAGTCCGCTCAGACATTTCTCTTACACGAATGTGATAAAACGACCTGCAGCGCGCACACATCCGGTCCGTTTGGTCCAATAACGTACGAAAAAATATCGCGTTATTGCAATAGACGACCGGCAATGAAATGTGTGCCGACGTCATATTTTTTAACAGTCTTGGTATATACATTCGTATGAAAGTTTTTTTAAACTACATCACACACACACACACAAATATATATATATATATATATATATATATGTATATAAATTAAATATGATTTTCACAGCCGAAATTACAGAAACTTGGAGAAAATTATGTTTTAAATATTTGAGAGATTTACTGAACGTCGCCGAATTGTTTTTATAGTTCGTTTGATTTACTTGAGTCGACATTTTTTATATTTATTGTAGTTTTCTTACAGAAAAATTCGTAAAAAAACGTCTATTGAATGCTCAAACGCATTTAAACAGTATTTTATAAAAAAAAATAATTTAATATTTATTTTTCGTAAGGAGTAGGAAGTTTCAGTACTGGTAGATTTTTCTATTTTCTTTGTAAACAGAAATTTAATAAACATATACTAAATAAATATTGAATTATTTAAAACATTATTTTGTTTATTTACATTTTACACATCGCAGGAAAATTTATTAAAAATAATTCTCCTTATGATAATTTTATGAAAATACACTCTCTCACAAATATATATATATATATATATATATATATATATATATATACTTTTCATTATCATGTAATGAACAAAGGTGAATTCTAGTCAGGTTTATTCAATTCAGATGTAAAAATTAGAACAATTTGTTAAAAACAATACAGTTTATGGTACTGTGACTAAACTCAATTTTACAAATTGTTTTTCTCTTACAATATAAAAAAATATATGTTGTTTTTGACTTAAGTTAAGTGAAAACAAGACGATTCCGGTCTTGTCAGAATAATTTAATTTTATTTAATTGGGTCTAATTGTATAAAATCAAATCTAGATCAAGTATAGTCAGTTTAGATTTTGTCAGATAAAAGCAGGTGTAGTTACATTATTACTAATCAAGACTTACCACTCAGAACTAGTCAGATTAGACCAGGAGTAGTTAGATTATGGGATGTAATTCTAAATAAGAATGCCTGAGCTTTGTAGAAAAAATTCGTGTGACTAGACATATCAACTTCATTATAGATATAGACCTGTATCAATCAATAGAATGTCTGAACTTTATAGAAAAAATTCGTGAGTCCACACAGATAACCACAAATCTATATATGGGCCTGTGTCACAAGATAGAATGTCTGAATTTTGTAAAAAAAATCACGAGTCTACACAAATGAAATTAAGTCAAAATATTGGTGTGTATAATAATATAAAATTACTTAACTGTCTAAAAAAAATCATTAGTCCACGTAGATAATTGTATATTTAGATATAAGCCTGTATCCTAAATAAGAACATCTTAACCTAGTATAAAAAATTTGAGAGTCTACACAGATGACTGTACATCTATAGAAGGGCCTGTATCATAATATAGAATTACTTAATTTACTAGAAAAAAATCAGAAGTCTCCACAGATGACCGTACGTTTAGATATAGGCATGTATCCTGAATTAGAATGGCTAAAGTTTATAGAAAAAAATCGTGAGTCTCCGCAGATAATCGTACGTCCAGATACGGACCTTTATCATAATATAAAATGTTTTAAGTTAGTAGAAAAAAATCGTGAGTCCACACAGATGACCGTAAGTCTAAATATAGGTCTGGATCATAATGTAGATGGACTTAACTTTGTATAAGAAATTCAAGAGTCTACAAAAATGACCACTCGTCTATATATGTATTAGTATCATAATTTAAACTGTCTTAACTTAGTAAAAAAAATCATGAGTCTACAGAGATGATCGTAAGTCTAGATATGAGCTTAGATCGTAATCTAGAATGACTTAACTTTATATAAAAAATTCAAAAGTCTACAAAAATGATCGCACGTCTAAATATGGACCTATATCATAATTTACAATGTCTTAAAATTGTATAAAAAAATGTCAAGCCTCCGAAAATAATCATTCGTCTAGATACGGGCCTGCATCATAACATAAAATGTCTTAACTTAGTGGAAAAAAATCGTGAGTCTACACAGATGATAGTACGTCTAGATATAGGCCTGCATCATAACGTAGAATGACTTAATTTGGTAAAAAAAAATTCGGAAGCCTACAAATATGATCGTACGTCTAGATATGGGCCTGTGTTATAATGTAGACTATCTTAACTTAGTAGAAAAAAATCGTGACTCTACACAGATGATCGTACGTTCAGAAATGGGCCTGGATCATAATAAAGAATGACTTAACTTCGTATAAAAAATTCAAGAGTCTACAAAAATCACCGCACATCTAGATATGAACCTATACCATAATTCAAAATGTCTTAATATTGTATAAAAAATTCGTGAGACCACACACGTGACCGTACCTCTAGATATAAATGAAAATGTCTGAATTTTTCGAAAAAAGAATCAAGTTCCTTTACAGATGACCGTACGTCCAGATACAGACCTTTATCACAATGTAGAAAGTCTGAACTTTGTAGACAAAATTCATCGTTCCGATTCTCAGAAATACGTCACTATGCGTGTACGCATATTTGATGAAATATTTAATTAAAATCGATTCAATAAAAGCCAAAACATTCACAAGAGAACCCTTTCGACGAAATCCATGTATCCCGAACAGGCATGTTCGCATTTATTTATTTATTTACATACACATCAATGTATAATAGTCAATTGATCACTAGTTGCGGGTCTATTGAAACTCTATACATTGAATCCCCTTATCATAATCCAGGTACAACTGAACCATCCGGGTGTAAATATGTAGGAGGAGAGCAACGCTCTCCTCCTACATAAACATATATTTATATATATATATATATATATATATATATATATATATATATAAATATATATATATATTTATATACATATATATATATATATATATATATATATATATATATATATTTATACATAATGAAATTCATATAAATTTAGCATTTGGCCAACATGTATTGAGTTCATGTGAAGTTCTAGTTATGTTTTCATTATCGTCGTTATAGAAACGTATCCCACAACCAGAAAGTGTATGTGCAGTGCTCGTACAAGAATTTAATTGGATACTTGAAAATATTATACTGTGGATTACACACACACACACAGACGAATATATTTCGTATACAAATAACTGGAATTAGATATGAATTCGTGTAGATTTATTCTGTCGAAACGGTCATTCGATGCTGAATAACGGCTCGACTCGATTAAAAAAATGAGCATTGCGCGAAACTAAGACCGTAATCTAACTCGGTTATATAATATGAATCGAACTGCGCACAAGGATTATCCACAGGATCATGTTAATAGATAAAGGGGCTTTCCAATAGGGAGACATATTTTTAAGACATTATATTTGTCAGATGTCAAACTGACAGCTGTATTTCTTTTTAACATTTGTTTAAAATTTTCACATTGACATTTTTAGTTACGGCTTAGCATACAACAAAATAACAGATTTAAATTATAAATTGTGTCATGAAAATGGTCATTCTATACAAATAAATTTCCTGATATATATTCTTGACATACTTGTCCATTTGAAACAACAATTCTTCGATTAGCATGTAAATTTGAACAGGATGTACGGTTGAAGATAAAGAAACAGCAACACAAATTCATTGGACCTTATTTCTTTGTAAATCAGGCATTCTTCATCCTTCATCTTCTACAACCTCACCACTACTCTCATCTGAAGATGTTGAAATCACTGATATTTTTTGCTGTGTCCTTGTATGTAAAACCGAATCTTCATTATCTTCTTTAACCTCATCACTACTTTCATCAGAAGACGTTACAGGTGTAATCCCACTTTTCCGTTTTCTTGGATGTAAAGATATATTTTCATCACTATCAGTAAAACTCATCTGAGAGGATAAATAAAAACATTATTCACTTCACAAGTTTTTCTATTATATCCTATAAATACCTTCTCTAGATATCAGACGTGAGATTCATTAAACAAAGAGAAAACTGCTTAGAAATATTCTAAAATGTGCTAAAATTACAAATATATATTTTTTACCTAAATTTTACAATGAATAGCAAAAGCGATTTTTTTCTACATGACGAGTATATTCGACATTTAACAAAAAATGACGAGTATACTCGACATAAACGCTTAAAGGGTTAAAGATCTCATTTTTAATTAACTGTTTCTATAAGGATTGTCTCACCGGATGGAAATATTAAATTGAGTCATAAATTTTTGCATTTTTCAGGAACTATTATCAGTGACAGGTAATTCAGAAGATTTTTTTCCTTCAATGTAATATTTGTCATTCAGTACAATCGATTAATTTTCAAATACACTTTGAAACTAAACCTGTTTTCTATAACATCGAATCAAATTACTCTTCAAACCTTCCTTGTATACACCAGCACTCGAAATGGACGTACATACATATTTTCCTCTTCAATACAGAGCTGTATAAAAAGAGTATACTGTAACAATGTCATGAAATCCGCATTAGTGTCAGAACAAGTTACTAATGTAGTCTTTAATCTATTGAATTTTTCATTTGATCCTCTCATCGAATTGATGTCTGTTTTTATAAGACACACACAGATGGGTATATATATATATATATATATATATATATATATAAATATATATATATATATATATATATATATATATATATATATAAGTTGGGCTTATAATCTCATTAGATCAGAACTATAAATTTTTCACGTTTGTCATATTTTTAACCAGTATGTGTGGGTGTGTGTACTCAAATAAATCTTAGATCTATAACAGTGATATGAAGGATCAAGGGACTGAAAAAACATGCGTATATAACATATATATATATATATATATAATGTGTGTGTGTGTAATCTAGGTCCCACAGAAATTGTTGATCCGAGCGTAAGCGTCGCCGGCGACCGCTTTCATTAAAATCATCGACGACGAGGGTGAGGGTTTTTGTTACGGTTTACGCGAAGTGCAGAACCGTGTGCTCCGGTCGTACGGGTACGGGCGCGCTCTCGCCCGCTTCCCGGCTCCGCTCGCTGACGGCTGTCACCGACCGATGATTAAAAATTATCGTAACTCATTTTCTACACTTACAGTAATTTATTACACTGTGGACTTGCGTGACACAGATAAATATTATAAATAATCAGTTTAGTTTTTTTTTTACCCAGTGCTCGGGCCCTCCGTCGCCGTACAGGAAATTGTTTTACATTTTAAAACACTTAGGTCCGTGTGCGAGTACTTAAATGTATATTTGTATTTTTTAAAAAAAAAAAAACGTAGAAGAGGATTAAAGCTCGGTTTGTTTTTGGTGAGTGTTGTAGTGGAAATGTCTTTCAGGTTGGTGTTGTATCGGGGTTAGGAATTTGTTTAAGATTTTCTAGCTTTTTTGTTTTGTTAAGGACTGTGTTATAGTTTTAAATAATTTTCGTTGAATACACAAGGTTAGTGGAGTTGAATAATATCGAAAATTCGAAGGAAGTGTCATGATTACAGGTATGGTATATTTTTTTAAGACTATAATACATCCAGCAAACTAATAAACAAAATTAAAAAAAATAAAAATAATATCTCTATTATCAAATTTAAAAAAACGTTATTGACACTCGACATTGACTTTGACTAACTTCGAGCAATCTCACGGTTCGAGCAACATTAACTTCAGGTAGCTTCATCTTTCAGTGACTCTATTATGTGAGATCTATAAAAAAATGTAGCTTTCAATAACTCAGTCACAATTAAATTGTAAAATCATTTCTATGGATTATTTTACAACTCATTTCTTAGCACTGAATTTCTGTGAAAAATGATGATTCCTAGAATTTCTTTTAAAAAATGATTGTTTAAGAATGGGGCCTACAAAGTATAACAGATAAGAGTTGCTGAAGGTTTATAAATCGATTTGTGGAAGATTTGCACAACCTAATTACACAATACTTAGAATTTTAAGACCGAACTGGTTTTCATTGCAAGCAAGTGTATAATTTTTTTAAAATATTATTCCTCAAGAACACAATTTTATGTACAGACAATTTCTGATAAAATACACCTCTTATAAAATACAATTTCTTGGATCTAGAGTATGAGAATTAATTTTCGAAATGATTAGTCTTAAATAGAAAACGAATTGAATTTGTTTATAAAATAATGATTCATCGAATTTCTTTAAAAAAACAATTGTACAAGTACACATATGATTTTTAAAAATGTTGACTACAAAGAACAATAGATAAGAGTTTCTGAAGGATTATAAACCTATTTACGGCAAATTTTCACAACCTAATTATACAATACTTAGAATTTTAAGACTAGTTTGTCTTTTTTGCGCGCCAGTGCATATTTTTTTCAAAATAAATTTCCTCGAGAACACACTCTTAGGTAGATGTTTTATTTATTTATTTTATTTAGGTAGACATTTTTTCTAAATACACCTCTTCGAAAATATAATTTCTTGGATCTAGATTATGGGAATTAATTTTTAAATTAAATCGCCTTAAACAGACAAAGAATTGAATTTAATTTATTTGTAAAATAATGATCGATCGAATTTATTTTTTATAAAAATGATTGTTGTGAGTACACTGTGGTTTTTAATAATTTTGACTAGCAGGAACAATAGATAAGAGTTACTGAAGAATTATAAAACCATTTACGGGAAATTTTCACATCCTAATTATACAATACTTAGAATTTTAAGACTGCTTGGTTTTTTTTGCAAGCCAGTTTATAATTTTTTGAAAATATAATTCCTTGAGAACACAATTTTAATTAGAGATAATTTCTTCTAATATGCACCTTTTCTAAAATACAATTTCTTGAACTAGATTATGGGAATTTATTTGTGAAATGATTTGTCTTAAATAGACAATGAATTGAGTTGAATTTATTTGTAAAATAATGATTCATCGAATTTATTTTTTAAAAAAACGATTGTTGCGAGTACACGTGTGGCTTTTAAAAATGTTGACTATAAAGAACAATAGATAAGAGTTTCTGAAGGATTATAAACCTATTTACGGCAAATTTTCACAACCTAATTATACAATACTTGGAATTTTAAGACTGACCTGGTTTTCTTTGCAAGCCAGTGTATAATTTTTTGAAAATAAAATTCCCCGAGAATACAATTTTAGGTGGAGACAATTTCTTCTAAAATACACCCCTTCGAAAATACAATTTCTTTGATCTAGAGTATAGGAATTAATTTATGAAATAATTGTCTTAAGTAGATAACAAATTAAATTTAATTTATTTCTAAAATAATGTTTCATCGAATTTGTTTAAAAAAAGACTGTTGCGAGTAGACATGTCGTTTTTAAAAATGGCAACTTTAAAGGACAATAGATAAGAGTTGCTGAACAATTATAAACCTATTTACTGCAAATTTTCACAACCTGATTCCACAATACATAGAATTTTAAGTTTGACCTGGTTTTCTTTGCACGCTAATGTATAATTTTTTGAAAATATAATTCCTGAAGAACACAATTTTATGTAATGACAATTTTTTCTAAAAAATATCTCTTCGGAAATACAATTTCTCGGATCTAGATTATGGAAATTAATTCGTGAAACGATTCGTCCTAAACAAACAACGAATCGAATTCAAAACAGCCGTAGATTCTTTATCACTGCTGCAAATTACTAATAAACCGTGACATTTAAATTGCAGCCGACATTCAATTTACAAAACACCAACGTACTACACACAGCTGAAATGTCAGATAACAATTCCGTATCATAAAATCGGGAACGAATCCGTAAACATTCCGCCGTTCGAATCGATTATTCCCGACGTCGGCGGCGCGAATCTTCGATTGATTTCATTTCGAACAGACTTTATTTCGTTTCGAAACTGTCCCACGTCGGAATCTCGTCCGGAGTGTAAAAAGAACATTGCGATAGTCGTCGCATCGCGCACACATACACACAGGACACAGAGAAACGGATGCATATATCCGTACGCACACATGTACGAATAATGCGTACGACATTCGACCGGCAACGGCGTTATTTTCATTGATCCGTCGACGCTGACGTCGGCGCCGCGTCCCGACGCCCCCGAAACGTTTGTTGATACCGCCCGGAGCACCGGAGCCGACGCCTGACGGCGACGCCAACGGTCGACGAACGAGTACCCTATCGCCGTTCCAGGGAACTATAGACACACGCACTTTCAGTTGTTTTTAGAAAAACAAAAGTGAATCATCATGTCGTCGACGTGTCCTCACATTGATTCCCTTTTCGGACAAATGCGTCCTCCACACACACATTATATATATATATATATATATATAAAGGACTTGTGTATATACCGTAAGTGTATTGTTTTCGCCGGATTTTATGTGCAGTCCGGACTCCGTGTGTTCGGCAAAAAAATCGGTTCATTGTTTTCCTACGGCGCACGTTTATATAGCAGTTTGATACGACGGGAACTTTTCTTTTTCCCTTTTTATATCAATTATAGTTGTTGTGCGACGTTGTTGTTGTTTGTGCGCTCTTGTATGGCACATTTTTATATTTAATGATCTGCTTTTTTTCTTTTTTTGAAAATGTATTAAATAGAGCCACAGGTGTTCTCGAATCAATCATACCAATCGTGTCACGTTTTTCATTCTATCATGGTAATATTTTTCCTTTTATCGAAAATATACTTCAGCCGAAGTGTATGAGATAGACTTTTTTTAGAATATTTCAGAATTAGTGTCTGTAAATGTGTACACAGTTAGTAACCGAATTGTCAATTAATATTGATCATTAGTGTGGAGGGAAAAAACTTGAGCATACTTTTATTTGGATCGTCGGATTCTCTTCAATAAAATGGAAAAAATGTTATTTATCATCTTGATTGTTGTTTATGTGTGTTTCGATGACGATTTTATCATCGTCTGAACGTTAATATACTAAAAAATATTAAAAACTGTATTCTTATTCATCAATTTTCTTTATTCGGTGCTCACCTAACAAGACAAACTCAAAACCACTTCAAACAATTTCTAACATACTATTTAAATTTTTTTTAGAAACACTGTATATCTAAAGAATTGTATGTGCACAAATACAATTTTTTACAAACATACTTAATATTTTTCTGTCCCATTCAGTCATCAAATAATTAAGAAATATTCAAAAGTTCACATTTAGATATCGATTCTATTATTTTCAGAGCGTGAACGTACACAAAAATCACATGATAAGAACTTTCTATATCTTACTACTCTGATGATTATGGAATTAAATTTAAATCGAGGTTGGTTGGTTATTGGAGTCTTAGGGATTTCGAAGTGCTGACCTTAACTATATGTCTTGACCAAATAGTTAGCATAATTTGAAAAAACAGTACTGAATAGAACGGAGTCCGAAAATCAGCTTATTAAGCATTGCATACTTTTCAAATTCCACTTGAAAACCGAAATCGCATGAAAGATATATTCAGTTTGTGAGGAAGATGTTGTGACGTTTAAAACATGTAAAATATACTGAACAATGGATGAGATCCGAAAATGTATTAAAACTCCATCAACTCATTGTTAAGCAACCATTTTTTTCTTGACAAGCGATTCGACAATTATAAACAGAGCAAAGTTATATAAAATAATGGGCGATATTGTGAGAATTGAAATGTATTCCACTTTTCCATAAACATATTGACTGGCTGTAAAAAAAGCACCGGATTAATCTGTACAGCTCATACATATTCCCTGTGACATCCGAGATCTAAAAATTGAAATTATTCGTGTTCACTTTTGATTTCGTGCCGTTTCGTTTAAACGATATCACAATAATTTCTGTATCACAATAAAACGGACATAATCAACAACTGGAGCGGTTCTGTTGAGCATCGAATCAAACGTATGACACTTCGGTCAATATTCCGTCATATGTTTCGACAATAATTGTCCGTTTTAAAAACAACAACGTTCCGAAATGATTACAACCGTCAAAAAAGCCACCGTAATGGAATCATTACGGAGTCGGACGACTGGCTCGAACTGGACCCATTACGTTATACTCCGCTGTTTAATTCTCATCCCCGCCGGTACATTACACAAACAGTGCAGTGATTAAAGCGTGAGGGGTGCCGAACACGGCCCACACCTGCAATTACATTTATCCATACGGACAACACACACAGTGACAGACTGAATGGCTGGAGAGGCAACGACGGTCGCAGCAACAGCAGCGTTGACTGCTACGACGGCATAGGTGTCCGGTCAGTACGCCTCCAATCCAATTAGCGAAATGGCCAAGAACACACCTCCACAAACACACGAACGCCGATAAATACACACACACAGACAGACATACAGACGGACTCGCGTGTACAGTGACCGAAAGTCCGCGACATAAAGCTCGTCGTTAAACGACGTTCTCGGTTAGTTGCAATATTCTGAAATAAGGATACATTCAGGAGTTCAGTTAAACCTCAATTGAGTCGACGTAATAACCGGTAATTGACCGGCGGATAAATTGAACGAGCGCTTGACGGGCTCGAATGAAATCCGACGAAGGAGAGGACAGTCGACGGGTTTCCGTTCGCGTGTGGAATATGATTTTGAAATTATTGTTATTGCCGGCGACTTAATATCCAATTAGAAATGTTACTGAAACGATAACGGCCATTACTTGAACTGTACGCCAGTTTCGGTCGACATAAAATCTTTCTCTGCTGTTTGATTCGAATACAGAACTCGGCGACTCTCTAAAATCTGACACTAAAACTTAATTCAGTGCAATGAATTCTTTCTCCGTACATTGTCGGTCTGAGGTTGATGCCATCGTCATCGAAATGCATACAAGCAACGACCAGTGATGATTTATCGAACGGATTTTATTAGAAAACTTTTTTGTTATCTGTGGATCAGAAAAAGAATGAACAACATTTATTCTGACTGTTTTGGATTTTTCAGGAATTATAATTAATTTTGCTTCAATCTTGAGTAAAAATTGAAATTCAATTTGATTTTTTCTCAATGCAAAATATTACTATTATATTGATTCATCACATAAGTAATGCTGTTTTTTTAAAAAATAAGTTTTGAGACATTGAAAAAAATTATATATTAATTTTGATCCAAAATATTTTCTGTTATTATTTACAACTCTTTCCAATCTTTATCTTAAAGTTTCAATACACTAGCGATAAAACTTTTTAGATTTTGCATTAAAGAAAGAGTCTAACTCTCTTCGAAGCAATTTTCTATTGATATAATTTTGGAGACTTCGGAACAGATGACAATACAATCGTGCCAGGTCAAAGGAATATGATGGATAAGTCATACACACAATAATACCTAAAACTGATATAAAAAAATCTACATTGGCAATCAATACCTGTCTAAATATGTCTGAATTGATTGTAAAGAAAATAAAAGTGAAAAAGAAAAATAATGGAAACTGTTACTATTTAAAAAAACAGTTTTTATAAAAAAAAAAATATTTTAGAGAGTAAATAACAATTATACTCGATATTGTATCGTTTTCTATCTATTTATCATTTAGTATTCCTCTTGGATAATATTTATGTTATTCACTGTTAGTATGATTTTCAATTTGTACCCACATTTTGTTGTGTTAAATATTTTTTTTTGTTAAAATTCCTATTTTAACAAATTTACTTTAAAACATTTATTTTGTAAAATACATTTTTGTATCCATTGTTTGTTGTGTCGATGAAATATTTTTAAAAGAATTTTTATTCTTATACGGGAGGTGAATGCCTAGTTTTTTTTACATGGAGGGTTGATATTCCTGGTTTTTTACACTAGAGTTATTGTCCGGCAGGTAACTAGCGAGGGATTAATGTCCGGGGGATTTTTTGTCCAGGGGGTAATTGTCCTGTTACGAATTGTAATACAATTTTAGACAGGATGGTTAAATTCACAATGACAGAACAGTTATCACACCTTCTAAAAACCAGAAAACAGATTTTGATTAAAAATAAACATTTTTGACTCTTATTAGGTTAGTAGAAAAATAATTACGGTTTACGATCTTCAAATTCATATACATTTCTCTCTTTTCCGATTTTCCTAGCTGTTTTAACCGGCCCAGAACTGGTGGATGACTAACGCCTAACTTTTGTGCAAGCTTTCGAATTGTTATGCGTGGTTCTGTTTCAATTAAACGTCTTCAGTTGGTCGTTATAAACTTAAGAAGAACGCCTGCGACTTTCTTCATCTTCAAGGCTATTGTTCCCAGCACGAAAATTTTAAGCAATTTTAAGAAATTTGTTTTTAAAGGAAGTGCTAGTTTGAAATGTTCACCCGATGGACCAGATCTTTATATTTTTTTAAACTACTATTTGATACCAATTTCTTTTCAAATATTGTAACATGTTAAGAATTATCTGCAACGTGTTTCTTTATTCTCATATTTTTCAGTTTCACTTACTATTCATTATAAATGCACAAACTTCTCCGGCTGCCCGAGATGGTTTTCTGTTAAGATGTCGGTCTAAAATCTTATCTATCTCCAAAATGAGAATGAAATTGATATAAAAATACATAGGAATAATTTAAAAAGAACAATGATCGATTGTGAAATGTTTTTGATCAAAAAAATAATGAAAATATGAACGCAAAATGTAATTTTAAAAGCGGTTTTAAAATCATTCGTATTTTTTTTAATCAGGATACGAATTTGAGAAAGAGATTGATCTGAACCTGAAAAAATTTTAAATTTCATAAACGCGAATCACACCATCTTTTCATATTCTTTCGAGACATGATTGTCGATTCGTACAGAAATTTCTTACTGGAGAAATTCCAATTTAGCTGAAAGCGCACGTTCATAAGTTCCACCACTAATTAAGTTTTAAACTGTACGAGTGTCATGCGAAATTTCAAAACTACAGGTTCTCAGTTTGAAACATAAGCTTCAGAAACGTCTTTCAACGTACCCACACACACACACACGGTCGATCCGATTCTGCGTTCAGAGCTTTTTCGTTTTTTTTTCCTATTTCGAACTGAATTCGAATCGTTTGCGGTTACGCTCTTTGTGCTTTTTTCTTACATTTTTTTTTACAGACGAGTTGATTACAGTTTGGTTTCGGTTCGAAGTCAGTTTGAATGTTCTGAACTTTTCTGAATGGAATTGATGTTGTAATCACTTTTTAAACTATTTGCTACAAATTACAATGTTGAAAATAACTGAAATTATTATAATCGTTGTTGTTTTGGGTTGTATTTGGGAAAAAAACGAGGAATTCGACGACGATATGTGAATAGTATGTACAAATGTATATGTTTCATTTATAGATTTTTTCTAAACCGTTTGTTGAAACTTAGAGATCTATAAATTATTCATTTATTACATATTTTTATTCAAAAATATTACATTTAAAGATTTTCATTACTCTATCATTTAAAAATATATTTAAAAAAACTTTCTACTCTCACGAGTGAATTTTCACTTCTCCAGAAGTGCAAAAAATGTTTTCCAATCAAACATGTTTAATAAATATTTCCATCGATGCTTATACACATTTCTATAGAGATTTCATCATACTCAGAGTGTTAGATCACATGATACTTCGATGATGATAGAATTTCTATTAAAATGTCAACAATAAATAGGAGCATTAAGTTATTGAAACTTCTATCAGCTTTTCAAACTGAATCTTCTTTATATACATAATACTTCTTTGTACACATCTTCTTACATAGGTTTCTGAGAAATTGTACTTTCTAACAATTTCAAAATCTTTTTCAAATATTTATATTTATGAGAAAAGTGCATTTTCGAAATATAGTTTTATCAATTATTCTCGATAATTATTTTTAAATATTTAAGAATATTTTAATTTTATAATGATTGTATTTTCCAAAAATTGTATTCTCTAAGAATTATATTTTCGAATATTTATCTTTATGAGGAATTGTACTTTCTAGCAATTTCAAAATCATTTTCAAGTACTTATATTTTTGAAAAAAGTGTATTTTCGAAACACAGTTTTATCAATTATTCTCTATAATTATTTTCAAATATATTAGAATATTCTAATTTAATAATAATTGTATTTTCTAAAAATTGTATTCTCCAAGATATATATATTTTGGAATATTTATGTTTGAAAGAAATTTTATTTTCTAGCAATTGGAAATCATTTTCAAGTACTTATTTTTTTGAAAAAAATGCATTTTCCAAACATGATTTAACTAATTATTCTCAATAATTATTTTCAAATATATTAGAATATTTTAATTTAATAATAATTGTATTTTCCAAAAATTGAATTCTCCAAAAATTATATTTTCGAATACTTATATTTATTATTCTGTCATTTAAAAATATATTTAAAAACACATTCTTCTCTCAGATATGAATTTTCACTTCTCCAGAAATGACACAAATATTTTCTAATTAAACATGTTTAATAAACGATTTCTTAGCTATTTTAAGTGATACAGAACTGTTGGATGACCAAAGCCTATCTTTTTTGTAAGTTTTCGAATTTTAGTACGTTTAATTCAATTAAAGCCTTCAGCTGGTCTTTATGAACTGAAGAAGGACGCCCGTGACTTTCTTCATCCTCAGAACTCTCTTCCTCACCACAAAATTTTTAGAACCGCCATTGCACAATACGTTCTTTAACAGTATCCACACAAGAAGCATCGTTTAATTTACGACCAGTTTCTACTTCTTTACCACCTGTTTTGATTTCATGCAAAGAATTTCTCTAATTTATTTCTTTTCAATTTTTATTCAATATTCCAATCTGAAGCAAAATCACTAATGAAGCCAAAGTCGTTGTTAGCAAAATGCAGACCGAAAAATGTCCTTTAAAATGATATTATCACGAACACGACGAAATGACATTTTCAATGAAGAACATTAAAGTTAGAATTCAGAACACAAAATCCGCAATCATTTTTCCAACCATCCGAATATTTCTATTCTTCTAAAAAGCATGCCGGTTGAATTCAGAATCGTACAGAACGTCACAAACGATAAAAATGTACATTCGACCCAAAACACAAACATTTCGAATATTAGGTACAAATAAACGACTACAAACGGCCGCACTATAAAGAAAAGAAAGAAACCGCCGCCGCAGACGAATAAATCATCGTGAATATCAGTTCTTCTACCCCGTTCGTTCTTCTTCAACACACACACATACACATGGTTCTTACTCGAAAATTTCATTTGATAAAACAAAACAGGCACTTGCGAAAAAAAGAAAACGAACCGATGGGCTGGTGGGTAGAAGTTACGTTCGCCCTTTTCTCTCTCTGTATGCGTGTGTGTGTGTGTGTGTCCTGTTGAAAAATCGACTCGACTACGCGCGCATTACGTATATATTTCCACATACAATCCGTGAAGAAAGAAAACCATCATTATATCATATTCAAACCGCCGTGATGAAAAAAAATTCATATCGGTGAAATTCGTCCATAGATCACACGGAAAAACGACACTTGATGTAAGTTGATATATGCGCATTTCTTATACGTACAGACTTTGGGGGTGTTGTGGTGGAGGGCGGGCCGCAACGCTCGAGCACATACGTCGTGTGGGTGGTGGAATGAGCGGCGGCAGTGGAGACGCAGACGATGCCGCCGTCGCTTAACATCCTCTCTGTGTATATAGAAATGTGAAAGGAACGATATATATATATATATATATATATATATATATATATATATATTGAAACGTTGTTAGCTAAAACTGAAAATGACTGTGAAATGTTGCTACAAAGGGTTTGTCTACACACAAGTCGAATTTATATTCCTGCTTAGAATCGCATAAAAATGTATTTAATAATTGGAACTAGTTCTTACTACTATAAATCAGTTTTAATTGAAGATTTAACAGCTAGAACTAGTATTCAGTACAAATACTATTTTTTTTAATTGATGTATTGGTTTTCGAACTAGTTAAGTGCATTTTTTATAGAAAATGAATATTTATTTACTGAAAAATGTAATACATTACAATCATCAATATATCTTCCATTGTTTTGTTCAATTTTGTTCGGTTAATTGACGTATCACTTGTCGAAAAAAAGATGGCTGCTTCGAGTCGATGAAGTCTTAACATATTTTCGGATCATTACCATTGTTTCAGTATCTTCTGTCTCTTTGATAGTTCACAAAACCTTCTCCCAAAGCTGAACAACTCGAATCACAGTCTAGATATTGTTAAGAAGTTAATCTGTCTACTATCCAGTGGTACATGAACCGTTACTGTAGCTATTATTGTTTCCGTGCAATAAGCGTTTCAAATTTGGCACTTTTTGGGACATCCGAAATTCGATACGTACTCTCTCGTCCAGACTCGGGAATGGACGTAGTTCTACTTCAAAAATCACATTTATCCGTGTCTTGGTGCTCTGAAGATTGCAATATGCATGAGTAATAACCAAAAAAGAATCAAGAGCGATTGGAAAAAGTTTTAATGTAATTAACTAGTTTCCACCATTGACTTATCACAATCCATTAACAAAATGTCTAGATGCATATTCTGTATTAATCCTAATTTGTCATTCATCCACAATTACAAACAATCCGTTTATAATCTCGAACCAGCGACCGTGCACACATAATTCTATACCGCTATTAAATTTTTCAATTAAGCAACCCCTTCTGTTCATTTTTCTGTACCAATTAATCATCGTCAAAGGCTACAAGTGCCGCCGTCCGAGATACACAATCGTTCGAACGGTCCCACGAACTCTAATCAGTGAATTTGTATATAAAAAAGGGTTGTACGATCCGAGATACTCGACCGAGATACAATCCGTGCAAATTTACTAGAAAATAATCCGCGCCGAGCAACTTCTCAGAGGGTTAGAGAGACTCTCTCGCCGCCGGCACGATTCTTTTCGTCTCTTATCGCCCCTCGCAGAAAATTTTAATCACTACCCTAAACAAAACTTCCTCGAAAAGCGTTCTCGAACGCGACCATGCAAACAAGTACGGCGGACCGGTATTAGTGGAATGAGTTCTTACGACTTTGTCGTAGCTCATATATGACGTGGAACGTGGCAGGGAATAGAACGGCGACCGGCGCGTCAGAGAACGACAGTCTATCGGGGTTGTCTTGCGGCGAAACAGAGAGACGCGCGTCGTTTAAGATATACTAGACGATGGCTTTAGGTCTCTGAAACACCATCTGTGACACACTACTGCAATCAGCCTAACCTTATCAGTTATCGTGACCCCTGGCGCATGGGGGATGCACGGGAGTGTCGGGAGCGGGTCGAACGCGCCACTTCGACGGGAGGGTGGGACGCCGCTGCTGCGACGACGACGACGACGGTTGTCGCTGCTGCGGCTGTAGCAGCAGTGGCAGCAGCAGAGACGACGGTGGCGGTGGTGGTGGTGATGGCGGTGGTGACGGTAGTGTGGTAGCGGTGGTGGTGGTGTTCGGTCGACGCCGGGGAGACGATGTAGCGCGAGCACAGAAGGGCACAGCCTTGTCGTATGTCAACAGCGACACACACGATTTATCTTCCTCGTATTTTACCCGAGGGCTTACACTTGTGTGACATTCTTTCTCTGACGTTACATACTACACCACGGCCACCGCCGTCGCCGGCGTCGGCGTCGTATCACGTCGCTGGGATCCTGGAAATTATAGGCCCGATGGCCGTGATTGTGCATGCGTGCACCGTAATCGTAAACCGTGATGAACAAGCACGGGGAAAAAAGAAGGCGTGAAGATTAATACGGTACGCGTCAGGTCTGACCTGCAAGTCGGTCCATCCAGACGGTACTTGAACCGTAATTGGTCGAGTGTAATTCGACGCTGGCCGAGCATAAACATGTAAGTTTTATGTACGGCGCTCGATTGATGCCACTCGGTTTCAATACACGGCAGATGGTTCAACGTATCCCCAATTAAATTCGATCCGGATTTATTCTCGAATTTGTCACGATTTAATCAGTGTTTATCACCTGGGGAGAGTTTTTTTTTACAAAGCGCAGATTTTAAATTCGCCTCAAACAAATTACTTTTTTCATTGCCGGGAATTTTCTCACAGAAATATCTTGAAATGTTCCCCCTCAGACATTTATGGGAAAAAGGCACACACATTTAAAATCACAAATCTACTAACACATTCCACAGTTTGGTCGTATTTTCAAAACGTTATGAATTCAAACTGAAAATTCTCTCTCTATATATATATAGGAATATGACAGATCTGTATAATTATGATATTTAAATTCGTACGTTCGTGGAAATCTCTTTCACATTCGAAATACATCCGAGGAACATTTTCAGAAATGAATATTTTTTTAAAAAAATAACGTTTCGCATGGAAACAAATTTACAAAAATTCATTACGATTCTTTTCATGAACGTACAACGAATTTTAATTATTAAAGCACATTATTCAAGTAAATAAACAGTATAAATATTAATTACGTTCTAGAAAACAAACACGCCTCTCGATATTTTGAATAACGGCATCAATTAGCATTTTTTTTTCTATTTTTATTCAATTAATGTAAATTGATCAGCTTGTATATATATATATATATATATATATATATATATATATATACGTTCAAAAAAGATCTCAACCGTTTTAATAAAACAAAGAATTTAAAATATTGAGAGTAGAGAAACCCAAACATTTCTACAGAACGAATTTGAAAAATTTAATGTTTTTTTCGATACAAAAATGTCTTAATCAACATGTTTTCAAATTCTTATCACATTATGAAAATAGGTGCGAATGTTATTAAATTTTTTTTGCAAAGAATCATTGTTGCGATTTGCAAGACATTGCATTGTTTCCGACGTTTTTCAAAAACTATAGTTGCCCCTTTTTTATCAGTTCGCTCACTTATAGATGTCGTCGATGAAGAGTGTCGTGTGTTAGTTGCTGTAAGGCTAGCTTTAAAATTGTGGCTGTTTAAAAATAATTTACTCTGTAGTTCAATAGAAGTCCTATTTCATGAACAAATTACACTTTCCAAACATTCAAAACGACTTTTTCAACAATAATATGTAATATTTTATGATTGTATCCAAACTTTACATAGAAAAAATCGTTTTTCAAAAATCATGATTTTTCATCAAAATTTTTGCCCATAAATCAATAATTTTGAGTGATTATAATACATTTCAGCTAAAAATTGCATTTGTGGTTCAAAAATATGGTATTTATAAATGAAATTCGTATTTGAAAAATTTTGTCTTTTTTTTCAAATCATTAAAAGCTTGATGAAAATCAAAATACATTTTATAATAATCTGAAATATTTTTTTTTCGAACAGTATACATTTGTTTTATATGACAGAATTATTTACAAGGCTATAGTGCTATTAAATTTTGATATAAAAATTATTGAATTGAGAATGACGATTTTCAATCCAAAAATGAATAATTCAATAAATGCTCAGTTTTATAAGCAAATATCACTTTCAAACTGTTTAAAATATATTTTTTGTCAATAATATATAATATTTTATGATAAAATCACAATTTTGAACCAAACAAGTCGTTTTTCAAAAATCGTGATTTTTCATCAAAATTTGCATACTGTAGGTCGTGCGTTTTTTCAGGTCAAAAAATAAAAGTTTCTAATATTCAAATTTTTGATCATCAATCAAATATTTAGACTGATTGTAATACATTCCAGCCAAAAATTGCATTTCTTGTTCCAAAATATGGTATTTATAAATAAAATTCGTATTTGAAAAATTTTGTCTTTTTTCTCAAATCATTAAAAGCTTGATAAAAATCAAATAACATTTTATAATAGTCTGAAATATTTTTTTTAAAACAGTATACATCTATTTTATATGACAGAGTAATTTGCAAGGCAATAGTGCTACTAAATTTTGATATAAAAATTATTGAATTGAAACTAACGATTTTTAATCGAAAAATCTATAATTCGATAAATGCTCAGTTTTATAAGCAAATACCACTTTTCAAGTGTTTAAAATATATTTCTTGTCAATAACATATAATATTTTATGATAAAATCACAATTTCGAATCCAACAAATCGTTTTTCAAAAATCATGATTTTTCATCAAAATTTGCATACTGTAGGTCGTGCGTTTTTTCAGGTCAAAAAATGAAAGTTTGAAATATTCAACTTTTTGACCATCAATCAATTATATAGAGTGATTATAATACATTTCAGCCAAAAATTGCATTTCTGGTTCAAAAATATGGTATTTATAAATGAAATTCGTATTTGAAAAATTTTGTCTTTTTTCTCAAATCATTAAAAGCTTGATAAAAATCAAAATACATTTTGTAATACACTGAAATATTTTTTTTGAAACTAGTATACATTTATTTTATATGATAGAATTATTTACAAGGAAATAATGCTACTAAATTTCGATATAAAAATTATTGAATTGAAAATGACGATTTTCAATCCGAAAATGAATAATTCAATAAATCCTCAGTTTCATACACAAATATCACTTTCAAATTGTTGAAAATATATTTTTTGTCAATAATATATAATATTTTATGATAAAATGACAATTTCGAACCAAACAAGTCGTTTTTCAAAAATCATGATTTTTCATCAAAATTTGCATGCTATAGGTCGTGCGTTTTTTTAGGTCAAAAAATGAAAGTTTAAAATATTAAACTTTTTGTCCATAAATCAATTATATTGAGTGATTATAATACATTTCAGCCAAAAATTGCATTTCTGGTTCCAAAATATGGTATTTAGAAATGAAATTCGTATTTGAAAAATTTTGTCTCTTTTCTCAAATCATTAAAAGCTTGATGAAAATCAAAATACATTTTATAATACACTGAAATATTTTTTTTGAAACTAGTATACATTTATTTTATATGACAGAATTATTTACAAAGCTATAGTGCTACTAAATTTTGATATAAAAATTATTGAATTGAAAATGACGATTTTCAATCCAAAAATGAATAATTCAATAAATGCTCAGTTTTATAAGCAAATATCACTTTCAAACAGTTTAAAATATATTTTTTGTCAATAATATGTAATATTTTATGATAAAATCATGATTTCGAATCCAACAAATCGTTTTTCAAAAATCGTGATTTTTCATCGAAATTTGCATACTATAGGTCGTGCGTTTTTTCAGGTCAAAAATGAAAGTGTAAAATATTAAACTTTTTGTCCATCAATCAATTATTTAGACTGATTGTAATAAATTTCAGACAAAAATTGCATTTCTGGTTCCAAAATATGCTATTTATAAATGAAATTCGTATTTGAAAAATTTTGTCTCTTTTTTCAAATCATTAAAAGCTTGATAAAAATCAAAATACATTTTATAATACACTGAAATACTTTTTGTGAAACTAGTATACATTTATTTTATATGACGAAATTATTTACAAAGCTATAGTGCTAATAAATTTTGATATAAAAATTATTGAATTGAAAATGACGATTTTCAATCCAAAAATGAATAATTCAACAAATACTCAGTTTCATACACAAATATCACTTTCAAATTGTTCAAATTATATTTTTTGTCTATAATATATAATATTTTATGATAAAATCACGATTTCGAATCCAACAAATCGTTTTTAAAAAATCATGATTTTTCATCAAAATTTGCATACTGTAGGTCGTGCGTTTTTTTGGGTCAAAAAATGAAAGTTTCTAATATTCAACTTTTTGTCCATCAATCAATTATATAGAGTGATTATAATACATTTCAGCCAAAAATTGCATTTCTGGTTCAAAAATATGGTATTTATAAATGAAATTCGTATTTGAAAAATTTTGTCTTTTCTCTTAAATCATTAAAAGCTTGATAAAAATCAAATCTCATTTTATAATAGTCTGAAATATTTTTTTTTAAAACAGTATACATCTATTTTATATGACAGAGTAATTTGCAAGGCAATAGTGCTACTAAATTTTGATATAAAAATTATTGAATTGAAACTAACGATTTTTAATCGAAAAATCTATAATTCAATAAATGCTCAGTTTTATAAACAAATATCACTTTCAAATTGTTCATATTATATTTTTTGTCTATAATATATAATATTTTATGATAAAATGACAATTTCGAACCAAACAAGTCGTTTTTCAAAAATCATCATTTTTCATCAAAATTTACATACTGTAGGTCGTGCGTTTTTTCAGGTCAAAAAATAAAAGTTTCTAATATTCAACTTTTTGATCATCAATCAAATATTAAGACTGATTGTAATACATTCTAGCCAAAAATTACGTTTTTGATTCAACAATATAGTATTTATAAACGAAATTCCTTTTTGAACAATTTTATCTTTTCTCTTAAAACATAAAAACTTTTATATAAATCGAAATACAAGTTATAAGTGTCTGAAATATTTTTTTTCTAACGAAATATATCTACCTTATATGCCAGATATATATATAAAGCAACAGTCGTGTAAAATTTTGAATGAAAAATTATTGAATAGTGTAAATAAATATTTTTCACTCAAAAATTTGAAATTCGATAAAAGCTCTGTTTCATGAATAAACTTCACTTTCTAATCAGTCACGACCGCTTTTTTGTTAATAACATGCAATATTTTATAATTAAATCATAATTTTTAGTCGAAAAAAATCGTTTTTTTTTTTAAAAAAAATATATACTTTTTCATCAATATTTGACTACTGTATGTCATGTTTAGTACTGAATTGAACTAAAATGATTGTTCTTTACACCTGCCACTTCTTTTAATTCTTCCAAATTGAATCACCGCTACACATGACACAATAAATTCAAACAATTCAGGAATCAAAACAAACCGAATCACCTAATCGAATGTATGCAGCGATGGCGTAACGTCGCGTTCGATTCCCGTCCGCCGCACGTTCGTTATGTAACCTGCTCGAGCATTGTGTGACACAGAATCCTTGCGGGTTCAGGATAATTTAGCAAAGTGCATCGCGTGACGCCGCTCTGCAGAGTCAGTAAATGCACCAGCGTCGTCGCCGTCGCCGTCGACAACGACGCGCCATCTGCCGTCGGCTATGTATATTATAAAGCGACGCCGTGCATCCGCACACAGGATGACAGGTCGCATCAACGTCACGACGCGCCGGTAGCGGCGGCAATGGTATCCTAGACGATGTACGTACGGTACGGTTATGTGTGTAAACGATACATGTATTTATATATATATATATACACGTCTGTGTGTATGTGTGATGTTTGTATAAAGTAGATATACTACTAACTTGACTACTGGCGATGTCTTTCATCTCTTCTCCAAACATGATATATGATTTGGACGAATAACAACGTTAATGCGTTTTACAAGAGTAATTCGTCACAAGTTCAAGCTAGGGATCGTCTGTGATGAATCTAGCGGAGATATTTTAAGAAAATATCAACAAAAAGACTTTATATTCAAACCATAAATTGATCTACAGCTTATTTGTTTTTACTAGAAATGAACTTTTTTTTAATTTCTATTTGAGGAATTTGATCATCATTTTACTTTAGTTATTTTAATATTGATGGCTGTACTTGGGGATGCAGGAATCTGACAACAGCTTTCTTTGTCAAATGGTATATGTCTTAGTTTGATTGATGTTATTATTCAAAAATAGTAAGCGTCTGGGAAAAGTTGAAATTGATTTCAAATTTGGCGAGAGAAAAAAAACATCTGTGAATATTAATTTAAGCACAGTGCCAAAAGTGTATAAATAAATACATTTCATTAAAGACTAGATTGAAGAATGGAACAGTTCGATTCAGACATGAATTTTGTACGATTTTAGTTTTCTGAAAATTACAAAAATCAACAGAGTTTACTGACTGTCAAATCTAGTTTGAAAATAGTTACATTTTTTTAGAATTGTCAAAAAAATATACTGATTTCTTGATGAGAGGACGAGTCATTTGTGAAAGTGAATTTAATAATAATGCAAAAACTTTATAAAAAAGTATGTTTAATTAAAAATTAAATTGAAGAATGAATTCAGTTTTGTAACATTTTATTATTCTATTTTCAACAGAATTAAACTCTTTATAATAAATAGTCTACATTCTCCTGACCTAATCGGATTATAATCTGTTCCGAAGTCTCTTGAAAATCACATCAATGGAAGACGGCTTAAAACAAAGAGTGATGTCCGAAGGGGAATTGACTCTTTCTTTAATGTAAAGCTCAAAAAGTTTTATCATCAAGGTATTAATAAATTAGAATTAACATGAGAAAAAATTGTAGATAATAACGGAAAATATATTTTGGATCGAAATTAAAACATCATTTTTTCACTGATTCAAAACTTATTTTTTTAAAAAAAAGACAACAATCAACCACCCAATATTTCTTATTAAAAGAAAATATTTGTTGATGTGAAAGAAATCCTCCCACTATCTTTTTTTTAAAATATTATTTTATAGATAAGGTTAATAAAAAGAAAAGCTCTGTTGAAACACAGTTCTGGAACTGTGGCTTAATTCACATCTACAAATGAATTCTTTTCTATCTTACAAATGATTCCACAAAAAAAATTTCCAGATCAAAAATGTCTAATAAATCGTTGTCAATTGTTTCTTGTAAGCATTTCGATACCATTTTTATCATCCTCAAAGTATTCAAGTGCAGGAAAATCTGATTTGTTTAGAGGTTAATCTTGGGAATAAAAAGAAAAACACAAGAATCAAAACTGATCAATCATTAATTATTGACTGTGTTCGATTGGAAATATTTTCCAGTTTCTTGAAAATAAAAATATTCGTTTTTATTTTCCAAATCAAAAATATTTTTTTGATAGAAACTGTTCAATAAGATCATATATTTGGTTATTTCTTATGTCCATTTCTATGGAGATATCTTCATCTTCAAAGAGAGAAGGTAGCAAAAAGTCTACGGTTTGTGGGATGAAAAAGAACTCATCTGTGTTTACGAGCTTTGCATTTATTCTACAAATAAATTCTTTTCTATCTCACAAAGGATAAAAGTTTTCTAGATCAAAATTATCTAATAAATCATTTTCAGTTTTTACTTATAATCATTTCGATAGAATTTCCATCATTCACAAAGAGTAAAAAATCGAGGCCTCTAAAAATGTACGTCCCGGTGCAGATACCTCTATTGATCCCCCCTTCTGATACCATCTAGTCACAATCATACCCAGACCTCATCCCCGATTCGCTTCAAAAAAAAAAAACTCCGTCAACATCAAAGTATCGTATCGACAGAAAACAGAAAAAAAAACACATTTAAATCCGTCCGTATCATTCGTGAAACTCTATACATCCTCAACGAATTTCCATGGTCTTATCGAATCGCTTATCAATCAATCGGCGCTCGTCCACACCGAAAAACATACAAATCCGTCGTCTTAATTCATAAAAGCTCTCGCCATCTATCACAAGTATTAAAATACATTTCTTCTCTCCAGTCTATCTCCATAAATCTTTCAATACATAAAAATGTAACATAAACATGTACAAAATCCGATTCGTACGGCCGTACAAACATATATTATATATATATATATATATATATATATATATATATATATATATATATATATATATATATATATATATGTATATATATAAATGTATGTATAAGTATAGATCAAACGTGAAATATTTCTCTGTCAACTTTCCTTTTCATCTATAATATTCTCTCGAACATTATTTAAACTTTTTCCCGTCGTATTCTTTTGTATCAGTAAAAACGTCGCGTCGGCGATGGAACAGCAACAACAACAACAGGAGCGACGACGACGACAACGCACGTGGATATATTTTCTCTTCATTTATCTCTCCAGAAAATCTTCCGAACGGGCAAGCGGCGGGGAGAAAAATACATATGTATTCGTAGATGTGTGTACGTTTGTATCCTGTTTCGGAACGTCCTCGGGCGCAGTCGATTGTTTGCCACGGGGACCAGTTCACAAAAGCGTTTATTTACGGAAGAATTCAAATCTGGTCCATGTTTCAAAGGACGCGCACAAAGCTCGTTCACATATCCCGCAGCATTTGTTTATTGCGAAAAGACTTCAAATCTTTGATCCTATTCTATACACAGACATGTGTACATACACACACATATATATATATATATATATATTTATTTATATGAATTCATGTGGGTGCACATGTGTATATATTGCACCACTTCACCCTCACTCTAACTATACACAGATCCACACAATACTGTTTTTTCACAGTGTGAAGCGTTGTACGGACATGGTATCGAATATGATGGCTACAATAGAAATTTTCTTTATTTAATTGTTGCATGTCCGGCAAAACGGACCCTTTATCACGTGCAAGCCGAATGCTAGTTGCCAATGAAAATGTGTTAGCAGCACGAAAAACAGTTTTACAGTTATGGAAAACATCAAAAAGGAAAGAGACATGAATGAATGATTTCTACCATCTACAAGTCATCGATTGTAGATACTGCAAATATTTGTAGTAAAATCAATAATCGTCGAATTCAAAAAAAGAACCCAAACTTATAATGGATTACAATCAACGCATGCAAAGAGTAGATCGGACTGACGAGTGTCTCAGCTACTCCCCTATATACAGAAAAACTCTAAAATTGTCAAAAAAATTGTTTACTTTAACTCTTCACCTGTAGTTTATTTAATTCATTCAAAGTGTATGAAAATTTCAATATAAATTCTATTGGAACTCTGAAGGTCTATTACTTCTTACTGAGCTTATCTAAAGCTCGAATAGAGGAATACTTACTAGAAAGAGATGAGTAATTTGATAATAGCTACAACGTCGAATGCTTCACATCATGATTCAACTCGGAGGCTTTCCAGACAACAATTAGTTTGCTGGGAATATAATTATGGTTTTTTTTCTGAATTCTAACTTACACACATCCCTCTTAAACACTCTTTCGTTATAATTACTGAAGATATGATGTTTTATAGGTTCTGAAAGCATATTAACTACTCTTTTCCTTGCACAATTGAATCGAGTGGGGTTAAATTTAAAATGGAGCTGAATTTATAATATTAGATTGGTAGGAAAATACTTACGGTTTTTTTTCTGAATTCTAATTTAATTTTTTTTTTTCAATAAAACTGTTATTTCATCATTTTCACATTACTATCATTTTACAGTGCAATTTTCAGTCTGTATTTTGGTAACATCGACTTTGGTTTTATAGTCAATTTGGCTTCAAATTGGGCTATTGAATTAATCCTTTTAATTCGGGCGTGGATTTCGAAATCTATTGAAGATTTAAAAGTCACAAATCTCTTTCTAATTAGACTGTTTTTTATAATTTCTCTCATTTAAAAAAAATTACGGTCGTTCGAAAATCAGAAAAATCGCGGTTTTTTTCACTTGAAAACCTATAAAAATTGTGAAGTTGAGAATTGGGTCGAATAATCTTTTTTTTCCTAAAATTCATTATTGGAACGGAGCGTATAAAAATGTTGAGACTACGTTCAGGTACAAGATGTGTTCACTTCTACAAATAAATTCTTTTCTATCTCACGAAGGATAATTGTTTTCTGAATCAAAAATGTCTAGTAAATTATTTTCAGTTTTTGCTTATAAGTATTTGGCATCATTTTCATCATTCTCCAAGTGTTAAAGTGTAGGAAAATCTGATTTATTTTGAGATTCATCTTCGAAATAAAAATAAACAAGAATCAAAACTGATCAATCATTAATTATTGAACGTTCGATTAGAAATATTTTCCAGTTTCTTGAATATGAAAAGAATTTCTTTTAATTTTACAGATCAAAAATATTTTTCTGATAGAAACTGTTCAATAAGACCATATATTTGGTTATTTCTTATGTCCATTTCTACGGAGATAGCTTCATCTTCAAAGAGATAAGGCAGTGAAAAGTCTATGGTTTGTGGTATGAAAAACAACTCATCTGCGTTTACGGGCTTCGCATTTATTTACATTTAAAAGTTTCGGAAAATCAAACTTAGAAGCAGAAAAAACTCTTAAGCGCTTTTTACAACTTCCACGTTTTTCAAGTAACAAGTTCTCGAAATTCTATTATAAATATATAAAACAGGAAATACAATAACCGAAAAGTGACACAAAACTGATAAGTGCGAGTCGTGGCAAACGATAGAAACGTTCAGACAGCGTTCGAGTTAATAAAACGATACACAGAACCGATACCGGTGCAGTTGACGCCGAGTGGGACATTTCATTCAGTGTTTCCCATTGAAATTCGTTTCCTACGTGACTTTTAAGTCGACGCGAAATGGAGACGTATTATGAAACAATAGCGGAGAGACAGGCGAACAGACACACTGTTGATATCTGTCAAGTGGATGAATCGGCGTCGCGACGCTGCGAAGTCGACGACGGATGATTTTATTGAAATCGAGTTTGATTGATTCGAGTTCCGCGGACGGTGTTATTATTGTAGTCGTTATTGTGCGGAATAATCGAAATTAAAAGGTGATGATAGAAAAAGAGTAATGTGAAAAATATATAGATTTATAGATCTGCTGAGCGTTTGATCGTAGTAAGTTAGAGACCGTCAGTTATTAGGTTGCTGGAAAAACAATAACGGTTTTTATCATTTTAAGTTTGGCGCCGATTTTTCTACTTATCTAGAGATACATATTTTTTTCACTCTTATTGGAATTTTTCCTTGCAAATAAAAAGGTATCAGAAAATACATATAAATTAAAATAATAAATTAATAGAATCAAGAAGAATACATTTTAGTTTTTCATTTAATAACATTTTTTTCTGTTAAATATCTTTATGAAATACAAGATGTTCGAATGAGTCTCGTCCGAGTTTATTTCTCTGCCATTTTTGCTTGTTGTCTAGCTGTCAGTTGTAATTTGACAGTAGGGAAATAATCGTGGTTCTTATTTTCTGAATTCTAACCTTAATTTTCTTTAATAAAAGTGTCATTTCCTCATATCCATGTTAAAATGATTTTAAAGTACATTTTTCTGTCTGTATTTTGTTAACGTCGACTCTGGTTTTATTTTCAATTTCACTTCAAATTCGACTATTTAATTAAAGATGGAAAACAAGCAAATAAGAGCAATTTTTTATGAGTTCAAAACGGGTGGTAAAGCAGCAGAAACTGCTTGTAAACTGAACGATACTTTTGGTGTGAGTACTGTTAAGAAACACACGGTACAATAGTGGTTCCAAAAATTTTATCCTGGGGACGAAACTCTTGAAGATGAAGAAAGTATCCGGCATCATTCTTCAGTTAATCACGACCAACTGAATGCGTTAGTTGAATCATAACCACGGACAACAATTCGAAAACTTGCACAAAAGTTAGTCATCCAAAACTTCTGGACCGCAAATGAATTTTAGATTATAAACAGCAATTATTTTTCTACCATCCTAATATCTTCCATTAAAGCTGTATTAATTGTAGTAGATGTTTTTATTGAAATCATTTTACACTGATATATTTTATTATTTTGTTGGTATCAGTTTATTACATTATATAAACGTTTTTGACAAAATCCTCAGTTCGATAATAGATGGACTTATGTGTAGATTTGAAGCCATCTCTTCTATTTGTTTTTTTTTTTTAAGTTTCATGGAAATTTAATGAGATGAATCGCGAGAATATAGTTTGAAAGGCAAAATTATTGCAAAATGAAAATGAAATAAGTTTAGAAATTGGTGAAGAATACCTACAGCTGAAGCATATTTACAATTACAATTTTAAACTACACACACAAACCTGGCAGAATTATTTAAAGAAATTATCAATATAGGATTCATAAACATATTACCTAATACAGGGATTATGCTTGAAATTTTTTAACTACCCCTTTGAGTATAGCAGAAAGAGAAAGATCATTCAGTGTTCTAAAAAGGGGTGAACACTTTCTACAATC
>CM068313.1:2428903-2438903 GCA_034766995.1 Acanthacorydalis orientalis | reverse complement strand
ACTCTATCGTTGGAATCATGTAAATCCGTACTGTGATCCCGATTAAGGAACGTTGCACTCACAACCGAAACCGATGATAGTTCTAGAACCAACACCATCCATTTCACACATCCGATCCGAGCTCGATACCGTTTTCGAACGAATGTTTTTTTGGTTTTCGATCAGACCGTCTCACTGATCTGCAGGTCAGTAGGTCGACGTCCGACGGATCCGCGAACCGATTCCCTTAAATACACATGTCTGTCTTTCTGTTCTAAACGTTTCGCGGTGTTCCCGTGCATTTCTGTCGTCGGCACACTTCCTTTATCGATCGGACGAAAAACACATAACGTCGCAATCTTATTTTCCTTATCAGAACCTGTCAAAATAAAATATGACGTAACGGTCTGTGAAAAATGATGTTAAGAAAAACACATATTGAGTGGAGCAAAACTGTTCGTTGTCGCATGACAGCGATTCATTGGTCGCCGGTTCATCTTCGACGACGACGAGGCACATTAAGGCGTTAAGACACGACTACAGCTGTATATATATTGCACTATATATATATATATATATATATATATATATATATATATATATAGGTGTGTGTGTATGAGAGTCAGTGGAGGGTTAACCCAGATGAGAGCCTTTGGCAGTAAAATTTACAGAGCTCTCAAAATTTATCTGATGATCAAAAAAAACGGCTTTGGGTAAAAATAAATTTTATAAATTTTTTCTTTATATTATTAGTCTGTGTTTTTTGATACTTTTTGATTAATTTTTAACGTGGAAATATTGAATAATTGAATACGGAATCAATGATACAAAAACAGTACATTATATAATATGATTTTCAATTAATTTGATAGAAAAGGTAAACACTAGTAGGAAATATTATAGTGTTTAAGAAATATTTAGTGTTATTATAGTGTTAAGAAATTTTCAGAAAAAAATCTCGAGCCTGCAAAATGGCTTATATTTATAGATATAGGTGTATATTATAAGAAAAAGTGTCTAAATTTTGAAAAAAAATCGTGAGTCCATATAAAGGACTGCATGTCAAGATATAAACCTCAATCTGACAATAGTGTGTCTGAAATTTTCAGAAAAAAAATCTCGAGCCTGCAAAATGGCCTATATTTATAGATATAGGTGTATATTATAAGAAAGAGTGTCTGAATTTTGAAGAAAAAATCGTGAGTCCGTATAAAGGACTGTATGTCAAGATATAGGCCTGTATGTGACGACAGTGTGTCAGAAGTTTTCAGAAAAAAATCGTTAGCCTGTAACATGGCCTCTATTTTTAGATATAAGTATATATTGTATGAAAGAGTGTCTGAATTTTGAAAAAAAAATCGTGAATCCATATAAAGAACTGTATGTAAAGATATAAGCCTCAATCTGACGATAGTTTGTCTGAAATTTTCAGAAAAAAATTTTGAACCTACAAAATAGACTATATTTTTAGGTATAAGTGTATATTGTATGAAAGAGTGTCTGAATTTTGAAGAAAAAATCGCGAGGCCGTACATAGGACTGCATGTGAAGATATAGACCTCAATCGGACGATAGTGTGTCTAAAATTTTCAGAAAAAAATCTCGAACCTGAAAAATGGACTATATTTTCAGATATAGTTGGATATTTTTGCAATCAATTCAATAATAACATTTTTGTACAGAAAAATTTGAAATAACGATTGGTCCAATGAAAAAGAATTAATCTGTGACAGTGAATTTTATCACAGGATCACAACTGTATTGTAATCAGAGACATTTATTTATAAGAATATTAAATATTATATAAAAATACACACAAGTTTCATGCATACTCTACGAGATAACATCAACGATGTATCGTCGTTCGATACTAAATGTTGGTTTTTTTAGACAGAAAAAAAAACATGTTTGAAAATAAATCACGTTTTACATTTTAATCCATTTCGGTGCTGAAAACTCATGACATGAATCAATAAGTTCAGAATGAATCGCGTCAGATATCTATGAAAATATTTGTTATTTTCTCATCTATCTATCTCTCTATCTCTCTCTCTCTCTCTCTCTCTCTCTCTCTCTATATATATATATATATATATATATATATGTATGTATATGATATTTGAATGTATAAAGTTATCGGTTATCGAAAGCTCAAACCACCGACAACTGATTCAATGAACCCACGTCGTCTCGAAACGTTGCCTCCGCCGTCGCCCTCGACAAATTGCCCAATTCGCGCTGCAATTCTCGCACCTACACATGTTTTCCTACCATCCGTCCGACCGTCTATCCAACATCACCGACCGCCATCCGCACCGTCTCGCCCATCCGCATCCGTTCCGTGCCCTTTTTGACAAATGTACAAATGTAAATCAAACGTCATTTTGTAAAAATGTTGTGTCATCATTTTTCCGCCGAATTCGAGCGAATCATCTCGGAAAACATAAAAGAGCACTCACGGCGAACCATACACACAAAGATGTTGAAACGATTCGCGGTGCAGCGCGCCTCGACATCCCCCGACGGGCGTTATAGAAGGGAATTCGTGCGTCGTACACACACACAAACACACACACACACGTATATATATATAATCTCGAGTAGCGTTCCATTTTGTGGCGGATGTGGCAGGTACATCATCGTACTTAGAGGGATGGATAGAAAGCGCGCGCGCTCCGACTCCGGTCGACCCGCCCGCCCTTGTAACCGTTTTGCCGTTCGCACAACACACGGAAGAAACAGACCAGACGGTGTGCGTCGGATCGTAACGCGGGCCTCGAACTGCTCCCCGAAAGCCAGTTTACACACCTCGATATATACCTAGCGAGTGGAAACTTTACTAATTCAATTTCGTTATGGTTTTCATCTCACGCAATCTGCCGCTCCGGTGGCGAATTAGAGACGAACCGCCGTCGCGACCCCGTCCGCCGTTTCCACTGTTGTGCGGCCGCCGCGTTCATCGTTCGTCGCGGCGGAGGCGCGCAACGCGTACTCGCAATCGGAAGAAGTGTTGAACAAACTGGGGCGCGCCGCTCCGGCGCGCCCGCGGCCCCACTCGCTGAAAACAAAACTGTTTGCTTGCCGGCTGCGGTCTGTACATGTCACTGCGGAATACGTGTGTATACAAGTGTGAATTTCCTTTTC
This sequence comes from Acanthacorydalis orientalis, assembly GCA_034766995.1. Taxonomy (NCBI): domain Eukaryota; kingdom Metazoa; phylum Arthropoda; class Insecta; order Megaloptera; family Corydalidae; genus Acanthacorydalis; species Acanthacorydalis orientalis. The sequence continues at coordinate 2,435,780 of CM068313.1, read as the reverse complement.
CGTGCAGCCGGTTTCATTTCGACGCTGTATCTTTACAGGGGAACGGAGGCGGAAGGACGGCGGCGGCGAACGCGCGAACACTTGACGGAACAAAACAACGCCGAAATTAAATTGCAACGAACAGTCGTGCGGAAAAGTATAACTAACACACACACACACACATATGAAACGTTTGTCTCGTATGGAAATATTGACAGGTACTCGCTCGATGGAAATTAAAGAACAACATTCTGAGCACTGAACACATAAGGAGTGCGGTTCAGATATCATACTGTACGATTTGAAAAGATTTCGTTCTAAAACGAAGACGTTGTTTATGTATACAGGAGATGAGTAGGCAGCCTTGTGACGATTTTTTTATATCACCAAACATGTTCACAATGTTATATTTTCTTAACAGAAATATAAATACATAAAATTGTAAAAAAAATCTTGATATAACAATCTTAAATAACAACATTCAATCATGTTTAAATGGGAAAAAAGGCCAGTATTCATCTTAAGTTGGACAAAAAGACTAATTTAAATTTTATTGCATACTCTATTTAATAAAAAATCTCATTCTCTCTCACAAATCCATTCTTCTCATGCTTGAAAATAAAAAAAAAACACTTTAGAGTCTGTATTTTTGGATAATGTCTGTACTTCTTAAAAAAAATCCCCAGTCCAGATAAAATAAATATATGACAAGATACATGCTTATATTTTATGCTAGTCTGAGTTTTTCAGAAAAGAGTCTTTAGTCTGAGTTTTTAGTCTTTACAGAGAACTGTGTGTCATGATACGAGCTTTTATCTTATGAAAAAGTGCCTAAACTATTCAGTAAAAATTTGCGAGTCTCCGAAAAAGAATATATTTCAAGATATTTATCTTGATCTTATGATAGAGTCTCAGATTTTTTTATAAAAAAATTTTTAGCTCACATAGAAGACTGTATGCAAAATGATAGGCCTGTGATTTATAACAGGCTATCTGAACTTTAGTTAAAAAAAATCCCGAGTCCAGATAAAAGACTGTAATGACAAGATATGAAATTATAATATGCCTATGCAATATAAGAAAATCTAATTTTTATATAAAAAAATTGTGAAGTTATACAGAGTATTATTTATAAAAATATAGGTCTATATCTTATGATTGAAAATTTCAATCGTCTTAAAATTTCAGAAAAAAAATCACGAGTCTACCTAGAAGTCAGTATGTCAAGATATAGACTTGTATCTTAAGATAGTGTCTCAAAAGTTTGTTAAAAAAATCTCAAGTTCATCCAAATGTAGCTTGTTATAGGCATCTTTTTGACAATAAACTGTCTTAGTTCTGAAAAAAATCACGAGCCCGTACAAAGAAATAACGGCCTGTATTTTAAAATGAAATGTTTGAAAGATGCCATCATACTCCAAACTAATCTATAAACAGCAACCAATAACTTATAGAAGCTTTTCTATAAGAATTTTTTGTATATTGTGTGATGAAAAAAAAATGTATGAAGATGACTACATATTTATATTATCAATATTAAATTTGATTACTGATTAAATACATTTTGTTTATTTATAAAAGACTCATTTATAAGCATACGAATTCAAAAATATGAAACATCTCTTATAAATATTAAAGCTTATATTTTTTTAATTCTGAAATATTTTCTGTAGTAGTATGTATCAAAAAATTAATATATCTTCCAAATTCCCTGTGTATACATAAAAGGCTACATAAATTAAAAGATTCTTTAAGTCTGTATAAGGGTTGTTTGTATTATAACTATGCAACTATATACTTGACTAATAACACAAAATAAAATCCACCAATCAAAAAACAAAAAAGTCCGTCCGTACATAACATAATATTGTTTCAAACTGACTTGTCTTTGCCGCTGAGCTTTCAAAAAAAAAATGTTCTCTCTACGGGATAATTAAAATTTAAACAACACAAGCGTGCACATCCACCGCTACAACAAATAAACGCCCTATTGGTTCTTATTAGTTTCCTGGAATAATTAATCCCGTGCAGTAGACGCAACCGTGCCGTTGACAGCGATAAAGGGAGGAACCGTTCTCACAAACGTTTTATGTTCCCTGTCGCTTCTAGTCACCGAAAGAAAATACGTGTACAAGTCTGTGCACGTAAGGGTACGTTTTTTCTCAAAGCTTTCAATGAGCCTTGAACTGCAGCGATGTCGATGCTATAACGGAATTAGGAAATTGGATATGCGTTTTACAGAAGCGCGATGGAGTGGCGGTTAGTGTAATATATTAATTGGAGAAAAATCTGATTTTGAAAGCTTTGAGATGACAGAATTCTCGGTTTAAATTTGCATACATAATAATCAAAGAAAATCAAATTAGGTACATTTTTTATAGATTATTCAAGAGAGAAAAATTATTCGATTTATATATATATATATATATATATATATATATATATATATATATATTATAATCCTCATACTCTCAGATAATAAAAAATAGATTTTTCAATATCTTAAGTGTTAGTAGCACTCTGAAAATACTAGCATCGCCATTAGTCCGTACAGGCAAAAATTAAAAATGAAAACTTATCAATTATTGAACCCTTTTGAGTAAAAAAAATATTTATTCTCTCAGATATGTCTGTGAAGTTGGCATACAAAGCGTTAAAAAATAAAAAAATAAAAATTGTTCCAAGCAGCATTCGTATAATTCTAGAGTTCCTGAAAAGGAGAAAAAAAGTTCCAATCATTAAAGGCCTAAATATGCAAATAAAGTTTCAGATATCTGTGAACTTGGCTTACAGTGCTGAAAAAAAACAATGTTAAAACTCTTTGTATTCCAAGTTCGCAGACATCTGAAATTTTACATTCATTTTTTGGGATTAATTGATTGGAACTTGTTTTATCTTTGCAGGAACTCTAGAACTCTTCCAGATGAGCTCAAAACAGTAGTCGAAATGTGTATTTTTAATAGGTTGTATGCTGAGTGAAGTTAGCATCCCAAAATTTTATTTGCATATTTTAGGCCTTCAATTATTGGAACTTTTTTCCTTTTCACGAACTCAAGAACTATATGAATGCTACTTGGAACGATTTTTATTTTATTTTTTTTTTAACACTGTATACCAAGTTCGCAGATATCCAAAACCGTATTTTAATTTTTTTGGCCTTTAATTATTGGAAATTTTTTCTCCTCTTCAGGAACTCTAGAACTACATGAGTGCTATTTGGAATAATTTTTATTCTATTTTTTTAACACTGTATACCAAGTTCACAGATATCCCAAACCGTATTTTAATTTTTTTGGCCTTTAATTACTGGAACATTTCTCTCCTTTTCATAAACTCTAGAACTATATGAATGCTACTTTGAACAATTTTTATTTTGTTTGTTTTGACACTGTATATTTTTTTAACATTGTGCACCAAGTTTACAGATATCTGAAATCGTACTTTTCTTTTTTTGGCCTTTAATTATTGGAACATTTTTCTCCTTTTCAAGAACTATAGCACTATTTGAATGCTACTTGGAACAATTTTTATTTTATTTTTTTAACACTATACCAAATTCACAGATATCCAAAACCGTATTTTAATTTCTTTGGCCTTCAATTATTCGAACATTTTTCTCCTTTTGAGAAACTCTAGGACTATATAATTGCTACTTGGAACAATTTTTATTTTTTAACACTTTGTACGCCATCTTCGCAGACATCTGACAGATAATGAAAATACTCATTTGTGCGAACTGAATCTTGTATTTTGATTTATAAACTTTTCCATTCATAAATAAAGAATTTTCTTTCATAAATTTTATCATTTCTTTCGCCTATCTGTCTACTCTCTTCAAAAAAAATACACATGATTTTCGAATATAAAATATTTTCGATCAAAACGTTTAGTAGTTTCGTTTGAAAAACTTATTTCCTCTCTCATTGTTTGCTAAAGACACACAGAATTTTTTTGTGGGTATTCAAAGAGGGGAGAAACTGTTTGTGAAAGCACAAGGAAAAACATTTATCATGCTTTATCCATATGACATCCAATGAATAATCATTCTTTACTCGTATTATTTTTATACGGTTTATTACCCTTTTGAAAATAGTTAAGATAGGCTGTAAGACAAGAATGTGGATTTGAAATAGAAAAAAAACAGTGAATAGTGAGATTTCATTGTAGTAAAACGTAATCATTTTAGACACAAACAACCGGTTTAAAAATCCGAAACGTTGAAAATCTCAATTTCGAAACAGTCTCTCGACGAAACCACCCACTTGAGATAGAACAGAGACGGGACATCTGCTAGAACGAGCACGCACGGTCGACACGTGCGTGCATTGAGCCGTGCTCGTAAACTATATCTATGGATCGATTCGAACCGACAACCCGAAATGATCCAATTACAAACAGTAATTGTAGACATTCGGTGTAATAAAGTGGCGCCATTGACGTTAAACGAGCTGTATCTCTCTGTACCGGAGGCCGTGGGCCTCGGGATTTACACGAGTGTCGCAGGGGGGTGTGCAGATCTCACTTATATCAGTTATCACCGGCAGACAATATCTCCTGTGTAACGGTGACGATAACGGCGACCATGTAGAGAGAACGGGGATGACGCTCGAGCGTTCAGACGACGATATTCGACTTGACTGAATCGTTATTATCGTTAGTGCATTATTTCGGAATGATTATTGTCGAGGAAATATAGTTTTATGCTACTCATAGATATACATGCACATATTATTAATATACATATATATATATATGAGGTGTGACAATAAAGTTCTAGAAATGTCGACATAAAAGCTATATCCATTTATCGACTTGCTAACGGCTTTTGTCGCCTTCAAAAAACCCCGTTGAACAATGAATAGACTAGAAAAATGTCTCATACTATTTGTGAGGTAAAAAGAAACATAGTTTGTAAAAATTATTACTGTGGTTTGTGAGTTTTTCAAGTCTTGTGGGTTTTAAAAAAAAATCAGAAGCCTATCAATTTTAAACTCATTACAAATCAATCATTCTTAGTCGAATGTTTTGTCTAAAAGTTATCATTTTTTAACATAAATATTGTTATTTAAGATAAAATGTATTTCTTATATCGTTTTTTTTAATATTTTCATGTTTTATTTTTCGGAAATTTATTCTATTTCTCCGTAAACTTTCATTTTTTTAAAAATGGCAGAGAATTAATTTGTGCACCTTATAATTAATAATCGATAATTGTACATTTTTGATCAGATTTCTTTATAGTTTGTACAGAATTGATCAACAGTGCTAGTCACTAAGTTAGTAGAACACAGTAAGTGCACTTGATGTAAGATTGAATTAAATCATAATAAAACATGCTTTTTTATCTTCACAAGCTTTTCTATTACACTCTTTAATACCTTCTCTAGATAGAAGATGTAAGATTCACAAAACAAAGAGAAAAATTCTAAGAAATATTCTAAAATGTGCTAAAATTACAAATGTGTATATTTTTTTACCCAAAATTTGACAGTAAATAGCAAAAACGAATTTTCTTTCTACATGACGAGTATATTCGAGATTTAACAAAAAAATGACGAGTATACATAAACGCTTAAAGGGTTAAATTGATTAATAATTTATTTCTAGAGAAAAGTCATACAGAATCCTTATAATCACCAATACTGACGTTAATTGATAATAGTATAAATTAGAAGAATAATTTTAAGGTGAAATTTAAATTAAATTTAAATTTATATAAGTAATTTTGTGAAGCTACTAAAATTTAATTATAAACTAGGATTAGATACCCTATTATTTAAAATGCAAATAGATTAAATATGGTAATAATAGATATAATTTTGAAACTAAAAAAAATGGCGGTATTTTAATCTAATTAGAGGAATCTGTTCCGTAATCGATAATCAACGAGAGATTATATATAATTTTATTTAATTTAGTTCTAAGAGAAAACTGCCTTAAAAATATTCTAAAGTGTGCTCAAATTACAAATATATATTTTTTACCTAAATTTTACAATAAATAGTAAAAGTGATTTTTTTTCTACTTGACGAGTATACTCGACATTAAACGAAAATATGTCATCTTTTCATGACGAGCATACTCGACATAAACGCTTAAAGAGTTAAGACATTTCTCGATAGAAACGTATGAAAAGAGTAAGAAAATAAAATATAAAAAATGCAGTATTAAGTAAGAAAAGAATGAATTTCATTTTTAGAAAATAGTACCGATATGATTTTATTCAGGATTTGACAACATAAACAGTTGATAGATTTTATTTGAACCTCAATACCCGACATAAACGCTTAAGGAGTTAAATGTGACTAAGCAATGATTCACATTGTTTGATTATAGAATTTCGATCATAAAAATGTTTCATACGGTTTGTGGATTGAAAACGGAATTAGTTTGTGAAAATTTTTACTATAATTCGGGAGGTTTTCAAGTCTGGTATTAACGTCCACAAGTCTAAACATTTTAAACTCACTACAAATCAATAATTCTTAATTAATTTTCACCATACAAATTAAATATTTTTTTATGAACTTGCACATGGATTTTTTCCTTTTCAGAAGCAATACAGTAAAATATGATGAAAATGTTCATGTTGATTTTCCATTTTGAAATCGATAGCAAACAAACAATTGTTAACAGAAAACTGCACTTTCTTTTTCTAAAACAAGCTTCAATTGTCAGCTGTCAAGTTACATAATGAACTTGCGGTTTCGAATAAAATTAGATACATTTCAAAACATATATGTCCATCTATTAAAAAAAACGCAATTAATTTTCGGCCAACCTAATACTTTAGATGCGGTATGTTTTTTGTAAAAATTATTTTAAAAATGAACACATTAAATTTTCTTTTGTAATCATTTTTTTTTATCTACATATTTTCATTTTGTGTTAAAATAAT